>JARLTB010000060.1:19990000-20447500 GCA_030141615.1 Unio pictorum | reverse complement strand
ACTACTTTGACCTCAATGTACATTAAAGGGATGTTCAGGTTTGCTTGGTTTGATCCTAATGACGCCAAGCTTCTTGAGCTGTGTTACAGAAATAAGCTTTCCTGATCTATCCGGTAGCAAGAGTCCAACTTTATACTTAAACCAAGTGATGTGTTCTCGGAGAAATGACAAAGAATCATATTTCGATTGCAAGGGTCTATTGAGTTATGTGTGTTCTTTACTCGGGAATATCACTTTTTGTAATGCAGACACGAAAAACGCAACGACTTTGCGTAGATCTCTAAATTCCTTGCTGGACACGGGGCAGGTGAAGATCACAAGTGATACAAATTGTAGTATGCCACTAATGCAATAATTGGTCTACCCATCGCAATTCGACTCATCACTGAATCCAATGGTGAGAATCGAAATATAAAAGGTGTGTTTAACATTGTGTTAGCTGAAACAAATCATGGCATGCATGGAGAGAGTGTCGCATTTTGTAGATTGTAACCGTCAAGCTCACTCTGACAGTCTGTTTCCTTCTACGCGGAATGTCGAAACTCATATTATGGTATTTAACAGAGAAATTTGGAACTCTTTCTTCAGTACAGAGACTAAGACGGCTGCAGTGAGAAGGAGGTGTAGGAAAATGTCAGGTCTCAGAACGTGAAACAAGAGAAGTTAATCCTCAGTTGCCGTAACGGAAAGTTTATTACCATAAACACATATTCTTACGTTCAACTGTGACACTTTAGCAGCATCGATCAACATGTTGTCTCGTTCAACCCTGATCATTGGCGGTTTTTCAGCTGCAAAATATATGGCCAGCACAAAAGAGGCTGGAACAGGAAAGTGGTCGGCCCAGCTACTGGCCAGTAGGGTCACACTGGACAGTTCTGCACAAAGTCTCTCAGCTTGCCAGGGTCAGCACTTTCTCGTACTCCAGGGACTGCTTTGAGTGGACGTTAGAAACGGAGATAAAATGCATTAAACAGTGAAAAGAATCCGCATTTGTTTGGCAAGACGTTTTGTAGAACAATCTTTACAAGACAAGACAGGGTGGTGGAAATGGAGACGAAATGTCCACACATATTATATGCACCAAGTCGTATATTTCATAGCTAGAAGGACACGCCAAATGTGCAGTTTTAACTCCTCCAAAACCCACGTTAGTGGCCACATCGGGTGTAAAGCTAATAAAGCAAATAAACAGTGTGACAATATATGCATGATAAAACCAAATGCTACAGTCACGGAGCCACCTAATTCAAGCACATAGAAAGAACAGCAAACCACTAGCCCCAGTAGAGACAGAATCAGTGTAATAAAGAAACTTGCAAATGAAACTCCCGTGTAACTGGCCAAAGCCGGGCCACCGAAGGAACCCTTGTATACTCGAACGAGCCAAAATTGGTGCGTTAGATCAAATACAGAGATGATTAAAGAACATTGCGCAGATTTTAAAACCATTTGATGATCCTAACACATTCTTTAATATATTTACGAGTCTGGAGGTATGGACACTGAAAAGCCGCTTGGTATTGAAGTAGGGAAAAGCCTCAAAAGCCATAAGTTCAGTACCCCCACCAAACTTCTACACATATCTGACAGCAATATATAGTAGAATTGCCGATGATTCAATGCAATTATTGCATTGATGTAATTCTTCTACGGAAAGACCATAGTCCAGCAGATGTGTGTCTTCTGAAATTATTTCGTGTTTAGTTAAATAAAAATCACTAAACTGATCTTATTGAACAGTTGTCATTCTATTGCGAATTTCACGGTCACTATACAGTTTTCGGGCTGTACATGTATATCAGCAAAATAGGAAGGAACTATCAGACACAACCTTGATAAGTTGTACACCTACTTGCATACGGCCCCGTGTTTATACTTGTCCTTATATTTGACTATCTTCAGACCATCTGCTTTACTTGATTTTGATTGGGACATAGTGATATCATATGTGATAGTGACCATCCTCCAGTGTATCTCTTCTCAAACCTCAATGGCTCTAATATAGACTGAAATTGAACAAGGCAATTTATAAAACTTGTAAATCCCTCTGCGAATCAAAAATGATAACTGATTGTTTTGACAACATAGATGATCCATTACTCCATATATTCCATCATGATGCTAGGAATGCAGTACAATAAACCATGGTGATTCCAAAACATGTCAGGTGATACTGGGAATGACGCTATCAGGGAAAGGAAAAAAGGAACGTTGCACCATTAGAGAGAGATCCTTTGTATCTAGGATAAACTCTCGCTTCCTTATTGTATCGGTGTACAATAAAGTTGGGAAAAACGTCGTCAGAATTGAAAGCTAATGTGTGAAGCAATTAAAGAAATTTGATAAAATTGTCATAATCTGAAAATATCTGCAGACATATTTTCTAAGATAATTCTGAAAACATTCTCAAAATCTTAAAGAAAAGGTTCGTCCAATCTTCTGATCTGCTATAATACATAATATTACAATACACCTTTGAATCTCGGAGAGTTATAAGTGTATATTAATGAAGTTCATAATGCTTCAGCAGGACAATATGTTATAAAGTTATATATTATTATATAAAGTTATGTTGCACTTGCCTGACGTAGTTTTTGATATACGGTTAAACATTGTCAATTAAATTTGTGAAACTTGCACCATCCGAGAGTCTTGGCAAGAGGCAAGAGTGATATAAGTACCCCAATCATGGAAGGCCCAAACCGACCGTTCCAACAGGATCCCAGTTCCATTAGTAACTGTATTTGCAAAACCTTGGAACTGATGATGAAACCTACTATTAAACTTGAAATGTGAATTTAGACGGGAGATAAGCATGATAGACTATCTTGTAACTTTCCATGCATAGGAAACAAATTCATGGTCTTTGTCGACTTGAAGAACGCGTATGACCATTCACTGCGGTAGGGAATAATAAACGACCTATTTAGCCTCGTTAAAAGATGCCACCTTATTAACATTATCAACAATGATTTGAAAGAAAGCTTTACAGTTATGGTCAAAAGGACCCTCTGTGAAAGATATCATTAGGAGATAAGCGCACTTCATCATTGCTTGTCACCAAATTAGTTACGACAGATTAGCACAGTGAAACGTCTTAATCCAGGAAATGACTGCCATTATGCGTACTATTGAATCTCAACTGCAGATGAACATAGAGTTAAGAAATGGGAATAACAAAACGACTTCAAATTTTCGGAAAGTACAATCTACTTTGCTGACCGTTATACTATATTCATGATGACACAATGCTAACTTCAAAGTTGTCTTCTCGTCGTATTATGCTATGAAGCACAGCAGTGTTCGTCAAAAGGCGTTGATTTAATATGAGACATGGGTAACAGTGCACAACCAATAATAAGTTTTGCTTCGTTGCTGCGGGTCATTAGTTTAAAATTTAACTTTGACACTTCTGTGTGTAAATATTAACTTGTAGATCTTACTGCGTGGACTTTGCCTCTTTCTGAGTTCATTATATTTTCCTCTTCAGAAGAACTATTGAGGCAAATAATGCTTTACTTTATATTCGACGATCAAAATTGGCGATTTTGTATGCTACGACATAGTGTTTAGGCTCAAAGACCAAATGTACGTTCAGAAGTTTCATTGTTCCTATTGGAAAATAAATTGGTTCTCACTGAGAAATAGCAGGCATCCCAATTACAACCATGGTTATCAAAATCTACTAAAGTAACAGTTAACTTTTGCATTATCAAATCTTCTCAATACATTTTATTCTTTTTCAGATTAACTTCAATGAAATCAAGGATTATCAAATTTGGCTTACGTCGTTCAATACCTTTGGTTAGAAAGATGGAAGGATAGCTAGAGCTAACATCGCAAAATCCCATGTAACCATCTTGACCCGATATTCATATAGATGATTATATATAGTGTGATTAAATGTTTAGATCAGCATGTACATAAAACTTGGTAAACATTTGTAATTAAAACGTCCAAGAAAAGATCAAACCTACTGTTGAAGTATGGCATCCCACGATACGAACCAGTAAGAGAGATGCAATTATATTGCACCTATCACGTATTTTATTTCCCTAAATGATTCTTGTATATACCTATACCTACGGATAGGTGAACCTCGACTTGAATGCGTACCTTGTCGGTATCCACTGACTGCGGAACAGAATGTGTCGAGTAGGTCGATATTCATTGTGTGACCATATAAAGAAACTAAATGGGGATGTATCATCCGAATTTTTATATATTTTTCATGACATTGTGGTTTATGTAACAAATGTTATTCATGTTTAAGCATTTTGTCATCTGCTACCTAACTAAAGCTGTCATATTGTAAATATATTGCATAGTTGTAACTGCTTTAAGTTGGTATATATTTTCTTTTCATTATACTTTTATTTGGAGGACGTTATGTCACTACATTTGTGTTGTAATCAGTTTTACGTTTATTGAAAATAATCTTATATTCACTTTTTCTGCCGTAAATACTACCGCATACCTATAAAAAATACTTTTAAAAAAGTCTGTGAAATTTACATACTTAATTGCACATTTGAATATTGTTAGTGAAATGAACCGTTTCTGACATATACATAAACCTCCCTTATTTAATGTAGTTCTATAAAAGCGCATGAGTATGATTGATTTTTTTAATTGACTTGTGTTGTTTGAAACTCTGTTTAAACAAATACGCAAACTTAAAAGCAGTGATACCAGGCTATGAAACTGCGTGTAAGATAAAGATTATTTATAAAATTTATTTTCAATTCAAGCTAGTGTTTCTAACTCATATTCGACTGAAGGTAATACAGGGCGTTGTCAGTCTTATCTAAGTATATCATGTACTAGTTTTAATGACGAAATATAAGGTGTTTGTGGCGCTCTATAATTAATTTTCATGCATTATAGTCTGTTTGAAGGCCACTTGGCTGTCTTCAACAAAGTAGTAAATGGTTTAACTTCATTATTGGTTTTACTATGATTATTGTTATTACTCGTAGCAAAATGCATACTTTTCTTTTAAAGAACTACAGACATGCGGAAGCTGCGACGTTTACCTTTTTCGTGTTTCACATATAAGGAATCCACATATCAAACAGGCCAGAACTAAAGCTATGCCAGCCAAGGCATTGATCAGATTTGGAATCCATGTTGGATCTGTAATATTCAAACTGAATGTTTAACAGTCAAAACTGCAAAAATGAGAAATACAGTGGAAGCTAAATAAATGCTCCACGTCTTATCCTATATCAAGCGGAACTCCATTATCTAAACAAGCTTTACGCAGTGTTAAGTATCTCCGATATGATCAGTGGTACAAGAAACCGTTGTATACCAGATTAAAACTTTAGAAATGCAGTTTTATTAAAACCCCGAATTTCACTTGGATACTGCGACTGATATCGAATATACATCGAGTTTCTAAATATTAACATAAACCATGAAAAGGGAGTTAATCATCTGAAAATTAAGCCTTTGTTTTCCACTCACAGATGAGAAACCTATCTCGCAAACCGTACCGTGTCTTTTTCACCATGACTACAACTTACCTAATTCTGTATTCATTACGGTATCTTTTCGAAAGTGAAATCAAATTAATTAATGTAGTATTGTGAGGAAAACTCGTGGATCTTCTCTCTCTCTCTCTCTCTCTCTCTCTCTCTCTCTCTCTCTCTCTCTCTCTCTCTCTCTCTCAAGTAATTAAAATGTGTACAATTTGTTAAAAGTACTACATTACATTTTTATGAATTCAGTTATCAGTGAAATATTGACATTTGTGTGAAATACTGTGTGCCTACAAATATTCATTTGCATGTGCGAAAATAGTTTCATAAAATGTTTAATAATACGTGACAGAAAATTAATATGCTGTCAGTTCCATGTCGAAAATGATGGCAAATGCTATAAGTGAAGGAAAACAAAAGAAAGCATTGCATTTAGCAGTCACATATGTTTTTGCAAGTAAGCATTTTTATACAACAGTGAAGGTGATACTATTCATAACAGCGCTCTTTCCTTATCCGGCACATTTTAAAAATATATCAAGTAAAGGATATACACATTTATTTGGGCTCTGTAAAGTGGATATGACAATGAATAGCGTTTTACACTCTACATTTCTTCATCTGAATTACATGTCAGATTTAATATTTCTCATAAATATATGGCTTTCTTGTGCGCTGCAGCCATGAGAAATA
Organism: Unio pictorum; assembly: GCA_030141615.1. NCBI lineage: Eukaryota > Metazoa > Mollusca > Bivalvia > Unionida > Unionidae > Unio > Unio pictorum. The sequence goes on along the minus strand of JARLTB010000060.1, from coordinate 20,441,321 downwards.
CGGGAATAATAAATATAACATAATTTGTTGCCACTTTTGAAATAAACGTTAGTAAGTCTCTGCAAGTTTTAATCTGGTATACAAAGGTTTCCTGCATCACAGTTCATATCGGAGATACTTAACTCTGTGTAAAGCTTGTTTGGATAATATTGGTACGCTTGGTATAGGATTTAATATAAACACAAACCATGAACAGTAAGTTAATCATCAGAAAATTAAACATTTGCTTTCCACTCGCAAACCTTACCCTGTTTTTTTCACGGCGACTACAACTTACCTTAATTATTTGTGAGATATTCATTACGGTATCTTTCCGAAAGTGAAATCAAATTAATAAATGAAGTATTGTGAGGGATAATTGTGGCTCATCTTCTTCTCTCTTTCATTTAATTAAAATTTGTACAATTTGTAAAGGTACTATATTACATTTTTGTTAATTAAATTATTAGATAAATATTGAGAATTGAGTGAAATACTGCGTACATACAAGCATTCATTTGCATGTGCAAAAAACGTTAAATAAAATCTGTTTAATAATGTTTTACAGAGAAAATTATTATGCTGTCAGTTCAAGCACTAAAGTGATGACAAATGCTAGAAGTAAACGAAAACAAAATAAAGCATCGCATTTAGCGGTCACACCTATTTTTGTAAGCAATGCACCTTTTTACGACAGTGAGGATGATACTATTCTTAACAGCGCTCTTTATTCGGCACATTTTAAGAACATATCAAGCGATGAATATACACATTTGTTTGGTTACTGTAAAGTGGATATGACAATGAATAGCGTTTTACGCTCTACATTTCTTCATCTGAATTACAGGTCAGATTTAATATTTCTCATAAATAGAGGTCTTTCTCGTGTGCCGCATTAATGAGAAATACGGGAAAAATTAATATAACCTAATATTTTGCCACTTTTATAATAAACGTAAGTATTATAGCACTGGTTATCCAGCATTAATTTGAACTGAATTGATGTAAATTATCTGCCACAAAACAGTAGTAGGTTTCATATATATCGGGATGAAACGATTATTGATACACTTTTGTTTTCACTCAAATTGTAATGAACTGAAGGACAGAATTTTGAGGAAATCGTGGCACTTTGGCCTGACGAATATTGATCGCTCGTCCCTCTTAATGCAACATCATATTTCTCACACTGAAGTGTCCATGTGAGAGTCGGGTAAAGAGATAATAGTATACGTCCCTTATATTTTCTTCCGTGTGCTCGTGATAGACGGCGTTGAGAGATTCCCAGGGTGGACGTAGTGACGTCACATAGATAATAGTAAGGGGAACAGTAGGGAGGACGAAAGGAAATAAACCGGTAAAGTACCACGGTGCATACAACAGGTACAAACTACAAAAATGGGAAGAGGAATTAACGGGGAAGGAAGGAATATTAGTTGCAGATGAATTTCAGGGTCTGCGTACTGAATAGGGAATCTCACAATAGGACACTTAACTATCGTGTGGGTGGTCGAGTGGTCTAAAGTGCCTTCCATACCAGATCACTGCCATTTCACCTATGCGCGAGTTCGAGTCAAAGGCTCGGCGGCTAACTACCGTGTGAAAAAATTAACTTGTAATGTACTACATTAACCAGACACTTATTGCGATAAGGTAGTATTAAACTGAAGCTTAGTGTTTAAGCTGTTAATGGAATTCGAAACTGAAATCTATGTAAAGGCAATTATTTCAGTTGATTTTCTTTTTGATAAATTTTATATCTATTCAACTTTGAGGTATATGTATCCAGAATGTTAGCGTTACTAATTATTGCTCGGGAGTCGTTACAGCTTAATGTACACCTTCTGTAGTGTTATTATAATTCCATAGCGGATTTGCAGAATTATCTATACCGATGAGATGTTGTGACACTAATATTGAGTATGAAAATGATTGATTGATTTTAACGGCCGACAAGCACTGTTAGGCGAAAGGTATTTGCACGATTGTTTAAAAATGAAACAAGGCTTGATATCAAAACCAAATATTTGAAAGTAACACGATAGGAAGGTAACGGCAAAAGGAAGCTGTCGATCAACGGGGAATGTAAACTGTACGTTAATGAAGACAGATGAAAAGGTATTGAAAATAAGGGACGGTATATACTTTACATAAAATGTTCCAGGTGTTGGCATACAAGTTATAGATTAGAATAGATGTTTACTTTTTATGATTTCTATAATACAGGCGATGTTTATAGTACCAACAAGTTTATTCATGTCATGCAAATGGTAAAACCGATCGTGCATATGTTGCAGGTAGAACACACTATCATAAAGTGCTTATCACTGAATGGTTCATTGCCTTTTAGGATATGGAAGCGAGTTAAATAACTATGACCAATTCGAATTCGTGTAATGAATACCTCTTCCCTACGGATGGTTATGTAGGAATGAGTCCATTCTCCTAGGGTTGGCTTGATGGCATGAAGTTTGTTGTTTACTGCATCAATATGTGATGGCTGCCACTTCTGACGTACAAACACATTAAGACTAGGGTTAACATCAGTATACGGCATTTTACAATCAGACGGTTCTTGGGATATTGCCATTTTTGCAGCACAATCAGCTGTTGCATTAGTCTTAAATGCCATTATCGTTAGGTATCCAATAGTATAAAATATTATGGGAGCTACTCAGCGCAGTAAATGTGACGAGAATATTGGCTATTAGTTGGTTGTCCAGTTTTCTATTGTGTAGTGACTGAAGTACTGATAGTGAATCGCGGACGATTATGTTGTTTAAAATACGTTCGTGTTCGATATCTTGCAGAACAAGGTGCATAACTCTAATTTCGGCTAACAAAGTTGATTTACCATTTTTCAAGCGTTGTTGTGTTGTTTTTTTTTCACTAACGAAGACTGCAAAAGATTTTAACCATATTTTGATCTGTCAGTATAATTTCTTGTGTAGTTTAGTAAATTCGGTGAGGAGTTCATGGTAAAGGTTGTAGAAGATGGAAGGGTTTATGTCAGATTGTATAGGTTATAGAATTGTTATTTCGTATTTTACGGAGATTCGAACCCAGGTCAGCGGGTAAACGTTACCCATCCCTTGCCTGTACTCACGAGCCCACACTCCTTCTGTCACGTGATAGCAGAAACCAGATTTCAACATGGGTATGTTAAACCCTGAGGCAAGAATTTCTCGCCGGTAAAATGTCCGAGACGCACAGCCAGTTAATTGACATAGCCATAAACTAGAGACGCGCTGGTTATTTTTGGAAAAGTCAGTTACGTAATATTGTTTACAAGTAAGTGCCGATTTCTTGTTTGGAACAAGAGATCGTCAAATTGTATCGTAAACATCATTGACAGGCGATTGGGCGGGGCGATGTCTGATCATTATGAACCAACCTCCAATTATTATTTGCTCGATTTTTATGAAATATTACTGCAAAGTAATAGTAGTTTAATTGGTGCAGTATATCAATATATTTTAGTACGTAAAATTACCATCGTAGTTTGATTCATTCGTAGTGTTTGATATACATGCAGTTTTGGAGATATGAGCAATGTGATGTGTAGCGTTAATATTGTAATTCGCTATTGTATTAATCTGTAGTAACCTCATTCATTTATTCATTTGATATTATAGATTTGCATTGAATTATAAACTTTGTGCCAAATTAGTACAGGAATTTGTATATTTGTGTATACTTGGAGTACATTTATATTTATATTCATATATATGATAGATGATATATTTAAACCTAGGATTATATATATATATATATATATATATATATATATATATATATATATATATATATATATATATATATATATATATATAGACCGTGTACACTTAGCAGGGAGAATGTGTATTTCGATGTGTACGAATGCATGACCAAAAACGGTAATGGCATATCTGATGATATTAATGTTAGTGTGAGTTACATAGCAAATGAAATATGCTTTTCTGTGTATGCAGGGTTCTGACGGTTTAGTCTTAATTTGAGGGCATACTGTACAGAATGCATTTCTCTACGATGCGATAAAGGTTCGCTTGAGCGAAAATGCTTTTCACATTGGATCTCTTAAATGCTGCCAAAAGAGTCTTATTTCTTGATGATGAGTTGGGTCAAGCATCTTCAAATATAACTTCTTAGCTAAACCATTAAGAACGCAACGGTAGTCTAGTTTGGAGCGGATTAACGTTCTATATAAATTGATTAGTACTTTTAATCAGCACCCCAGTCAGTCTGCACTAGTATTTTAAGTAGATCTAAAGCATTCAGCTTTCAAGTTTTTTATGTGTGGAATTAAAGGCAGCCTTCTGTCGAAGATAATACCCAAAACGTTGTTTCCTCAACAGCTGCAATAGGTGTTCCCTCCTGCGTGAGTTTAGGGTCCTCATGATGTCTTCGCAACTGATAGAAATGCATACGTACCATTTCCGATTTCGATCATTTAAAACCTTCAGTACTGATTCCAATTTTTCAATGTTTTGTAGTTGTATTTCAATTGATGCATCTGCCTTGATCGATAATATCTTAGAAAATCATTCACGTATAACTGAAAATCCACACCAGAAGCCAACTACTTTGTAATGCTATTAATTTTGACATTAAAATAGCGTTATAGATACAATTTTGCCCTGTGGCACACCCATATCTTGTTCTTGCATATCTGGGAGGGTAGAATCCACTCGTACTTTCAATTATCTTGTTGAGAAAATGTTTTATTTAAGACGTGTAGACGGCCTTTTATATCCATATCGTGGAGATCATTTAGCATCCCGTACTTCCATTTAATCTCATAGACCTATTCTAAATCAAAGAAAACCGCTAATGTTCCTTCTTGATAAATGCTTCGCCAATAAATGTTTCGAATCTAACCAGATGATCGTCGGTACTACAGCCAAAACAAAAGCCACCGTGTAAAGAAGATATTAAATTGTTACTTTCCATGTACCATACAAGCCGAGAATGTAACATATATTCCATTGTTTTGCACACACAGTTTGTCAGTGCACTTGGTCCATAGTTGTTAGGATCTTCGTTATCTTTACATACTTTGGGAACTGGTATTAATGTTGCGCCTTTCCAGATCTGAAGTACAATACCAACAATCCATAAATCATTCCAAAAAAGTTTACAAATGAATGTTAGTGATGATTCTGGGAGCTGTTTCAAGAACTGGTAATGAATTTTGTCAGGCCCAGCGGATGTATCATATCCTTTGTCTGAAGCCTCCCTAATCTCTATTAGTGAAACAATTGGCTACACCTTTCAGAGTTTTTGTATGCGAATTTTATACTTGACTTATCTTTTTGAATTTTCAATCTTCGGAAGGCTTATAAAAATAAGTAAATAAGAACTTTTTAGAAACAATATCTGCAATAATATGTGCTATGTCACGTTTGGAAGTAAAATTGGTATTGTTTAGTTTCAGATGTCGGAGAGAATTACGTTTTTGTGGTTTTTTTTCTTTCCATTTATTGTGCAGATAGTTTCTCAAACTTTCGTAACAGAGAAACGAGAGATTAAAGAAGAAACATATTCCTTCCATGATGATCGATAGTAGTAGAGGGTGGGAATCGGACAATCTCTAATTTCAAGCAAACAAAGTTAGAGCTCTGTTTGTCAAATTAAGGCCTTCTCAAAATCGAAAAAATGGCAAAAAACAGAACTAATGCTTCCTACGGTAGAGGGCAAATCGGACATTCTCTAATTGAGTTAGATTTCAAGGAAACAATGTTAGAGCTCTGTTTGTCAAATTAAGGTCGTTTCAAACCCGAAAACAAATATGTAAAAAAAAGAGAACCAAGGATTCCAGCGGTAGGGGGCGAATCGGAAAAAATCTTATTGAGTTAAATTTCAAGCAAACAATGCTAGATGTCTGTTTGTCAAATTAAGGTTTTCTCAAAACCGAGAATTAAGTGTCCAAAAACAACACAAAGGTTTCTTATGAAACCGAAACACAGACGCATATATGTTGTCGTGGTTTTGGTTATTTGTTTTGAATTAGCCGAATATTTTATCAAGTCCGATACGATATCTTCATCTAGGGTCATGCAAATGTATCGTTATAAATGCATGCACGTTTGATGTAACAGCACTAAAGACATTTCTAAAAAGAATTATGTCCATATCTCCACTGGACCAGGTCTGGTGAATATTTCGTAGCTTATGAGTGTCAACTCCATTATACACAGCAAGAATATTACAGTTATCGCTGCTGATCACTTTTGGTATTTGTGTATACCGCTGGGTAACATAAATCACATCAGTATTTTTATGTCTTGCTCTGACAAATATCCTGGCAGGGTTTGCTTGTTTATCTAACATCACATCATCATATACGACTAAATAATTAATACTTCCATCAATAGAATCAACACTCGGTGCTTCTTCAATATCAGTGATAAATCCAAAACATCTTCGTCGGATATCGATTTTACTCTCGTTAAAACCCTTGAGTACATCGTAACATCGCTGATCATCTACAGATGGTGCTACCAAATACAATGTATCCCATTTTAACGACCTCATTATTAGATTAAGTAACAACTGCGTCTTGCCACTTCCAGACGGTCCGATTGAAATTATGCGAATATAATTTGGTAGCGCTGCATGATGCTGAACAGGTTCTCGTGTTTTTGTCGCCGAAAAAAAATTACATTCATGTTATTATAAAAACTTATAAATCTCTATTGTGTTAAATGTAAGTCGCGTACTAGCATAAACGACCTGACAACAATTATAACAAGCAATATCAGATCAGCACTTGATTTTAGATGTGTACAATGTTTTACAAAATAATTTAGATTTTGTTTCTATGAAATCTGGTAATGATTTTTAAAAAAAACGAGAAGGTGATATTGCAGCAGCGCTGACAAACGTCCCGGGACTCCATGGGCAAAATATTCAGAAGAAAAAACACCTTCCAGGATATAATTACTGTGGCCTTGGAACCAGACTTGATATCAGACTTGATAACCAAGACCATCCCCGACCGGGCGAATATCTGATAAACGCATCGATAAGGCGTGTAGTCTGCAATGGCCAAATCTATTCCATTTTCATCCTGGCAAGGAATTTCAGGGTGCTGTGTTATCATTAATGAAGAATCATAATGGCACAATCAGACGGAGGCATACTGCACTACACCGCGATCAGGCAATTGTTGAACGATTTAATCGGACACTTGCTGAGCGGTTATTTGTATATCAATACACGAAGGAATTCATCGAAGATAGACGATCATGTGAATGGGTAAAGAGATTACCAGGTGTGATAGCTGCGCTAAAAATTCAAATTACTCAAACAATCAATATGAAACCTATTAACGCTTTCAAAAGAGGTATATATCGGTACAAAACTTGCGAAATGATTTTTCAAAACAACGAATACTCGGCAATGTCACTGTGAGATATTTATATGAACCATGTGAACTTGAAGGTGGTAAAAAAAGATATTGATCCTAGTTTGATTGTTACTACACACAAAATATCTAACATAACAAGATCCACGGATAAGCCCGCAATCTATAGATTAGATTCAACTGCTCCTCAGCGTGGATTTACACGTTAACAATTACAAGTGATACCGGAGGACACTCAATTGCCGCCGCGTGGTCATAACTAGCACCTCTGTGTCTGTTACACTCATGACAGGTCAACATCAGATTATCTATGGTATGACCCAAGACTGCTATTTTTATGTCTGCGGTAAACTGGCGAGGACTTCTATCCGAATACTGCACACGCATTATCCAATTACAACTCGCGCAGTGATTATTCTGTTTTTTGTTTCAGCGTATCAGTATTTTACAATCAATCCTTTACCGTAATAACACTATTGGTACCCAGTGTTTTTCATATATATGTCTACAAACCAAATATAACAAATTGGATGACATCCTTTAGCGATCTCGAATGATATCACACGAGTGAATCTGGTTAGATCAAAATCGGGTAGTATTCCATTAATCGCAACTCGTGTCATCGAGTGGGTGTGATGCCCAAATTGTTTAAAATACTCCGCGCATTCTCCATACCCGAGAAAACTCCCTGGATAACACGCAACCATATCAACCGAATAAACATTTTTAGGATTATATTTGGTATTCCATAATCCACCATGTCCGTATATCACACAACTGGCTTGAACATCCGAGAGAAATTCAACGCGTATTGGTTTCCACAGATTTTTCTCTCTCGCAATATGAAAATTCCGAGCTAGTTTTCTCATCGCGTCGTGAAGAGTTTCAGTAAGGCATATTTCACCTTTTGGTCTTACAACCTGGTCGAATTTACATTCTTCGTCCTAAAAATTCTGAGAAAACCACACTGACACAGGATCTTTTTTACTTTCCGCGTGAATAAAATCAAACAAATTCCCCGTGTAGTATTTTATGGTTCTATTCCGCATAAATATTGTTACTGCGTTAGTCCACGTGTGTGCAATATGATCAACGATCTTGACTGGAACTCCCTTTCATTTATTATTTCAATTCGTATAATACTTCTCCTGTTAACGTCGATACTGTTATTGGGAATCTTAATGATGTTTCTAGCTCAGCTACATTTTGAATTGTGAACCCACTGTTAGTCCCCATTCGTTTATTTTGTTACGTCTTAGATCTGTCAACTTGTTTCCACGTAACGTATTTGTAAATTGCTCTAATACTCGTTCGGCTACACAATTTATTCTTGACCATGTTAATGGTGATTGTTTCATAGGTTTTAATTTCTCAACACTTAGTTTTTCATTTATCGGATACATCCCATAAACAACCGCGGTTACAGGATAAGCTCTCTCGTAATACGGTTTGTCAATTACAGTCAATATTCCTGGTTTGGAATCCTGACTCACTTTGACATTTTATTTTATTTTTAAGATAGGATCGAATTTAACACGAACAATCTAACTACCTGTTTCTGATAGTATAATGAATTTCAGTCTAACAATATGCGTTCGATGGTCAAGATGCGATATTATTCTTGCTGCTTGACTGTTGTTCATGGTTGCATCAACACTACCATCGATTCGAAATGTTAACACACAATGAGATGCTCCATCGCGCTTAAATTCGTTAAATGCATCATATATTTTACTTATCATGCTTTTATCACTTACTAGACCCTTATTTGGTGCATCTACGGATACTATATCGAGATTGAATTTAACATTTTTTGCAGGATTTTATTTTGGATACTCAAACTCCTTCATATTATAATTAAAACAAGTATTTAAATAAAGAGTTTATATATAATAAATAACTGTAAATGGCTTATGATAGGATCAGTAACCGTTTGTAACAAATCGTACAGGAACGAATTATGTGGATATCATTAACAGAGTGTCCGACGAGGAAGCTTAGGTCCGAAACCCTATATACGATGCGATGATGGAGTATGAGGAAACACACAATTGTGTCTCAGTTGTAATGGTAAGGAATATAGAGAGCTTAAGCGCTATTATGATAAGCGAGTCAAGGACTTCAACAGTGACTCTGACTCTGTCAGCGACAAAATCATAAGAATACTTCTTTCGTGTTAAAAATATGCTACCAGGAAGTGAAAACGTCTTCTAGGTTTTGAAAGTGAACGTAGGTCAGTGTTGTTATTTTGTTTTTACCCCGCAAAAAGAATTTAATAGTAAACCGTACATAAGCGTTATCAGAGCTGACAGATATGGTATTTACTGCAATAATTTGATATTCAATCATAGATTTTATTGTTAATAAATGGTTTCCTCGATACGATATGTCAGATCAGTAATTTAATGCTTGTATAATATTGGAAAAAGTGTCATTTTGCTATATAAATTATAAAACTTGATACTTTCCTCATTTTTCTGACAAAAAATAATGAAAAATCATGAGTTTTGTAATATTGCCCTTGATTTACACGAAATCTTAAGATGTGAAGTCTTACGATGGGAAATCTTAAAATGGGAAATTTAAGGAGGAAAATCATTTACGATGGAAATCGTTTTAGGATTTCACGTACAGACAAATTTGTAGTATTTCCTCATCCAAATCAATTAAATTATTGGATTGGTCATTGAGTTTAAAACTAATTCTCGTATCGCATATACAATACATTAATAGGTGCTTCAATTATTAAAAATCCTGGTGGAACTGTTGGTGCAAACGAATATAAAATATATCATTGCTGGGCATGATTTGATCTTTCGAGATTTATTTGGTAACTTCCATCAATAACATCACATACTAGATTTACTGCAATCACCGAGGATATATTAACATTACCAGGAGCAATATGCCGTCTACTTCCGTTTGGGTCGTTATTATGTTTGACGATGGTTGCCTGTGGTTGTGTTATTTTTTTCCATGCGGCAAGTATCAACGGAAAATGCTCATCTATGACATCGCTGACGGATTTTTTTTAGTTCGTTTACATTATACCCGATAATTTATATTCGGGGACATCTTCTACACGTACATTATATTCTTTTGCAAATTCACTTCTTGTTTTAGGATGTATATCATTTAAGACCGTTTGAATAATCCGTAAATTAAATATTTCCTTGTCAGCGATAATTTGATTACATGTTTCTATGTATTTGAAGATTTCATCTCGCGAGGTTTCTTGGGAAATTTTTCTTTTAGTATATGTCTATATTTTTCAAATTCATTATTTATATTTATGAAATGTTCAGTATTTTTACTTTGAATGGGTTGATACCACCCACCGCCTGGTTCTATTATTTCACTAAAACAATCCAGATCACGAAAATGTATTTCGTATGATATCGTTGCATCATGATATAATTCCATATCAGAAGCATAATCCAATTTTATGGTCTCCAGTAAATGTTGATAAGACGGTGCTTAAGGAGGGATTTCAGGCCATCCTAGCATAGTTCTTACAGGACTCTGGTAGATATCTACTACATACCCTGGTGATTTTATCTCAATCGCGGCAAATAATGTTGGTTCATGAACTGTTTTAGCGATTTTTTATTTTATTCTCGCATTGGATTTTATTCTACGCTGGAATTCATTACTGATCTGTTCGATTTCGTAAGTCCCAGATAGTAACGAAACAACATTCCAATCTGGAGTTCCGTCTAGTTTATTTTTATTCGCAAACACAAAAGAATTATTCGGTTGCTGCCCTCCAAATGATTTTAATCTAATATTTGGCCAACTGTAGTATAGTATACTCATAATTTTGCTAGCGCGATTTCCTTTACCGGTAACGCACTGGGAAAATTCACATTTAATTCAGGGTTGGTTGAGGTTATTGATATCATGGGTCTTTTGCGGTTGTGTGTTTGGGGCTATTTGCTGAAGTAATTCCGTTGTTGATGTCATTGTCTACATTGACATTGCCATTGTTATTATTGTATAGTGTTTCCAATTTCGATGTTGCTGTGTGGTAGATGTTCATCATCGCAGAAAACTTGTTATCGGATATTGCTGTGTCATGGAGACTAGATATCTGGCATGATAATTGAGAACATGCATCCTAGGCGACATGTAACTTAATTATATACTCGTGTAGTTTTCTCTCACTGCATGTGGATATTTTTGTTTGTGACGATGCTTAACAGTCATGTAATTGTTGTCGCCGTTGAAACACAAATTGTGACAATTACAGGGTCAAGCATTGTTACACTTGATAACAATATATCCGTTCCGGCAATTACACTTGAAACCGAGTACACAATTATGTCCACACTGGTAATTCGCCTAAGGTATTTTTTTTATCTACGCTGTATACTCGTCAATAAGATTTTTTAGTTTAGTTTGAAACTCGCGCACATGATTATATCAATACTGTTGGACATTCATTATACTATTTACTTAAATCAATTACAAATTCGACATAGACCGTAAGTGACACTTATGCTAAATTACCACCGAGGGGGTTATTGTAAATGTTTCACTGGATCCCTTATCTATTATTGCACTTGCAGTATTTAGACCAGTAGATGTACTCGATTATACGCTAAACTGCAATGGCGAAATCAGAGTTAATCTATAGATACCCTTAACATCTGCAAACACTCCAATGGACTTATTTTGAGGTGTCCAGGTGAAAGTTCCATGATGTATCGAGTACACGGTATTTATAGTTTGTTTCTTCGGTATCTTGATTTTATCATGCCGGGTCGCGATAACAGGAAAATCACTGACAATATTGTCCTGTGTTTGTTTAATCGTAACCAGAGTTGTTTTATTATCAGAAAGTTTCATTGGGACAGTCATCGGAGTACCAAAAAAATTATCTGCGGTTTCATCAATTTTTCTAAAATTCTTATGAAGATTTCCTAACATGCCTACATGAACATCATACTTGGCTCGAAGTATTGTTGGTTTATCATCTGTGGTTTTATATTTGTGTTGCAGCGTTGTTAGTTTACCATCTGTGGTTTTATGCTCACCATACAGCGTCATTAGTGTATTGTCTAATACATCTCCATATTTTTGGTCACAGCGTCAGTTGCCAATGTTGGTTCGCCAAGTGCAGTTATTTTATTCGAGTTCATGTCGAGAACTCCTGTGATTGTGTCACCGGATTTTTTTTACTCGGTTGTTAATAATATCTAACAGAGTTGGAAAAAGAACTGGTTTAATCCTACCAGTAGAATCAAACACATCTTAGGAATTTTTGGTTACTCCATTGAGTCTAACTAGAATATCATTCAAGGAAACATTACTCGTTTTAAATTTTCCCTGTTTGTCTTGAAATACTACTATTTCGTTTGGATCCACACTTGCTAGGTTAACAATTCGGATATTTCATCTTTTATACAAGAAAATATATCTTTGGTTGCAGATATTTCCCCGGTAGATTTCTTCAGGCTTGAGAGAACTGTACCGTAAATATCAATCATGGTGCGATCATCTACTATACTCTAAGATCTCTCTAAAAAGCGATTACTGGTGTATTCGTGTAATGTTTTAAAAGGTGGTTTAGTTGATGATGATATAACGCTAAGTACATTACATCTTGGCCGCATATTGGTGGGTCGGTCATTGTCTGTGTTGGTTGCGTGGAGTACCACAGGAATTTTAATTGATGTATATAATGCATACATTCTTTAGGTGGCGCTAACCCATAGGAATCAAAGAAAACAATCCGACGTGGGTCAATTGCGTTTGCAACCCAGTGAGTTCCAGGTCCGGTGCTGTTATCGAGATTAATGATACCGGTTTCAGCGCTGTTTGGTTGTTGTGGTAATTGATCTCGCATAAAAACATCTCTAAAGTTTCTTATCACGTATACTTTTAGCAGCATCGAGTAAATCAAAGTTTGAAAACGGTGCTAGTAAACTGTCCCTGGTAGTCTCAGGCCGTTTCCGCTGCACCATGCATACGATGTTCCTGGTAGTCTTAGACCCTTTCCCTTTACGGATCGTCTCTTTTATATATCCGTGCCCAGTCGCTTTTTTTAGTGCCATCCCAGCGGCGGTACTAACAGCTCCGAGAGCGGCCGTTTTCGCAACCGCGGAGGCGGGGGCGGCGGCGGCAATTAGCGATGGTAACTCAGCGAGAAGTGGAAATATACCACCTGATTTTATCTTGTCGTTGTTCGCGGCGGCAGAGAGAGTAACCTGAACATCTCTTTTATCTTTGCTAGCATAACTGAAATGCTTAATCTGACGAGTTGTCAGTGATAGCTTATTCTGACCACTTGACGTCTGATTATGCTTGAATGATATCGTAGTTCCACATTTTTTTAGCTGAATCCGATTGCAATGTTTTAATTTGACCAGGAGTCAGAGTAACACTCACGTGACTATATGACATTTTATTTAATACGAGATTAATCTAATTATCTACATGTTTTTGGAAAACACTACACTACATGTTTTCTGTTGGCGCATCAACTATACTCATTTGTCCACCAACACCTTCGCGTAGCATTGATTTGTCACTGAGAATGAGTGCAATTGCTCTGTAATCACCACCAGCAGGAGGAGCTGTTACACGAGCGTCGAAGTATACGCCAACGAAGGATTGGCTAGTTAAGTCAAGTTGTTCCAGTGAAAAGTAATAAATCGGATACAGGGTTTTAAAACCTAATTGTGATATTTGTAGACCAGTATCTACATTTTGATCACGTGCCATAAATGTTAGGAAACGATGATATACGCGTGCTATTTGATTTTGGTCGTAATGAAGTAAAATATTCACAGATGGTTCCTGTTGACCGTTTCTTTTAAACGAGAATTGGTTAACACCCAATTGATCAAATATCATATGGCTGCGCGTTAGAGAATTTATTCTTGCAACATCCTGTAATGCAATAAATCTGTGTCGAGGCGCAGAAATTCCCCTGTTTGATGTAACTTGCCATAAATAATCTCCCTTAATGGCACTCTGCAGACTAGTTGTTGGTGCTGATAGCCATGACAACAATGATTTACCACCTACACTCCATAATGTAAGTTTCGTTATATTGACTTTACCATCAACGGGTAGAGCTGCAGCAGGGCCTGCTTCTCGCCAGATTGCATCATTATCATCACCTTTTTGCTGTAGGACAACTGTGTGTTTAGCTTCAAAGATAACGTTTCTAAGATTTCTACAAAATCCAAATATATGATGCAGTGGAATCGCGCATGAAAATAATCTACTCGTTCCCTTCAACATTTATACACGTGTTGCAAACACTAACTTGTAACGAGAATTAATATCACCAGGTAGCCTTACATATCAGATTGGTGCTGGATCAAGTGCAGTAGCTCTTTCTGTCTTTCTTTGACATACTGAACATGATCAGCGTTATCAGTAATATCTGTAGCGAAGATCATAGATGGTCCAGCCGATCTTGTATAATCATCTGAATATCTCGCTAACCCCACTATTGTTGTAGCGATATCAACATTATTCTGAATAGATTCAATCTCTCAATTAGCAATCATATGTAGCGCTACTAAATATTGCCATAATATCATTATTGACAAAACCAACTCGGACATTTGGGTCATATGGTGTATTAGCATCAACATTTGTTACAAGTTCTCCTTCTACTTCAGCGGTTCAGCGGGTAGATAATATTTAGTCGTATCATGAACCCGAAGTTCGATTCTCACTCCTTCATTTGGTTGTATTACGTTAGACGGATAAAACTGATAATTATTTAGACAATCATCATTGCTCACTAGTACATCAGCCCATTGTTGCGAACCTTTAATGTATGTTTTATGCTTTAGTTTCAACATTCTTGTTTTTCATCTTCGTAACACGTAGCAACAAGTTCGATAATTTTTTTCGGATCACTTTTATCGATGTATGCCAAAGCTTCCTCGGTAAATTTATTTCGTAATTCTTCGACTATTTCTTCATCGGTTTTTTTTCAAACCGAATTTAAATCTTGCTGGACCAGGAAGATTTTGTACAAGTTCTAATGTTTGTTTAGGTTCTTATGCAATTCTTTCAAGTTCAGGAAGAGCATCTTTCTTTGTTTCTTCCAATTCTTCTTCTCCATATTCATATATATATATATATATATATATATATATATATATATATATATATATATATATATATATATAACCAGTTTAGTGGTTGTAGTAACAGGTTTGAAAATTGCCAAAGCGACTTGAGCTTCCTGTCGCTGTTGAAGTTTTTGTCTGACAGAATCTCTCACGGGTATAAATATCTTTATTGACTCTAATTGCTCTCTAGCTAGTCTGGTTGTTAACGATTCTCCAACCATTATTGTTATAACATGATTTAATTCATAACAACAAACAAAAGCAAACCTTAGTGTTGTTTTTGGACATTTTTTTCTCGGTTTCGAGAAAAGCTTAATTTGACAAACAGACATCTAACATTGTTTGCTTGAAATCTAATTCAATTAGATATTGTCCGATTTGCCCTCTAACGTAGGAATCATTAATTGTTTTTTGCCATTTTGTTCCGTTTTGAGAAGGCCTTAATTTGACAAACAGAGCTCTAACATTGTTTGCTTGAAATCTAACCCAATTAGAGATTGTCCGATTTACACTATCTACTATTTCGATTACTTTGTTTGATTGTGCGGCGAGCTTTAGCCCGGATAATACGGTATTTACTTAACACTTCGGGCTTCAGACGATTGTTAAATGTTTTCAATGGTTCTCGGCGTTGTCTAATGGCTTTTTGTCATTTCTTAGTGATCCAAGCGTTTTGGCTTCTTTTACAGTTCTGTGGGGACTTTTTTGCAATATCGATTACAATGGAAGAAAAACACTGTATAGGGTAATTAACGTTGAATAATGTATTCTGCTTAAATCTGGTTTTAAATAGTGATTCAAACGTAGCACAGTTGGTCTTCTTTATATTTGATTGTGGAAATGTGCCATCAGTTCTATATGTAATATGTTCAAGGGAAATTGGAAAGTGATCACTGCTGTGGATGACATGAGCGACCTTCTATTCATGGTACAAAAGCAACGAAGGAGGGCAAATTGTCAAATCTATGCACGTGTATTTACCCGTTGGTGGGTGTAAATGTGTCGGTGATTTCATGTTAAATAAACACCAATCCTGTCTAGAAACTAAATCTCCTAGTTTGTGGCCTCAGTGACTAATGTGACTCGATCCCCATATAAAATGTTATGGGCATTAAAATCCCCGAGTAAACGAAATGCCGCGGGAAGTTGTTGAACAAGATTGTCTAATTCGTAAAGGTGCTAGGTTGGTGTTTGGTGGTATGTGAATAGGACAAAAGGTAATCACTCGATGTAGAGTGACTCTTACAGCAATGGCTTTCAAATTAGTGTTTAAAGGGATGACACTATGAGGGGCTCTATTGTTGACAACAACAGAAACTCCTCCTGAGGCCCTGTCGACATTTTGAAAGTAGGTATTAAAAAGGGAATAGCTTTTAAGTGTAATGTTATCGGTCTCTTTCAAGAATGTTTCCTCTAGACATAGTACTACATGATCATATTCGTTTAAAAGCAGGATAATATCATTGTCGTTGGCTTTATGTCCTTGACAGTTCCACTGTATGATAATAGTGTTCTTCATTATAAGTTTCAGTTGAAATGCATGGAGCTAGGTTAGACGTTTTGCTGAGGTAATATATATGGTTATTTCTCTGGAGGAAGCACAGGGATGTTTCCTTTATTGGTAGGTTTGAAGCCACAGTGAATACATGTAGCAATTTCCTCTGCATCCATGCTCACAATATCTTGAAACCTGTTATAGAGTTTAATGGGGTCATCTAACGCCTTTTGCTGCTTATGTCCTTGCGATTTGTTTTCTTCCTTTGTGATTGCGGTGATGGAGTATGATTGAAAATTGTTTAAGTAGATGCCGTCTTTTTCTGTGGTTGATAATGGGTGTGTTAGTGCTTGATATTAAATCGGGTGCATGTCTCTGTGATTGATTTCACACCTTGGGGAGGTTCGATTCTGCGATTAAGAATACATTGTTTTACACAAAATATTCTCAGTTTCGGGCTTTTACGCTTTTCTTTAGTTGTTGCCTGTTTTTGTGTTCAAGTGAATGTTTCTTCAGATCATTTGGATTTTAAAAGATTAATTAGTTTCTCTGGAAATATTTGATGTGCTCGTACAAAGACAATTATATATATTCACCTGTGAGAGGAGGATTTTTCTCTGTCATATTAGCTGAATTGTTCCATCCTAAATCATCGTTGTCTACAAGAGAAACAAAATATTGTTTCTGTTAGTAAAAGAGTATAAAAGACTTCAAAATCTCAATTGGATAAATAAATATATATAGACGTTTTTGACACAATGTTAGAGGGATGAAACCTATAACATAATTTCATTAAGAAGAAGTATCATGTAACACTGTGACTGTGTTAATTACCGTAAATATTGCTTGCTCGATTGACTTTATGACTCTTACTCATTTGGTAAAGACGATATACTTTTTATAAATAATTAACAGTTTCATTACAATATGAAGTATCTTGTCAGTTTTACTTTAATTCCTTTGTATCTAGAGTATATGTACTATCAATGATCATGCGGTGTCTAATACTTATGGTTAGCATTTCCAAAGTATATGTATCATGTCATCACGAGTTTGACTATGTACAGAATTAGTTTACCTAAAATACGTTTTATTGATCAAGGCTACCGCTTCAGTGATCATGTTGCATTTCAAGATTAAAAATAACTACACTCTCATCCTAATTTTGAAGTGTTCCACTTGTCTATTCTATGATGTCAATTCAGTTTATTTTGCTTGTTATTATATTATTACTTATATCTGATTTAATATTTATTTAATTATTTGTTTGTCAGTTTAAATTCTTTTTTTGCGTTTGATAACCTGCTTTTACAATTTGTAATTTTTTTATTATAAAATAAATGTTTATGATTATATTTTTTGTGTGCTAAACAAGCTAGTATGTTGACCCAGAGCCTGGCAGTGAATTAACATTAGAGGCAACTATGGTAATAGATTTTATTTTAATTTTAAAATCATTCGTTGCTGTTAAGGTCAAGATGACACTAGTGAATAAAGAAATAAACTTTGTTTTAATTTGAAATTGACTGGTTCTTGTCATGATCATGCTAAGGAGTACTTGATATAGATTACGTGACTCCTTCATCCCTTTATGATTTCGCAATTTCGGGAGTTTTTCGAAACTGCTTGTCAGAATATGATATAGTTTTGGGCTTTGACATCTGACATTAAGTCATTTTCTCTTGAAGCCGGGTATTAAATACATGTTAACTTTCCTTCAGTTTAGTTGGATTTTAAAAGTCTAATTCGTATATTTGGAAATATTTGATGTGCTCATATAAAAATTTATGGACAAAGACACATCACAATCTTATTCAGATTTCCAACACCGGAAGCTGAAATCTTGTGATTCTAAAACGAACTATAAACACAAAACAGACTTCAGCATCCGTCATCGTCTTCCATCTTTGATCTTCCAACATGACTCAAACCCCTGGAGATTTGGTGTGTGTACACTACGAGTCGTAAGAAGCGACTAAGTACAAGCAACCTGTTTGCCGTGGGTTGCATCCCGTGTCGGTGGAGGAAAGGATCCTGGTAGGTGAGCGGAGGCTTTCCAGTGCAATACACTGCTTTGGCCTCTACTTCTAGACGGTGGTACGGATTGGCCCGGTCTGGACTAATCGGCTAATCACGTCCAACCCTAAGAAGTCTTTAATTATTTGCAGTCCTTCTTCTTTTATCTATCTTTGATACCACCGTGTCTCCTACAATCTATCTCTTTAGCTCTCCTTTTCCCAAGCAGCAAGGAGGGCGAACAAACCTTCTCTAATTGAGTTAGATTTTAAGGAAATAATTTTAAGTCTCCTTTTGCCAAATGGAGCCTTAACGATTTTAGAATTCCATTTGTCAAATTAGGTCTTTCAGCAGAGCGAACAGACTGAAACTATTTAAAGTTAACAGAAACTATTTCAGACAAACCGAAAATATTTTATGCAGACAAAAAAAGAGAAATTGTTTCGGTTTTGCACAAAATAAGGCTGCTACGGAGACAGACCCGGCGCCGATTGCGCTGCGGAGACAAATTGCTTCAACCGAATATTTGATCCGATACAATATCTTGATCTAGGGTCATCCAAATTTATCGTTACAATCCATGTGGGATTGAATGAGCTTGACTAAAGAAATTTCTAAAAAGATTAGAATCCATATCTCTACTGTACGAAGTATGGTGAATATTTCGTAGCGTATGTGTGCCAACTCCATTAAATACAGCAAGAATATTGCAGTTATCTCTGATCACTTTTGGCATTTGTGTGTATCGTTGAATGACATATATCAGATCAGTAATTTTACCTCTGAAAAATATACTAGCGGGATTCTTTTGACTGTCTAACATCACATCATCATATACGACTAAATTGTTAATACTTCCATCAATAACATCAATGCTCGGTGCTTCCTCGATACCGGTTATAAATTCAATAATATCCTCATCGATTTCCGATTTTGCTTTCTCGTTAAAATCCTTTACCACCTCGTAACATCGCTGATCGTCTACACTCGGGGCTACTAAAAACAACTTGTCCCATTTCATCCATCTCATTATCAAATTAAGTAACAATTGTGTCTTGCCACTTCCAGATGGTCCGATTATAGTCATGCGAATAGAATTTGGTAGCGCTGCATCATGTTTAACTGGTTTTCGTGTTTTTGGTCGCCGTAAAATCAATTACATTCATGTTATTATAAATAAATTATGAATCTATATTGTGTGAAATGTTAAACGCGTACACCAACAATTGACCCAACACCTACCACAACTAAGAATAACAGAAAAGCTATCACTGGCAAATGTGAACGATGCGGTATAAAAAAAAATTAAATTTATTTTAAAAATTGGAGGTTATATTGCAGCCAAACTAGCAAAACTTCCAGAAACTTCGTAGGCAAAATATCCAGGAGAATAACACCTTCCAGAGTATCATCTCTCTGATCTATTTGTGAGAAAATTAATTGAATAAATAAGTGTTTACAACAACAGTATTCTTTTGTTAATTCTTTTTTCAGGTCTTTGGACTTGTTTAAATGCTGTCATTAATCACAATTAAATATACGAAAAAAAATCACACTTTATTATTGATTTTCGTGTATTAGTTAGATTATATAGTACACAGCGTTATATATATTTGGGGCTTTAAGCCATTCGAAATTCAACCGTGAAACCACTCTACGTCACACACCGTCACACGGTGTGAATGTGTTTTTGCATTCAACCCAGGGTGATTTTGTTGGGAGTAGGGTTGTTTCATTTGAATGTAGAACAACCCCTTCTGTATTGTATTGTCCTATTTGTATTGTATTGTCCTATTTGTATTGTATTGTCCTATTTGTATATATGTACATATAACTCTTGTAAATATCATATATCATTTGTAAATATATCATATATCATATATCATATATTATTTGTAAATACTTATGTGTTATGTGACGTCATACACCAAGCTTACCTTCTGAGGTTCTAAACCGTTATTTGACGGGTTAGATCCTCACCCGGAGACTATGCTATGTGGTGCCCCTGGGTCTGCTCAGATGTAAATAACACCTGTGAGGCCCACATGGGGTTGTGTTTTATATATGTGACCTCCGGGTCTCTAACATACGAAGGTATTTTATGGATTCCAAATGGGTTTTTTCATATATATATCTAGGCGTGATAGATGTTGATGACACCTTAAAGCGCATGGAGATCGTACCGTCTATATATCATATATAACTTAATTAAGATTACATGTATATCTCTAGGCGTGATAAGGTGTTGATGACACCTTAAAGCAAATGAAGATCGTACCGTACGAAAACGGGTCAAAATTGGCCGCTAGTTTTTTGTATTAGATATATAAATATCATATAATGAACTTCGAAAATATGAATGACATTATAAATGAGATTTCAAATTTGAAAAATCAAAAAAATACAAATGTCAGGTAAATTAGATTGTAATCAGATTCTAACTGATTTTCAAGATATTGATGATAGCGCTCAGAATAATAGATACGTGCTACCAAGGCAGTATGCGTTGATTAAAAGAATTCAGCATGGGGTAAATGACTCTCTTGAATTTTGTAATGACGTAAACAAATTCATCCCGCATCAGTCGAAAAGGTCAGGGCTGAACTTGGCCAGCAATATCAAGTCAAACGCACAATAAACTCAAAAATCAAAACGATTAAAAATATCAGCAGGCAAAATAATACACTTGAAAACACTACGAATGAACATCACTTTCCCCTCTCGGCTGCCCCAACATTGTGAAAAATATCTACACGGATCCGAGATATGTCAACAACATCCAAGTGAAAAACGATGAGGAAAGTCAAAAATTATATTATTATAGGAAATATGACAGTTTTCTCAAACATGATAGAGCTGTTATATCATCATTCTGAGTTTAAAAATCGAAGATTTTCGGTATCTAGTGAACCAGCCATTAACGCTCCAACATGGAATTTCAACCTTTGAACACAAACTAACATGTACTTACATGTACACTGCATACGATGTTTTACAGGTAAGTGATTACTGACTACGTGTTGACAATTTGAATTGGTTGAAATTCTGTAGGCCCCCTTGATAAAAATCACCGAGATAAATTCTAAGGACGGGAATGATTGTTATTGTTTTTGAACCGGTGAACACGGAAGGAATGAAAATCACTCGTGAAATTCAAAATGAATATTGGGGGTTAGTGAGCATCCATGGAATTTTCACTTACAATTTGAATCATATATTAGTTTATAATGGTAGGTAAAGCCTTAACAACTAAATTAGCTCGCGAGCGATTAGCCACAAAAATGAGATTATTCCGGTTCGTGACTCTGCTAGCCAGACGTTACAAGCAAATTTAGAATTTCAAACCGCTTTTACAATTATTAAACCAATAACCACTGCTTCTAAGGAAGGTATTATTGCTACTGTACCAGTACTTGAAAAAATAGCAAGAGAAACAGCAGCAGGGGGGGGGAGGGGGGGCGAATCCTACATTTCCCGAGAAATCATTTGCTCTAAATCTAACAAACATCTCGAGAGAATTAATTCGAATCCTTCTTTTCAACCAAAAAAAAGATTACTTGCTCGAAACATAAGTTTTTCGCAAATCATACTCCAAGACCGTTTTCATCGCTTAGTCAAAATACGGTCTCGTCGTGATGTCAACATCGCGGAGTTATACAGCTGGGTCATCGTGGAAAATTCAACATCGGATATGAACGAATTATGTATCGACAGCGATATCAACTCGGATAATTTTGAGTATGCGTCAAATACCACCCGGTACCGAGCTGTATAATTGCTGAGTTTTTTCTGAAAACACGATGATAACGTTTTAGTTATCGCGGTGGCGACTGCCGCAATTGTTGTTGCCGCGGAGATAGCAATTGGAACTGCAATCGGAGCCATCATGGTCACCGTCGACAAAATAACTCCGGCGCTGGCCATCACATCGGACACCGAGTACACGGTGATGTCGATGATTGCTACGCTGCTTCGGTATTTTTTCATTTTTTCACGATAACGCTCAGAAAGTGATTTCAAGTTCGCGGAAAATTCTTTCACGGTATCATATCGATATCGATGCGATTGTGATACCTCTGGGACTATTATAGGTTCAATTGATTTCATCGATGTCATTACTATTTTAAACCCGCTAGTGTTTTCAATTATTCGATTGTGTACTCGGATTTATGGTCGGTGGGGGGAATACCGGATACAAATTCTAGCGTCCAGGTTAGC
This sequence comes from Unio pictorum, assembly GCA_030141615.1. NCBI lineage: Eukaryota > Metazoa > Mollusca > Bivalvia > Unionida > Unionidae > Unio > Unio pictorum. The sequence continues at coordinate 20,418,148 of JARLTB010000060.1, read as the reverse complement.
GAATCCCTAACCACTGACTCGTCGAATGTAGTTATATCAATCCTAATAGGGTATCTTATTCGGTCGGGTGCTGCTGGTATCATATCGTTTATATATGTTACTGTGTTAACACCGCTTATATATATTGCCGGGCCGCTTCCCAAATCAAATTTACGGCGATGTATTATTATAAATCGATAACAACCCGGTATACTACCATATTTGCTGTGAAAATGTAAACTATTTTCCTTTCCTTGGATCCAATCAAAGGTCCCACTGGCAACTGTGTTTACGATGTTACCAACGGTTTTTACGCGGTGGGGAATTTTTACCTTATCGAGTCGTTCGATCATTTTTGTAAAATCATCTTTGACTGCATTAACTGTTGTTTTACTTTCATTGATAGCCGCGATAATTTCAATGAGAGTCATATCTGCCTTAAGTGGGATTCCAAAAAACTTAACAATGGGGAAGTCGGTGGGTTTTTGTATCCTTTCAAAGTCTGCTTTTAGTCTAAAAACATCATTGTAAATATCGAGATAATTTGCCCTGATTCTGGTAGGATCTATTGTCCCCCTCACCCCCTGTCAGAAAAGAATGAAATCAGAAGGTCTCTGGTTTTAAGCTGTGCTTGGTCTTTAAGATATATGTCGATGTGATAAAAAATTTTCGTGATATCTTGGGGGCCATTCCCCTCAAAGAACCAAAAACTTAACAACGACGTCGTTAGTGGGTTTTTGTACCTTTTCAAGAATTTCTATTATTTTAGAAATATCCGTGTAAATATCGAGATAATATGCCTTGATTTCATTTTCATTCATCATCCTCCCCGCTTCCTTGTTAAAAAAGAATAAAGATAGAAAGTTTTTAATTTCAGCGAGAGTCATGCAAACCACAAGCGGGGTTCCAAAGAATTTATGTACGACATTTTTGCGAAAACTATTATAACCTCGTATATATAATCATTCAGCTCACGGCCTTGGGCGGCAATCGCGTCGGTGATCGTAGACACAAGTGCGCCTGGTTTAAGTCGCCCGTCGCTGGAATACAGCGCAAATAGAGTTTTCAGCGGTGTCGCGCTGCCGTATCAAAATGTCATCCGCGGATATATTACTGCTTTTGAATTTACCCTGGCTATCTTGAAATACAACTATTTCGTTCGGGTCAACACTTGCTAAATTTAACGTCTCAGCGATTTCATCTTCAATTTTTTTTACATCCTCGATAGAACCCGCAGATGTTTCCGCGATGGGTTTCAACATTGACAGAGATCGTCCCCAAATATCAATCATTATTGTAAAAACTCTAGTATTTTTAATTTATTGATTCTCTAAAATTACCTTGTAATTTCCCACTCGTGTATTTCTTTACAACCAGATGAGGTGGTTTCTGTGACGATGAAATCTCCGCGAGGACATTTAATACTTCACGGCCGCATATCGGTGGATCATTTAATTGTTGTGTTGGCAGCGTGGAATAAAAAATCGGAAACTCTTTGAGTTTCATCGAAGAATTTATATACCGAATAAACTCGCTTGGCTGAGCTAACCCATATGAATCAAAATAGACAATCCCACGTGGATCAATCGCGTATGCAATCCAGTGAGTTCCCGATCCGCTGGTGTTATCAAGATTGATGATACCGGTTTCAACGCGTTTAGGTTTTCTCGGTAATTGATCTCTCATAAAAACCCCTCTGAAGTTTTTTATCGCTAGTTTTTTAGCAGCATCAATTAAATCAAAATTGGACATAGGGAGAATTGGGCTTTCAACTAATAAACAGTTCCTGGTATTCTTAGACCCTTTCCGCTGTACCATGAATACGGGGTTCCTGGTAGTCTTAGACCCTTTCCCTTTTTATATCCTTTCCCAGTTGCCTTTTTAAACGCCATCCCTGCCGCGGTCCCAACGGCTCCCAACGCTGCCGCTTTCGCCACTGCTGGGGCAGCCGCTGCAATCAATGCTGGTATTGCAGCTAACAATGGAAATATACCACCTGATTTTATCATGTTGGCGACTGCAGCCTTTCAAAATACAATTTGAACTCCTCGCTGTTTCTTTAACGCATCATTGAAATGTTTTATTTGACGATCCGTCAATGATATTTTATGTGTACCGCCGGACATCTGCGCTGGTTTTAACGTTATTGTTGTTCCACATTCTTTAGCGGATTTTGATCGCAATTTCTTGACCTGACCATCAGTCAGCTTGACACTAACAACACTATATGTCATTTTATTGTAAAACTATTTATGCTTTCAATTGATCTAATTGTGAATCGTTTACATATTTTCCACTGGTGCATCAACAATTCTCATTCGTCCGCCAGCCCCTTCTAACAACATTGATTTGTCACTGAGAATGACAGCAACCGCTCTATAATCAACACCACCAGGAGCTATACGAGCCCTAAAATGTATGTCAACGACGGATTGACTTGTTAAATCAAGATGCTCCAGCGAAAAGTAACAAATCGGATATAGGTTTTTAAAATCAAATTGCGATATTTGTAAACCAGTATCAACATTTTGATCACGGCCCATAAATGACAGTATCCGATGATACACACGTGCTATGTGGTTAGTGTAGTAATCAAGCTGTATATCCTCAGATGGTTCTTGTTGTCCGTTTATTCTCAGTGAAACCTCCTTGACTCCTAATCGATCAAATATCATATGACTGTTTTCTTGGTAGCCTAATCGATCCCGATTCAGCAGCGCTATAAATATATGACGTGGAGCTGAAACGCCTTGTTTTGATGCCAGGTGCCATGTAAATGTATCAGCAACATTATCCTTTTTGGTATCAGTTGTTGTTGTTAGCCAACTTATCAATGATTTGCCACCTGTGTCCATAAATGAAAGTAGCCGCTCTTCCGTGGTAATTGATGGGGTCATTACTGGCATCCACAATACTATTTTACTCAAAACAACTTTACCATCAGCGGCACCAGTACGCCAAATTGCATCATTGTCATTGCCTTTTCGCTCTAACGCGATCGTGTGTTTGGCTCCATAGATGACTTTTCTGACATTTCTGCAGAATCCAAATATGTGATGGAGTGGAATCGCACATGAAAAATATCGCTGCTGTCCTTGCAATGCTCCTTTTCGTGTTGCAAATCCTAAATTGAAATTACCATTAACGCCTTCGAGAATATCAAACGCAGCTCCGGGTCTAGCTCGACGTTTTGGATTAGCTGCTTCTTGTTGATCGGCTTCTGCATTATCTCTTGCTGTTAACACTTTAATGTATTGAAGGTGGTCAGCGTTATCAGAGGTATCCTTTGCAAACATCATAGACGGACCAGCCGACCTTGTATAATCATCAGAATATCTTGCTAGCCCGATTATTGTTGTTGCAACATCAACTTCACGGTCTATTGATTCAATTTCTTTTCCATCAATGAGATATCTTGCACTTTCAAAAACGCCATTATGCCATTATTAACAAAACCAACTCGGATATTTGGATCATTTGCATATGGGGTATCAGCTACAACATTTGTTACGAGTTTTCCCTCAATTTCAATAAATGCTTCACATGGCAAAATGTATTTACTGGTATCTTGAACTTGAAGTTCAATTCGCGATCGTAGGTCGGGTTGTATTGCATGATAGGAATAGTATTGATAATCGCGGACGGAATCGTCCTTGGGTACTGGGGCTTCCATATCGAAGGCCGGATCAGCTTGTCGTTTAAACATTATATTAACATACTAGTGTTTTCAACTGTGAAACTCTTTGTAATCATCGTCGTTTTTCTTTTCGTTTCAAACCACTTCCTGCTATCGCGTTCATGATAGCGCTATCTGTTACCGGTGAAGCCGTCAATGGCGACGGAGTCACCGAAGCAGCCAACGACGCTAGTTTTTCTTCCACTGCGCTACTTATTGCTTTGCTGATTTTCGCAGGCATCACTGTAGTTGATGGCAGCACCGTTGGTCTCTTTCGCACCAATCATGCTATTTTATCTTTCGCAGCAGAAAATGCCTTTCCGGCAAGATTTCCACAGCGCTGATTCCCTTATCACGAATAATATCAATGGCTTTCATTGATAATTGTTTAGCTAACGGCGCCACTTTTGGGGCCATTCTTGTAAATAGCCCCGCAATGGTACTGCCGAAACCATCTCCGTAATATGCTCTATAAACAGGCAATCGTGAGTTCACCACGTAGACGCTTACGGGTTTATCATGGTTGTAGTGTATGATCATCTTGTTATAAAACTAGTAGTTTGTCAATTAGTGATCAATCGCTGTAATAACCATGGGCGTCTCTGTGATTTTCAACTAATTCAGCAATGAGTTCTCGATATACATCAATGCCCATGATACCGCCGGCAAATAATCGTCTACAGATATCAGCTGCTTCATTAATTATTTCGACTGAGTTGTTTCCGGCTCGCTTTCCACCCATAAGTGCTTCCAACCGTGATATATCCGAGAGAATATTACCAGGGCATGTCACGGTTGCGTTGAAATCCTTTGGATTTTTAATCGAATATCCTTTTCCGCTTGTTTTCTTAGAACCGGCTTCTGCTCTTATGTCTATTTGTTCCGGGATTGGATCCTCCGTATAACGTGGTAGTTGTGGACCGCCTTTAACCGCAGCTAGAAAGTCATCATAACCAGGGTGCTGCAACGCCGAGATTCTATCCCCGCCGAGTTTCACTAGATATATTTTTGATGCCCAATCCTTTCTGGATTTTATAAAATTTTTAAACTCGTCTTTTAATAAATTCTCTATTTTACCCTTTGGAAAATTTTCTCTAGAAAAATCAGCTAATTCGGAATCCGTATGGTTTCCTCTAATTTCATTTAATGCTGCGACTGTAAATATATTTTCAGGTGAATAGACTCTTCCTGCAGCTGCATCTTGCTGTTCTTCTTCGCGTTTTTCAATTTCGCGTTGAGTTTTTATATCACTGGATAGCTTTTGTATCCCTGCGCGCGTTTGTTCGGTCTCTGCTGCTATCTTTTCAAGCGTATCAAACAGCGGCGCCTTCTTTGCTCGTTCTCGTTCAGGAATATCTCCGTATATCGCTGCTTCAGTTAACTTTTCACATCTTTGGTCGCACTTGTTATCCGAGTAAACAGTTGTTCACTTGACACAGAAAAGTCAGTTTGCATTTGTTGTCGCTGCTGAAGTTTCTCGAGAAGTCTGTCTCGAACCAGTATAAACTTTTTAATTGCTTCTAGCCGCTCTCGGGCTAATTTAGTTGTAAGCGATTCACCTACCATATATTGTTTGTGAACTGAGTTTTCAAATGTGAAACTATCACAATTAAAAGCTGAGTTATTAAATAATGTACCATCAAGCTAACGTATCCATCTCCGACAGGGTTACACTGTACGACGCTATCCGCGAGTGTTTCAGAAATAACATCGCTGGGGGTTTCAGAATTGTAATATCTGAGAACGGCGATGAACGATTTTTGTTAACGACGCGGCAACAACAACAACTACGTGATAATGGAGGCGTCGCGGTGATTACTTGCTACCACAACCAGATCATCCAGTACGCACATAACTGCATGAGCAAGCCCAAACTGATGAGTATTCTTTCAGGAGAAAATCCTATGTGACAAGTGTAACAAGTGTTACAAAAAACGCTAAAAAAAAAAAATTTGTACTGAAAAATTTACTGAAAGCCTATTTTTTATAGTAACGCTCACTTGGTTAGGATACTGGATTTTCCTCGTTTAATATTTTTCTAAGATCACGAACCTTAAAACTAATTTCAGCTCGTTTTTGATACTCTTGGTCGAGCTTTTGACGTATTGCTTCAACGGTGCTAAATAGCGTTATAAATACATTAATGTCGTTACCGTACAAACAAGCATTGATGGACTTTTGAATTTCTTTCATCTTAGGTAAAAGATAACGACCCTTACTAAACTGATACTCAATGTCTTCATATTCCGAGGCAATCCTGTCTCAGTCGAGATCTTCAGATAATACTATCCCTCGATTTTTCAAATTTGAAATTTCAAAAATTATAGAATTTATATCTTTGATATCCATTATTTATATAATACATTTTACCTCTAATTATTAAAAAATAACACTCATTTGGCAATCTCGCTGGCGCCCTATGACGTCAGAGAGACCCAGAGGTTACTTTATTAACTTAATTAAGGACAGCACAACACGCATCCAAGTAAGCACAAGGGGACCCGAAACATCTCCGGAAGGGAGGCCTAAGATGACAAACGTCATCTTAGACCGCCCAGAAGATATGCTTGGGGGACATCACTACATGTACTTAATTAAGTTAATTAAGGATGGATATTTACAATGAAACGATGATGTGGGACGGCACAATGCCATATATATCTCCACTCGAGTGTTGCGGCAGATTTTAGGCATAACATATACTTAATTAAGGATGGTATTATTTAATGAAACGATTGATGTGGGACGGCACAATTCCATATATACTTAATTAAGGATGATATATACAATGAAACGATGATGAAATTTGTGATGTAATGATGTGGGACGGCACAAAGACAGCACAAACATGAAACGACGGGGCGGATTTTCTACGGCCAATCCAACCAATCAAAAGCAACCCAATTAAATTAACCCGGTCGAATGATTGACAAAAGACAACCACAAGCCCGGGTTAATGGCGTTGGTTAGTTTTGATCGGTCGGATTTGGCTTTCGAAAGCCCCAAGCTTATTACGAGTCATAACATATATAAGGTGACTAATGCAGCAGCGTTGATTCACGGGTGTGTTATTTTATTTCCTTGAATTACTTATTAATGCTGTTTCACAACATTTAAATGAGACAAAATATTTAAATAAAACACTAAACAAAAGAATACAGTTGTTAGATAACAGTGTGTTTTCTCTGTTCTAATCTTCTAGACAAAATGCGTTACCGATTAGGTCACAAAGAGCTGTATACAGAGGAATTTTAACCACGCCCACTTACTTCAATGAATGGAAAACACTAGTGTTTCATTCTCGTTCCGGCTGAGCGAACATAGGTAACGCGTTGGATTATAAAGAACGTCTGTACTAAAAGTGTATCAATAGCTGAATGTAGATGATCTAAGGGTTTAAATAAATACAACTGTTTAAATGATGAAGTTTTAGCCAAGCTACAATAAAAAGTTTAAGAAATGTTAAAAGTTGATAAATACAACTCTACCGAAACTCATGTATTATACTTCATTACAGTCACGTGTGCGCGCCTATGTCAATTATAACTCTCTCTCTCTCTCTCTACAGGTGTAGCAGACAACACAGAAATACCTTTGACGGTCATAATACAAGGGAACTTAGTAGAGAACTTATCCATAAAGAGTTATCTCCCTTGAATCGTTTCAGATGTATACGAATTTTATTTTATGGCCATTTTTCTTTGACAGAGATAATTTAGTTATATTTTCTGCAACAAATCGTATTGAAGACCTACAAATATCAAAATATGTACTGGCTTCATTTATTGACTGAAATATTTTTTCTTCGTTTGTTTCTGTATCAAATGATTTGACATGATTTGCCCTTTTTGCGTGTTTGCCGGTTCCACCTAATTTTCAATCTCACTTTGAGTAACAACTCGTAAGTTATCCAATTTGTTATTTTGAGGGAATCCATCAACGTGATCAATCACAAATCCGTCCTTGATTAATCCGTAAAATGCTTCATAGATTATTCTGTGATTAAGATATGTCTTCTTCCCGGCTGCAAACACCAAGTATCCCATATTATTTACCCGTCCAACCGGTTTTTTTAGTCTGCAATTTCTAACAACACCATCACGGGATGCTTCATAATTAACAAGCACTGGGTGAGGTCTGAAATCTTGGCTCATTTGTATAATAATATTACTTGTCTAATTTATATCTGCTTTAATTATAAACCTCTTGATATAATCTTGAGGAGTTTTTATGATTTTGTCGCTGACGGAGTCATCGGTAGGATCAATGACTTCATTTTTATTCGTTTTTCATAGTAGCGTTTTAGTTCTCTGTATCGTTTGCTGCCACAACTGAGACACAACTGCGATTTTCCCCTTACCCCCACCCCACATCGGAGGCACGGAAGGGGCCAAAGGAACCGTTGCGAACGCTTTGTAAATGATACCCACAGAATTCGCTTCTGCATGTTTTGTTTCATGGAGTTGTTGATCCAATCATTAGCCACTTGCAGTGATTCATTATACTATATTTTTCTATTTAAATACTTGTTTTAATAATAACATGGAGGAGTTCGAGAGATTATCAGCAATTAAGCCTTTCAAAAACGTTAAATTTAATCTCGATAGAACCCTCAAAGATGTGCCAAAACGGGCAATAACTGATAGAGCCCTGATAAATAAAATACGCGATTGTATTAATGAATTCAAGCACGACGGTGCATCTCATAGCTGGTCAACATTTCGAATTGATGGCGTTGTTGATGCCACCATGAACGACAGCAACGCAGCGTTGATGTTATCACAACTTGGCAACAAAAAGTATTTTTTTAGAGTGAAATTCATTATGCGTGTAGAATCAGACGGTTGGATTATACGAGACAAATTTGAACCCATTCTCAAAGACAAGAAAACAGTCGTTGTTAGCCGTGATTCTAAGCCGGGTTTGTTAACTGGAATTGACAAACCATACTATGAACGAGCATATCCTGAAACAGCAGTTGTGTATGGGATATATCCGTTAAATGAAAAACCTGATATAAGAAAACTTAAACCAATGAAACAGTCGTCGCCGGCAACTTCGTCGTCAGTGGCTTTGCCACTCAATTGTGTAGCAGCACGAATAATAGAACATTTTACAAATGCATCCCGAGGGAACAAACTTACCGATCTACGGCGTAGCAAAATAGCTAAATGGGAGTTAACGGTGAAAGACTCCGGAGCAACTATTAGCGATATAGCGATATAGCGAAATTAGAAACATCACTGAGATTTCCAATAACAGTTATGACGATAACCGGAGAAGTTTTATACGAATCAAAATATAACAAAAATGGCGCCCCAATTAAAATTATTGATCATAACGAACACGCATGGACGTCCGCGGTCACAATATTTCCACGAAACAGAACAATAAAGTATATACTTGACGAATTCTTACGAGAAGAATTCTCCAGGGATGGTTTTCTCGTTGAAGAGAAACTATTCGATGCTATTGCGCATTTGAGTAAAAACGACCCCGTGTCGGTGTGGTTACTTCGCAGCACTGAAAAGGACACGAATACGTTTGATCAGTTTGGAAGACCAAACGGTGAATTATACCGCATTGAAGCATTTCACCACAAAATGAAAAAAAAAGCTAGCGGATTTTTAACGGCGTGTGGCGAAGGCAACAACAATGATGAAATCATCAACGATGAAATTATCAACGACGAACAATTATTGACAAACTGTTTTACAATCCCGTCGGTTGCAGCTCATTTTGCAAGAATCAAAAACGCATGGAAACCAACGCGCGTAGAATTGAGGCTAGTTGTTTAGAATTTAATCATGGCGGTTTATGGAATCAAAAATACGACCATGATAATATCATTTCAGTTGATATGGTTGCATGTTATCCAGCGAGTTTTCTTGGTTATGGAGAGTGTACTGAGTATTTTAAACGATTTGGACACCCCGTACATGAAATGACTCGTGTTGCAATTAATGGGCCGCTGCCTGATTTTGATTTAACTGGATTCGCTCGTGTAGTATCATTTGAGTTCGCAGCAGGACTTCATCGCTGTTGTTATGTTTGGATTGGTAGACACATGTCTGAAAAGAAGTGGCTGCCAATAGCCTTATTACGTTCATGATTGATACAAAAATGTTAATTTCGCTGACGGTCAGTGAAGCAATTATATCATATCGGAAACAAGCCAATGTCTGGATGCCAACACCGGAACGTCTTGATAGTATAATTGAGGAATCCAGAAAACATATTGATGCCGACGAAGAATATATCATTGAGTGGTCCAAACGGGTATATAATCAACGAAACATCGAAGCAAAAGATCTCGGCAGAAGAATAATCGGAAAATTCACTCAGAGAGGAAAAAAATGCGACTATAAACGATATTGTTCACGGCTGATTATGGATAACACCGAATACGACTTCGTAATCGCCGATGCAGTATCTAAAAACATATATGTGGATCGTAAAGATGCTTTTTTGTCGATGGAACAAAATTGGGTACGGTTGCTACTTATAGCGACGGTTACAGATCCCCGTATACACATTTGAGGTCGTCGATGCTGGGTTATGCTTGTATTAATTTATTTTCAATGATAAATAGATTTCCTGACACTGCGGTTAGAGTTGCCGTTGATTCATTTTACATTAACAGCAAGTACAGTTGCACAGTTGCTGAATTCACTAATTCGGATGAAAGTTGGGGATCATGGAGAATTAAAAAAGAAATGCTGCGTGATTATTCTGAATCAGCAGATGTTGAAATTAAAAGTAATTACTTACGCGGTGATAATTTATCAGAACGTTCTAATGCACCACCGATATCAGATCCAATTTGTAGATATAAAACAGTTTATTTAAACGGCTGTTTCGGGTCAGGAAAAACGACGCGTGCAATCGAGTTATATCGAGGACGCGTAAACATGATTGTGCTGACGCCAACACATATATTAGCCAGAGAGATAAAACAACGAGGCGTTTCCGCGTGTACGTATCATAGTTTTTTCAGATACAGTGGTGACAAATGGACACCTGAACGAATGGGAGAGAAATTCATCCCCGAGGTTATAATTTGGGATGAAGTATGCACAGTATCAACAGAAATATTAAAGATGTTCTTGGATTGGCTGCTGACAAAAAACACGACCGTGATAATGTGCGGAGATCATTGACAGCCACCACCATTTGTTCGGCGCGGGTACACATAAGTGGCTGAAAGAATTCGTGGACTATTATGAAGAAATTGATAGCGATTATAGGGCACTTGATGAACAATTAAGTGAGGTTAAAAAATTAATTAGACTGAAACCCGACAGAATCCAATGTGAAATAATCAGGCAAATAATTTCTGAAACTCCAATGGAGGAATTTTATAACACATGGAGACCAAACGATTTTGTAGTTGCTAGCAGAAAAATAGTCAGAGACACACTTCAGAAAAAGTTGTTTGAGCTTCACAAAGAAAAATATCCCCTGATAAATGTTCCATTGTGTTATAGACCCACTGACACACGGCGACAGAATATTGAAGTTGAAATTCCAGGACAGCACGAAAGACAAACACTAGTATTAAATGATATTGTGCTGGTTGATATCAGTGTTGTCGAAGACGCATTGCGTGCTAATAAATCGCCATGGACACTGGGTTACGTAACAACAATACATTGAGTGGTCAAATTTAGTCTATCTTGCAGTGTCTAGAGTACGGCGAATAAATCAGCTTCGAAGAATTGTATTTGATGACGACACCACAATGGATGATATTGATGTTAGCATCATTAATAAAAAACTCTCCGGTTACAAACAAAGCAGCAGAGAGGGTGAACAGACCACACTTTTCCGACAAAATTTTGATTAAATCCTTAAAACGAAAATTGAGCCTTCCTACGAAATCTCATATTTTAAACAAAAAAAAAATAAGTCTCCATTTAGCAAACGGAGACTTTACGATTTTTCAATCAATTTTGGTCGAAACGATGTGGTTATTCACCCTCTCTGCTGTTACAAGTTAACAAAAATAATAAATGATTTCAACCGAATATTTGATCGAGTCTTTAGGACTTTACAAACAAACTAATCGCTAACACCTCATCTTGTAGATCAATTAAATTATTTGACTGGTCGGTGAGTCGGAAATTAATTCTCGTTAACGAATTATTATGGCATCGCATGCAGACAGGATTAATTGGGTTTTCAATAATTAGGAATCCTGGAGGAACTGTTGGTGCAAACGAATAAAGAATATATCACTGCTGAGCTTGATTTGATTGCTCTACATTAACTTGATAGCTTCCTCAGATTGCATCACATACTAAATTGAGCGCAATCACCGTTGAAATATTCACATTATGCGGAGCAATATGCCTACCGCCACCATCTGGATCATTATTATACCTGAGGAGGACAGCTGAATCTGATTTTTGTAGCGCCTTGATATCGGTTCTAACAATTCCTGCTAGTTCATCAGCGTTGTATTTGGGAAACTTGAAATTACGCAGATTGTCTTCTGTGATATTGTAATCGTTTAGGAATCGTTGTTTACTGTCGCTGTTGTCATTAATTATTGTTTGAATAATTAGTTCATAGATATATTCCATGTCAGATATAAGTTGATTTATTATTTCAACGTGTTTTTGCGATTTTGTTTAACGTAGTTGTTCTAGTTGTGTTTCATATAATTGTTTAATTTCATTAAAATAACCACGGATGTCAGTAAGCGTAAATGAAATAGTAACAGATGAGTCGGCTGTTCTTTTAATGATAAAATCCCATTGCAATGTGTCTTTGTTGGTAAATATAAATCTATCGGCGATTTTTCCTTTTCTTATATCAGATAAATTATCTCGATAACTGGGATTGATTTCATGATATGATTGTACGTCCGTGGTTAAGTCGGTGGCGGATTTTTTCGGTGGTTTTTCAGGCCATCCTAACACTGTTCTTAACGAGCTGTTATAGATATCTACAATGTATCCGTCTGTACTTATTTCGATCGACGACAAGAGCGTCGGTTCATGAAGTTTAATAGCTATTTTTGATTCTTTTCCCGTGATTGATTTTATTCTACGCTGAATTTCAGCATCGATTTGCTCAATTTCGTACGACCCAGTTGGTAACGAAACAGTTTCCCACGCTGGAGTACCATCGGGTTTATTCTTATACGAGAACACCAGTGCGTTTTTGGGTTGCTAACCACCAAATGCAACCGATCTGATATTAGGCCAGCTATGATATACTCGTAATTTTGCCAGCGCGATCTCACGCACTGGAATCGGAGAAGGGAAGTTCACACTAAATTCAGGGTTTGTTGATGTTATTGATATCATGCTTGTTCGTATCGGAGTGGTATTCTCCGCGATTCGTTGAAGTAGTTCGAGTGACATTATTGTTAACGCTGTCTTCAATTTCCAATTTCAACATCGCGGAGTTATACAACTGGGTCATCGTGGAAAATTCAACATCGGATATGAACGAATTATCTATCGACAGCGAGATCAACTCGGATAATTTCGAGTACGCGTCAAATACCACCCGGTACCGAGCTGTATAATCACTGAGTTTTTTCTGAGAACACGATGATAACCTTTTAGTTATCGCGGTGGCGACTGCCGCAATTGTTGTTGCCGCGGAGATAGCAATCGGAACTGCAATCGGAGCCATCATGGTCACCGTCGACAAAATAACCCCGGCACTGGCCATCACATCGGACACCGAGTACACGGTGATGTCGATGATTGCTATGCTGCGTCGGTATTTTTTCATTTTTTCACGATAGCGCTCAGAAAGTGATTTCAAGTTCGCGGAAAACTCTTTCACGGTATCATATCGATATCGATGCGATTGTGATACCTCTGGGACTATTATCGGTTCAATTGATTTCATCGATGACTTCGTCATTGACATTGTTATTTTAAACCCTCTAGTGTTTTCAATTATTCGCCATCTTCCGGGTAGTAGATCAGGGGGTAGTCTACTTTACCTACAAATTCTAAACACCAGGTTATTTTTTTCTAATGGTGTTATCAACGGCGACAATCTCAAATTCTTCTTCACCCCCGATAATTACTGTCGCGGTGCCACCAAAGTAGGTTTTACCGCTCACAATGATATCAAATTGATTGTTAGAGATTAACGTCATCCTGTAGATACCATGGGGCCACTCCCCGATATTGACTTTCAATTTAGCATTAGAATTTTTTACCCAATCAAAGGCCCCATGATCGACCGTATACACGATATTTTTAACGCCTATGTCTGGATGCGGAATCTTTACCTTTTCATATTTTTCTTTTAGTTTAAGAACATCGTCGTAAACGTCGAGATAGGTTTTTTTAATTTCGGTATCTTTCATTATCGTTTCATCGCGGCGTTTAAAAAATGAAAACAAAAAGGAGATTAAATTCCAAACCTTTTTGGGTTCCATAATGCCCTTTGAATTGAGAATATGTCGTCGTGATATTGTAACTTTCAGAGCCCTCAAAGAAATTATTAACCATTTCATTGGTGCGTTTTTGTTCGTCAATAGCTTTTTTAACTTCAGCGAGGGTTGGGCCTGTCAGAGATGTGGTTTCAGACACAGGTGTTCTCCCAAGAAATTTATCCACGATGGTATTAAGTGTTGTTTGTCTCACCATAAACATATTAATATCTTTGAGAGTCATCGTAGATGTAGCTGGGACACCAAAGAAATTATTAGCGACGTAGGCATTGTGAGTATGCTTGCCGATAAACTCGCTAATTTCAGCGAGAGTCATGCCTGCCATAAGCGGGGTTCCAAAAAACTTACCAACGACGTCGTTAGTGGGTTTTTGTACCTTTTCAAGATTTTCTATTAGTTTAGAAATATCATTGTAAATATCGAGATAATTTGCCTTGATTTCATCTTCATTCATCATCCTTCCCGCGTTCTTGTTAAAAAAGAATAAAGATAGAAAGTTTTTAATTTCAGCGAGAGTGATGCCAACCACAAGCGGGGTTCCAAAGAATTTATGTACGACATTTTTGCGAAAATTGTTATAACCTCGTATATGATCATCCAGCTCACGGCCGCGGGTGGCAATCATGCTGTCGTGGGCGTCAATCGCGTCGGTGATCGTAGACACAAGTTCGCCTGGTTTAAGTTGTCCATCGCTGGAATACAGCGCAATAGAGTTTTCAGCAGCGTTGCGCTGCCGTATCAAAATGTCATTCACGGATATATTACTGCTTTTCAATTTACCCTGGCTATCTTGAAATACAACTATTTCGTTCGGGTCAACACTTGCTAAATTTAACGTCTCAGCGATTTCATCTTCAATTATTTTTTTTACATCCTTGAGTTTCGACATTGACAGAGATCGTCCCCAAATATTAATCATTATTGTAAAGACTCTAGTATTTTTAATTTATTGATTCTCTAAAATTACTTTGTAATTTCCCACTCGTGTATTTATTTACAACCAGATGAGGTGGTTTCTGTGACGATGAAATGTCCGCGAGGACATTTAATACTTCACGGCCGCATATCGGTGGATCATTTAATTGTTGTGTTGGCAGCGTGGAATAAAAAATCGGAAACTCTTTGAGTTTCATCGAAGAATTTATATACCGAATAAACTCGCTTGGCGGAGCTAACCCATATGAATCAAAATAGACAATCCCACGCGGATCGATCGCGTATGCAATCCAGTGAGTTCCCAATCCGCTGCTATTATCAAGATTGATGATACCGGTTTCAACGCGTTTAGGTTTTTTCGGTAATTGATCTCTCATAAAAACCCCTCTCAAGTTTTTTATCGCTAGTTTTTTTAGCAGCATCAATTAAATCAAAATTGGACATAGGGAGAATTGGGCTTTCAACTAATAAACCGTTCCTGGTATTCTCAGACCCTTTCCGCTGTACCATGAATACGGGGTTCCTGGTAGTCTTAGACCCTTTCCCTTTTTTTATATCCTTTCCCAGTTGCCTTTTTCAACGCCATCCCTGCCGCGGTCCCAACGGCTCCCAACGCCGCCGCCTTCGCCACCGCTGGGGCAGCCGCTGCAATCAATGCTGGTATTGCAGCTAACAATGGAAATATACCACCTGATTTTATCATGTTGGCGACTGCAGCCTTTGAAAATACAATTTGAACCCCTCTCTTATTCTTTAGCGCATCATTGAAATGTTTTATTTGACGATCCGTCAATGATATTTTATGTGTACCGCCGGACATCTGCGCTGGTTTTAACGTTATTGTTGTTCCACATTCTTTAGCGGATTTTGATCGCAATTTCTTGACCTGACCATCAGTCAGCTTGACACTAACAACACTATATGTCATTTTATTGTAAAACATATTTATACTTTCAATTGACCTAATTGGAAACTCTTCAAGTTTTATTTACATATTTTCCACTGGTGCATCAACGATTCTCATTCGTCCACCAACACCTTCAAGTAGCATTGATTTGTCGCTGAGAATGACAGCAACCGCTCTATAATCAACAACACCAGGATCTATACGAGCCTTAAAATGTATGTCAACGACGGATTGCCTTGTTAAATCAAGATGTTCCAGCGAAAAGTAATAAATTGGATACCAGTTCTTAAAATCGAGTTGCGATATTTGCAAACCAGTATCAACATTTTGATCACGACCCATATATGACAGCATCCGATGATACACACGTGCTATTTGGTTGTTTCCGTAATTAAGCTGTATATCCTCAGATGGTTCTTGTTGTCCGTTTATTCTCAGTGAAACCTCACTTACCCCTAATCGATCAAATATCATATGACTGCGTTCTTTGGAACCTAATCGATTCCTATTCTGCAGCGCTATAAATATATGACGTGGAGCTCAAACGCCTTGTTTTGATGCCAGGTGCCATGTAAATGTACCATTAACATTATCCTCTTTGGCATCAGTTGTTGTTGTTAGCCAACTTATCAATGATTTACCACCTGTTTCCATAAATGAAAGTAGCCGCTCTTCCGTGGTAATTGATGGGGTCATTACTGGCATCCACAATACTATTTTACTCAAAACAACTTTACCTTCATCGGCACCAGTACGCAAAATTGCATCATTGTCATTGCCTTTTCGTACTAACGAGATTGTGTGTTTGGCTCCATAGATGACTTTTCTGACATTTCTGCAGAATCCAAATATGTGATGGAGTGGAATCGCACATGAAAAATATCGCTGCTGTTCTTGCAATGCTCCTTTTCGTGTTGCAAATCCTAAATTGAAATTACCATTAACGCCTCTGAGAATGTCAAACGCAGCTGCGGGTCTAGCTCGACGTTTTGGATTAGCTGCTTCTTGTTGATCGGCTTCTGCATTATCTCTTGCTGTTAACACTTTAATGTATTGAAGGTGGTCAGCGTTATCAGTAGTATCTTTTGCAAACATCATAGACGGACCAGCCGACCTTGTATAATCATCGGAGTATCTTGCTAGCCCGATTATTGTTGTTGCAACATCAACTTCACGGTCTATTGATTCAATTTCTTTTCCATCAATGAGATATCTTGCACTTTCAAATAACGCCATTATGCCATTATTAACAAAACCAACTCGGATATTTGGATCATTTGCATATGGGGTATCAGCTGCAACATTTGTTACGAGTTTTCCTTCTACTTCGATAAATGCTTCACATGGCAAAAAGTATTTACTGGTATCTTGAACTTGAAGTTCAATTCGCGATCGTAGGTCGGGTTGTATTGCATGATAGGAATAGTATTGATAATCGCGGACGGAATCGTCTTTGCGCACTGGGGCTTCCATATCAAGAGCGGGATCAGCCTGTTGTTTAAACATTTATAACATTACTAGCGTTTTCAATTGTGAAACTCTTTGTAATCATCGTCGTTTTAGTTTTCGTTTGAAACCACTTCCTGCTATCGCGTTCATGTTAGCGCTATCTGTTACCGGCGAATCCGTCAATGGCGACGGAGTCACCGAAGCAGCCAACGACGCCAGTTTTTCTTCCACTGCGCTATTTATTGCTTTGCTGATTTTCGCAGGCATCACTGTAGTTGATGGCAGCACCGTTGGTTTCTTTCGCACCAATGATGCTATTTTATCTTTCGCGGCAGAAAATGTCTTTCCGGCAAGATTTCCAACAGCGCTGATTCCCTTATCACGAATAATATCAATGGCTTTCATTGATAATTGTTTAGCTAACGGCGCCACTTTTGGGTCCATTCTTGTAAATAGCCCCGCAATGGTATTGCCAAAACCATCTCCGTAATATGCTCTATAAACAGGCAATCGTGAGTTCACCACGTAGACGCTTACGGGTTTATCATGGTTGTAGTGTATGATCATTTTGTTATAAAACTAGTAGTTTTTCAATTAGTGATCAATCGCTGTAATAACCATGGGCATCTTTGTGATTTTCAACTAATTCAGCAATGAGTTCTCGATATACATTAATGTCCATGATACCGCCGGCAAATAATCGTCTACAGATATCAGCTGCTTCATTAATTATTTCAATGGAGTTGTTTCCGGCTCGTTTCCCTCCGATGAGAACTTCCAGCCGTGATATATCACTGAGAATGTTACCAGGACAAGTAACGCTAGTGTTTTCAACTATGCCGCTACTAAATATTCATCTTCAGTTGACTCCACTTCATCCAAAACTTCAACTGGATACTTGTTTTCTATTCTACTCAATACTTCGTCTTTAAAACTCTTAAAATCATTGCGGTTACTGTCTGTGATTTTAAATCTATCACGGTTTGCTAGGTATACTTTTTTTATCCAATTCTTGTCGTTTTTTATATACTCTTTATACCCTCTGTTTACAGCTCTTTCTCTTTGATAGATTGAAAAATTCTGCACGGTAAAGTTAATTAAATCATTGTCATCTTTAAATTTTTTAATTATGTTGTATGCATACTGTGTAAATATACTTTGCGGTGAATATATTTTTTTTATAGTAACGTCCTCTTCCTCTTCTTCTGGTTTTCTTGCAGTAGCACCTAGTTCTTCTAGTACTTGCTCTTTTTTTTTGTTGTTGCCGTGAAGTAGTTACTATATCTACTGGAAGTGTTTCTAAAGACTTTTTTGTTTGTTCGGTCTCTGCTGCAATTTTGTCAAGCACACCAAGAACAGGCACTTCTCGTCGCTTGCCTTCCTCAGGAATATCCCCAAATATTGCTCGTTCAGTTGCTGTTTTCACATCTCTGGTCGTCTTAGTTACAGGGGCGAACAGTTGTTCACTTGACACAGAAAAGTCAGTCTGCGCTTGTTGTCGTTGTTGAAGTTTCTCGCGAAGTCTGTCTCGAACCAGTATAAACTTTTTAATTGCTGCCAGCCGCTCTCGGGCTAATCTAGTTGTAAGCGATTCACCTACCATATATTGTTTGTGAACTGAGTTTTCAAATGTGAAACTATCACAATTAAAAGCTGAGTTATTAAATAATGTACCATCAAGCTAACGTATCCATCTCCGACAGGGTTACACTGTACGACGCTATCCGCGAGTGTTTCAGAAATAACATCGCTGGGGGTTTCAGAATTGTAATATCTGAGAACGGCGATGAACGATTTTTGTTAACGACGCGGCAACAACAACAACTACGTGAAAATGGAGGCGTCGCGGTGATTACTTGCTACCACAACCAGATCATCCAGTACGCACATAACTGCATGAGCAGGCCCAAACTGCTGAGTATCCTTTCAGGAGAAAATCCCATGTGTGTACAAAAAACGCTAAAAAAAAAATAATTTTTTTACTGAAAATTACTGAAGGCCTATTTTTTATAGTAACGCTCACGTGGTTAGGATACTGGTTTTTCCTCGTTTAATATTTTTCTAATATCACGAACCTTAGAACTAATTTCAGCTCGTTTTTGATACTCTTGGCCGAGCTTTTGACTTATTGCTTCAACGGTGCTAAATAGCGTTATAAATACATCAATATCGTTACTGTACAAACAAGCATAGATGGACTTTTGAATTCCTTTCACGAGTCTGTACATCTTAGGTAAAACATAACGACCCTTACTGGACTGATACTCAATGTCTTCATATTCCGAGGCAATCCTGTCACAGTCGAGATCTTTAGATAATATTATCCCTCGATTCTTTAAAATTGAAATTTCAGCATAGATAGAATTTACATCTTTGATATCCATATTTTTATAAAAATATAAATATAATACATTTTACCTCTAATTATTAAAAAAAAACAACACTCATTTGGCAATCCCGCTGGCGCCTTATGACGTCAGAGAGACCCAGAGGTTACTTTATTAACTTAATTAAGGACAGCACATACATGAAAACCCCATTTGGCAATCCCACTGGCGCCTTATGACGTCAAAGAGACCCAGAGGTTACTTTATTAACTTAATTAAGGACAGCACATACATGAAAACCCCATTTGGCAATCCCGCTGGCGCCTTATGACGTCAGAGAGACCCATAGGTTACTTAATTAACTTAATTAAGGATGGATATATTCAATGAAACGATGATGGAATTTGTGATGTAATGATGTGGGACGGCACAAACATGAAATGACGGGGCAGATTTTCTACGGCCAATCCAACCAATCAAAAGCAACCAAACTAAATTAACCCGGTTGCATGATTGACAAAAGACAACCACACGCCCGTGTAATGGCGTTGGTTAGTTTTGATTGGTCGATTGGCTTTCGAAAGCCCCAAGCTTATTACGAGTCAAAACATATATAAGGTAACTAATACAGCAGCGTTGATTCACGAGTGTGTTATTTTATTTCCTTGAATTACTTATTAATACTGTTTCACAACATTTAAATGAGACAAAATATTTAAATGAAACATTAAACAAAATAATACAGTTGTTAAATAACAGCGTATATTTTCCCTGTTCTAATTCTCTAGACAAAATGCATTATCGATTAAATCACAAAGAGCTGTATACAGAGGAATTTTAACCACGCCCACCTACTTCAATGAATGGGAAACACTGTTCCGGCTGAGCGCATAGGTATTGCGCTGGATTATAAAGAACGCGTCTGTACTAAAAGTGTATTATAGATAGTCTAAATAAATACAACTGTTTAAATTGCAGTTTTAGCCAAGCGACAATAAAATGTTTTAGAAATTGTTGATAAAAATACAATTCTAACGAAACTATGTATTATACTCCATTACAGTCACGTGGGCGGCGCGCCTAGTCAAGGTATACAGGTAATAGCAGACGGTACATTTCCTTTGACGTCATAATACAAGGGAACTTAGTGAGTAGAGTGTGAGTTGCGGCGGATTTATCCATAAAGGATTTATCTCCCTTGAATCGTTTCAGATGTATACGAATTTTATTTTATGACCGTTTGTTTTGACAGAGTTAATTTAGTAATATTTTCTGCAGCAAATCGTATTGAAGACCTACAAATGTAGTATCTACTAGCTTTATTTATTGATTGAAATATTTTCTCCTCTTTGGTTTATAAATCAAACGATTTGACCCCCCTAGGGCGTTTTGAGTGACTACCAGCGTTGCCTTTTAAAAGGTTATCGCGCTGCGAGATGGATTGAAGATTCTCAAGACAATTATCAGTCTTCACGCCATTTATGTGATCAATCACAAAGCAATCTTTAATCAATCCGTAAAATGCTTCTTAGATGGCTCTGTGACAGAGATACTTCTTCCCGCCGGCTGTAAACATCAAGTATCCCATATTATTTACCCATCCAACAGGCCTTTTTAGCCTGCAATTTCTAACAACACCATCACTGGAGGTTTCGTAATTAACAAGCACTGGATGGGGTCTGAAATCTTGGCTCATTTGTATAATAATACTACTTATCTAATTTATTATCTGCTTTAATTATAAACCTCTTGATATAATCTTGAGGGGTTTTTATGATTTTGTCGCTGACGGAGTCATCATTGGGGTTAATGACTGCATTTTTTTTTCGTTTGTCATAATAGCATTTTAGTTCCCTGTATCGTTTACCCCCACAAGCAAGACACAACTGCGATTTTCCCCTTACCCCAGCCCCACATTGGAGGCATGGAAGAGGACCGAAAGAACCGTTGCGAACGCTTTGTAAATGATACCCACAGAATTCGCTTCTGCATGATTTGTTACACGGGGTTGTTGATCCAATCATTAGCCACTTGCAGTGATTCATTATACTATATTTTTCTATTTAAATACTTGTTTTAATTATAATATGAAGGAGTTCAAGAGATTATCGAAAATTAAGCCTTAGAAAAATACTAAATTCATTGATTATACCATGAAAGAATTCCAAAGATTATCGAAAATTAAGCTTTGGAAAAATGCTAAATTCATTGATTATACCATGAAAGAATTCCAAAGATTATCGAAAATTAAGCCCTGGAAAAATACTAAATTCAATCTAGATAAGGAGTTCAAGAGATTATCGAAAATTAAGCCCTGGAAAAATACTAAATTCAATCTCATTAGAGTCTCTGATACACCAAAACGTCTAATCGGTGATAGAACTATACTAAGTAAAATCAGGGAGTGTTTTCATGAATTCTACCGAGACGGTGCAGCATACTGTTGGTCGACATTTCGAATTATTGATGAAGATGTCAATGTACACAACATCGATGCTACTATGAACGATGAAAGAGCAGCTGAGATAATTTCACACCTTGGCCCGCCAAGGGGCTGGAAATTCAAGGGTAAATTGCAAATTAATTCCCATCAGAAGTATTTTTTCAGAATAAAATTCATTATCGAAGTCGAAGGCAAATGGATTATCAGGGATAAATTTGAACCAATCCTCAAGGATAAAAAAACTGTCATTGTAAGTAGAGATTCCAAACCAGGAATTCTAACTGGAATTGACAAACCATACTACGAAAGATCCTATCCTGTAACAGCAATTGTTTATGGGATATATCCGTTAAATAATAAACCCGATATTGCAAAACTAGCTCCTATGAAATATTCTAGTTCACTGAATTGTGTAGCAACACGGGTAATGGAAAACTTCACAAATGCATCCCGAGGAAATAAACTAACTGATCTGCGACGTAGGAAAATAACCGAATGGGAACTGACAGTGAAACAGCACGGTGCAAAGATTTCTGATATAGCTAAATTAGAAGCATCATTAAAATTTCCAATATCAGTAACGACAATAACCGGAGATGTATTATACGAACCGAAATATCAATCGCGAGGAGCTCCAATTAAAATTATTGATCATAACAAACACGCGTGGACGGCTGCAGTAACAATATTTCCACGAGATAGAACCGTGAGATATATCCCTAAGGAGTTCGTCGGGGATGTTTTTTATAATGAGAAATTATTCGATGCTATTCACACGCTGTGTAAGGATGATCCTGTGTCAGTGTGGTTACTTAGAAGTGATGAAGATCCCGAAAAAGGATTCGATCAATTTGTAAGACCAAATGGTGAATTATATCGCGTTGAAGAATTAGATAACTTGATGAGAAAAATCGCTAGTGACTTTGCCTTGCAATTTCCATTTTCATCGGAAAATCCAAAAGAGATTTCATTCCATGAAAAACTACTCGCGGATAGCTTCACAATTCCATCAGTGGTAGCTCACTTCGCAAGAGAAAAAAACTCATGGCGTCCAACACAAAGTAATTTTCTCGAGGACGTTAAATTGAGTTGCGTCGAATTTGGCCATGGAGGACTGTGGAATACAAAATACCATCGTGGCGGTATGATTTCAATTGATATATCCGCGTGTTATCCTGGAAGTTTCCTCGGGTATGGAGAATGTAGTAACTATTTTAAACGATTTGGAAACCCCACACATGAAATGACTCGTGTTGCTATTAATGGGCCATTACCTGCTTTTGATTTAACCGGATTCGCTCGTGTGATATCATTTGAACTCGCTACAGGGTTACATCCGTGTAGTTATGTTTGGCTTGGTAGACATATATCTGAAAAGGCCTGGATGCCAATAGTGTTACTACGATATATGATTGATTGTGGTATGCTAATATCGTTGATTGTTTCCGAAGCTATTATATGCTATCGAGCTCAGAAAGAAGTTTGGCTACCACAACCCGATCTAGATCGTATAATTAGCGAACAGCGAAAACAGTTTCCAGATTTCAATTAAGAACAAATCATGAATTGGTCTAAGAAGTTATTTGAAATTAAAAAAGAACAAGCAAAAGATTTTGGACGAAGAATAATCGGTAAATTTACCCAGGGTGGAAGATACGACAATGCAAAATATTCTTCGCGGTTGATCATAGACATCGCTGAATACGATTTTATTGTAACGGATTTAACGAAACAGGGAAAACTTGTAAATCGTAAAGACGCTTTCCTATCCGATGGAAGACGATTAGGTACAATTGTTACCTATTGTGATGGATATATTAAACAATATACGCATTTGAGAAGTTCTATGCTAGCTTATGCTTCTATCAATTTATTTTCGATGATAAATAGATTTCCTAATACCGCAGTTAGAGTAGCCACTGATTCTATGTATATCCACGAGAAATGCAAATCAGATGTAGCTAAATTCACAGATCCGGAGGCAAATTGGGGATGTTGGAGATTTAAAAAGGAAACGCTACATGAGTATTGTGAATCGGCAGATATTACCATGGATGAAAGGTACTTAAAGTGTGATGAGATTCAATCAGAATTTTCTAATGCACCACCGGTATCTGATCCAATATGTAGATACAAGACAGTTTATTTAAACGGTTGTGGTGGGTCAGGAAAGACAACTCGTGCAATTGAATTATATCATAGAAACGCTAGCGTTTCAAAATCAAACATGATTGTCCTAACACCTACTCACAGACTCGCCAGAGAGATGAAACAACGAGGAGTAAATGCCTGTACTTATCATAGTTTCTTTCGATGGAAAGGCGATGAATGGACCCCTGATCGAATGGGTGATCAATTCATTCCTGAAATCATACTTTTTGATGAAATATACACAGTATCGTTGAAAATATTACAGACATTTCTCGATTGGTTGTTATTGAAAAATAAAAAAGTCGTCATGTGCGGTGATCACGGCCAACCACCACCATTTGTCTGTGCATCCCCACATGAATGGCTAAAGGGGTTTGTAGGCTATTATGAAGAAATTACCACTGATTATACATCACTTGATGAACAATTACGCGAGTTCAAAGCGCTAATTAGATTACAGCCGGATAAAATCCAATGTGAAATAGCGCGTGAAATAATTTCAGAAACTCCCATGAATGATTTTTGGGAAACGTGGAGACCAAACGATTTGATAATTGCAAGTAGAAAAATAGTCAGAGACACACTTCAGATGAAGTTATTTGAATTGCATAAAGAAAAATTTGCAACACTTCCAGTACCGTTGTGTTATAGGCCTTCGGATACACGAAAACAGAATATAGAAGTTGATATTCCAGGAGGATTTCAAAGACAGAATTTAGTGTTAAATGATATTGTGTTGGTTGATATCAGCGTCGTTGAAGATGCATTGCGTGCTAATAATTCCCCGTGGACGCTAGGTTACGCAGCAACAATACATTCTTCATAGGGATTGATTATATCAGATACAACTGTTTGGATGGTGGATAATCACATCGAATGGTCGAATTTAGTCTATCTTGCAGTATCCAGAGTACGAAGAATAAATCAACTTCGAAGAATTGTTTTTGATGATGACACCACAATGGATGATGCTAGCATCGATGATGTTAAAGTTATTGATAAAAAACTCTCCGGTTACAAACAACAAGACAAAAAAAAACAACGAGAATTTAACATTGATGCTGAATTAATAATCACTTTAAAGCAACAACAGAATAATCACTGCGCAAATTGCAATTGTATAATGCGTTGGCAGTATTCGGATAAAGATCCTCGCCAATTTACCGTAGACAGAAAAAATAACAGTCTCGGTCATGTCAGAAATAATGTGATGTTGACTTGTCTTGAGTGCAACAGACGCAACGGCGCTAGTTAAGACCCCGCGGTGGTAATTGAGTATTGTCAGGAATCACTTGTAATTGTTCGCGTGTAAAACCCCGCTGAGGGGCAGTTGAATCCAATTTATAGATTGGAGGTCTACCAGTTTATCGTGTTATAGTAGATATCTTGTGTGCAGTATCACTCCAAATAGGATTAGTAGCCCTTTTTCTGCCACCTTCAAGCTCTCCTGGTTCGTATAAATACCTAACAGTGACATTACTACCAAGAATTGGTTGGGAAATGCTATAATCTTTTTGTGAAATTCTTCGAATTTCCATTTTAGGTATAGACTTCTTTTTAATCGCGTTGATAGGTTTCATGTTGATTGTTCTAGTAATCTCATTATTCAGTGCGGTAATCACAGCTGGTAACCTTTTGACCCATTCACGGGATCGCTTTTCTTGGATGAATTCTTTTGCGTATTGATATCCAAATAACCGCTCAGCAATCGTCCGATTAAATCGTTCTACAATTGCCTGATCGCAATGTAGTGCAGTATGCCCCGTCTGATGGTGACATTGTGATCTTTCATCGCAGATAAAACAGCGCCTTGAAATTCCTTGCCAGGATCGACTTGTAATAGATTTGGCCAGCGTAGTGGGCCTCGTCGATAAATCTTTTCAAATGCAGAAGCAACTTCAGGTGATGATTTTGTTTTTAGCGGTTCTGCTTGTTTGTATCGACTCGCAACGTCAACTACGGTTAGCGCGTATTTGTAACCGTTATCATGTGGTAAAAACAATAAATCAGCTTGATGAACTTCATTGAGTACAGTAACATCAAAATGCGAGAAATTGATTTGTTTAGGACGCGGTAGATAAATTTGCCATATAGCCTGTTTGGATAACCAATTAGCCGCAGTGGCCTTTTTCACTTTTGCGGCGCTAGCGAGTTTACTGATTGCTGCTTTACCCGGCCAGTATCCTTTTGGAGAATAATAAATAGATTCCATGTTGTTATTAATTACCGGCACATAACATCAATTTGCCTTTCATAGCTGATTTTACCAACCATGAAGCCAACTTTTCTTTGAAAGATTTATCAGGAATAGCATTTAACGCATGAATTAATTTCACATCCGCGAGATGCCTGTTTTGCAGATTACTTCTTTTATATGCAACATCATGAGCATGACACGCCTTATCAATAGCGTTTATCGGATACTCGCCGGGTCGGGGCAGATTTTGATCATCAAGTCTGATATCTAATCGTGTTCCGGGTCCACAGTAGCTATATCCTGGAAGGTGCTTTTCTCCTGGGTACTTTGCCCATGGTTTTCCAGGGAGCTTTGCCAATTTGGCTGCGATATCACCTCCTCGTTTTTTTTTAAAACATCTCCGGATTTCGTAGAAATAAATCTAAATTTTTTTGTACCACATGTTGCACATCTACCAGTAAGTGCTGATCTGTTATTTTTAGTTGTAACCGTCATCACATCATTTGTGCTAGTACGCGTTTTACACTTCACACAATATAGATCCATAATTTATGTATAGAGATATGGATATAATTGATTTTTCAGAAACTAAAACAAAAGAACCAGTTTAAGCATCATGCAGCGCTACCAAACTCTATCCCCGCAATTATAATCGGGCCATCTGGATCCGGCAGGACACATTTGTTGCTCAATTTAATAATAAGATGGATGAAGTGGGATAAGTTGTATTTAGTTGCTCCTAGTGTAGATGATCAACGATGTTATGAAGTGCTAAAAGATTTTAATTAAAACGCTTCAGAGATTGCCGGCAAGGGCATTATTGAATTTATAACCGATATTGACGAGGCACCATCCGTGGATGACCTTGATGGGAGCATTAACAATTTAGTCGTATACGACGAAGTGATGTTAGACAATCAAAAAAACCCAGCTAGAATATTTTCCCGAGGCAAGCATAAAAACACTGACGTGATACATGGTGTTCCTATATGGACTTCAATCAATTTAAAAATTTCTTTAGTAAAGCTCAGTCAACCCGCATGGATTTATAACAATAAATTTACATGATCCTCGGGCACGATATCGTAACGGACTTGATCAAATATTCGGTTAACCCATAGCAGCAGGGGGGGGGGAGATGACATCACGACGAGACCATATTTTGACTAACTGATGAAAACGGTCTTGGAGTATGATTTGCGAAAAACTTATGTTTCGAGCAAGTAATTCTTTTTTTTGGTTGAAAAAGAAGGATTCGAAATAATTCTCTCGAGATGTTTGTTAGATTTAGAGCAAATGATGTCTCGTGCAAATGTAGGATTCGCCCCCCCCCCCCCCCCCCCCCTGCTGCTGAAACTGAAAAAATATCAGCCCTGTTACAAAAACCTCCTCCTGGTTCCAAACAGAAACAATTAAAAAATAGTAGAGGAATTACGTGATAGATTTAATGAGGAGGGGTTAGCAGCAATTGATAAGACTGATCCAGGAGAAATTCCTGCGCTTGTTATTGCGACTTATTAAAATGGGAAAAAAATGTTGAAACCAGAACACAACAAATATATTAAAAGTATGAAACAATGGGCTGATGTATTTCACAAAATCAAAACTAACACAAGTCGAATTGATCAAGACAATGCATCATACACTGGATATGTCAATGTGGTGAGTACAGTGAATGTTCAATATGAAGAACTAAAACAAAACA
The DNA here is from genome assembly GCA_030141615.1 of Unio pictorum. NCBI lineage: Eukaryota > Metazoa > Mollusca > Bivalvia > Unionida > Unionidae > Unio > Unio pictorum. The sequence continues at coordinate 20,389,952 of JARLTB010000060.1, read as the reverse complement.
AAAACAAAAACCACAAAGATTGAAAAGAAGAAGACAACAGTCTTTAAAGAAAATATCTGTCTCACCTCAACGACATCCACCACCTGACGATGATGATGCGGGTTTGAGATTATTGGACTCTAATAATAAGCAATGATTGTATATGCCATCTGATCTAGACGAAGATGATGTTCGCAAGGTGCAATTGGTTATAGCAGTGGGGATGGTTTTTCTCAGAGTGAAATCCAAAACAGTTTCTGGTTGTGGTCTTGTTTGTTGTCCTAGTAATATTCTTAGGGATATATCACGATTAGAAATTCTTCTAGGGTGGAAACGAGCTGGAAATAACTCACCGGAAATTATTAATGAGGCAGCTGATATCTGCAGACCACTATTTGAGGGTGGTATCATGGATATTGGTGTATAACGAGAGTTTATTGACGAGTTAGTTGATGATTATCATAGTGACTAATTTGATGACTTTGTCCGTGATATTTTGTCATTGATGACTTCGTCGAAAATTCAAAGGATTTTTGCGATTAGATAAATAGCATTTAAATAAGATTATCATACCCTACAACCACAATAAACCAACCATGACCAACGTAGTAAACTCACTATTGCCTATTTATAGAGCATACTATGGAGATGGTCTCGGCAATACCATTGCAGGGTTGTTTACAGAATGGGTCCAAAAATAGCACCAATCGCAAAACAGTTATCGATGAAAGCTAATGATGTTATTGGTGATAAGAGAATTAGCGCTGTTGGCGATGTTGCCGGTAAAGCATTTTCCACCGCCAAAGAAAAACTATTAGAATTAGTTCGACGACGAAAGAAAACACCAATGACATCGGGACCACTACCATCTACGGAGATTATGCCTGCGATTATTAGCAAAATAATAAACAACGCAGTGGATCAGAATATAGCATCGCGGATAAATGAGGGATATGACACTCAGGGAAATATTACTGCAAATATGATAGCGGGAAGTGGTTTAAATTCTCGAGCGAGATCGCGATTTAGGTCAAGAAGTATATAATAATATGTTCAATTTGTCCCCTGACCCAGCGTTCGATATGGACGCCCCAGTACCCAAGAATGATTCTGTACGAAATTATCAAGTTTATTCCTATAATGCAGTACAACCAGATAGTCGATCAAGAATCGAACTTCAGGTCCATGATACCAGCAAATAATTTCTACCCGCTGAAGCATTTATCGAAGTAGAAGGAGAAATTGTAACAGATGTTGCAGCTAATACCCCATATGCACTGGGTGCCAAAGTCGGTTTTGTCAATAATGTTATCATGGCGATATATGATTGATGGAAGAGAAATCTAGCCTATAGAACATGATGTTTATGTTGCCACAACAATAGTGGGGTTAGCAAGATATTCTGATGATTATACAAGAGCAGCAGGTCCATCTATGATGTTTGCAAAGGATCTCCCTGATCACGCTGAACCCAATACGTATATTAAATTAAATACACCGCCAGCAGCTGCAGTTATCCACAACCAAATAATTTTGAACATGAAGATAGACCAGGTGGTGCCTTTGATATTATAAAAGGTGATAGTACTCGTTACAACCTAGGGTTTGCAACACGCGTATCAATGTTGAATTGACAGTGTAGATTATTTTCATGCACGATTCCACTATCTCATATTTTTGGATTTTGTAGAAATGTTAGGAAAGTTAACTATGGAGCGAAATATACAGTAGTACTCGTGCGAAATACTGATGATAATAATGCAATCTGGAGGGTTCCATCAGATCTTGCACATCCAGATGCTGATGCTGGTAAAGTAAATATAACAAAACTCTCCCTGTGGATGCCAGTAATGACTCCATCAATCACCGCAAATGAAACGTTGCTATCATTTATGGATCATGGAGGAATATCATTGATATCATGGCTAACAAAAACAACGGATACTATGAAATCCTCTGTTAATGGTGTATGTACATGGTACTTGGCATGAAAACAGGGGGTTTCTGCGCCGCGGCATATATTTGTTGAGTTACAGGATATGGAGCGAGTAAATTCACAAATACGTAGCCATATGATATTTGATCGACTGGGTGTGAATGAAGTCTCGCTGAGGATAAATGGCCAACAGGAACTATCTGAGGATATATCACTTAATTACGATCAAAACCAAATAGCACGCTCGTATCATCGTTTGTTGACATTTATGGGACGCGAAAATAATGTAGATACCGGTCTGCAAATATCACAATGGGATTTTAGAAACCAATATCCGATTTATTACTTTTCGTTTGAACATCTTCATTTAACAAGACAATCCGTTGTTGACATACACTTCAGAGCTCGTGTAACACGACTTCCTGCTGCTGGGGGTGGATACAGAGCAATTGCTGTCATGAATAGCAACAAAACAATGCTACTCGAAGGGGTTGGTGGACGAATGAGGGTAGTTGATGCGCCAGTAGAAAACATGTAGTGTTTTCCAAAAATATGTAGACATTTTGATCAATCTGTTATTAAATACAATGTCGTACAGTCATGTTAGTTTTACGTTACCTCCTGGTCAACTTGAAAGATTGCAATCGGATTCGGCTAAAAAAATGTGGAACTACGATATCGCTAAAACACAATCAAATGTCTGGTGGTCAGAATAAAGTATCAATGACAACTGGAAAAGGATACAAAGAAAAGAAACTATCAGGAAAGGGTCTAAGACTACCAGGAACTCCGCATCATGGTACAGCGGAAACGGCCTGTGAATACCAGGAACAATTTAAAAACAATATCGCGAGAACCTATATTTCCGTTGTCAAATTTGGATTTACTTGATGCTGCTAAAAAACTAGCAATAAAAAACTTTATAGTTGTTTTTATGCGAGATCAATTACCACAACAACCAAACAGCCTTGAAACCGGTATCTTTAATCTTGATAACAGCACCGGACCGGGAACAAATTGAGTTGCATACGCGATTGATCCGTGTGTGATTGTTTATTTCGATTCATATGGGTTAGCGCCGCCTAAAACGTTTATGCGTTATATAAAACAATTAATCACCCCTAGTTGGTAATCCACGCTACCAACACAGGAAATGAATAACCCACCAATATTCGGCACAGAAGTATTACATGTCCTCGACGCTATTTCATCATCGGGAAAACCACCTCATAAAACCGTACATGAATATACGAGTAATCGTTTTTTTAGAGAGATCTTAGAGAATAATGATTGATATTTGGGGAAGATCTCTATCAAGCCTGAAGAAACCCACCGCGGAAATATCTGCAACCAAAGAAGTAAAAAAAAATAATCGAAGATGAAATATCCGAGATGTTAAACCTCGCAAGTGCGGATCCAAATGAAATAGTCGTATTTTACGATCGTCAGGGTAAATTGAAAACGAGTAATGTTTCCTTGAATGATATTCTAACCAGAATCGAAGGAGTAACCGATGATTACATAGCTGTTTTTAATTCTACTGGTGGGATTAGACAAGGAGTTTTTTCCAACTCTGTTAGATAGTATTAACAGCCGAGTAAAAAATCCGGTGACACAATGACAGGAGTTCTCGACATGAACTCGAATAAAAAAATACACACTTGGTGATCCAACACTGGATACTGATGCTGTGACCAAAACGTACGTAGATGACGTAGATAATAAACTATCGACGCTACAAGCTGAGCATAAAACCACAGATAATAAACTAACGACGTTGCAAGTTGAGCATATAACCATGGATGATAAACTATCGACGTTGCAAGCTAAGTATGATGTTCATGTAGAAGCGTTTACAAACCTCCGTAAAAATTTTAGAAAAATAGATGATTTCTTTGGAGAACCACCAGTAGTCTCAATGTTACTTTCTGGTATTAAAACAAATATCGATACGATTAAACAAACATATGACGATATTGTTAGTGATTTTTCTAATATCGTGACCCTTGCTTGATACAATCAAAATACCTCATAAACAAAATATCAAGACCGTGTATTCGATACATTATAGCTCTTTCACCTGGACACCTAAAAAAATCTATTGGAGTGTCTGCAGATATTAAGGGTATCTATAGATTCACTCTGATTTCGCCGTTACAGTTTAACGTATCAACTAGGACTTTTACTGGTGTAAATACTGCAAATGCAATAATAGATAAGGGATCCAGTGAAACATTTACAATACCCCCCCTTTAGTGGTAATTTAGAATCAGCATCATTTACGGTTTATGTCGAATTTGTAATTGATTTAAGTAAATAGTATAATGAATGTCCAACAGTATCGATATGATCAAGTTCGTGAGTTTCAAAATAAACTAAAAACTCTTATTGACGAGTATACAGTAAAAGTTAAAAAAAAAATAACGCAGGCGAATTACCAGCGTCGACGTTTTTGTGTATTCGGTTTCAAGTGTAATTGCTAAAACCGGTATATTGTTATCAGCAATAACAACACTGGCTCCTGTAGTTGTCACAATTTGTGTGTCATCGGCGACAAAAATTACAGGAATTCTTAGCATCATCACAAACAAAATATCCACATGCAGTCAGAATAAACTACACGAGTATATAATTAATTTACATATTGCATCGACCGCTTATTCGCAATTATCGTCGCTGATATCATCTAGTCTCGATGACACAACACTATCTGATAACGAATTCTCCGAGATGATGAATATATACCACAACGCAACATCAAAATTAGAAAAGCAACACAATAATAATAATGTCAATATCGATAACAGAATTACTTCAACAAATAGCGACAAACACAACGCCGGAAAAGACAACCATGATCTCAATAACCTCAACCAACCCTGAATTCAGTGTCAATTTCCCCAATGTGATTCCCGTTAAGGAGATAGCACTGGCGAAATTACAAGTATATCACAGTTGGCCAAGTATTAGATCAAAATCATTCGGTGGTCAGCAATCAAGTAATTCCCTGGTGTTTGCGAGTGAAAATAAACAAGACGGATCTCCAGACTGGAATATTGTTTCCTCACCATCTGGTTCTTACCAAATCGAACAGATCAATAATGAGTTTCAACGCAGAAAAAAATCCATTACTGGAAAAGAATCAAAAATCGCTATTGCAGTTCATGAACTAACACTATCACCCGCGATTGAAATAAACTCGTCCGGATATGCTGTAGGAATATAAAACAGCTCGATAAGAACAATATTAGGATGGCCTGAAATACCGCCTCCACCTGAACCTAACAAATCTGATTATGTCACGGATAAACAATCATACCACGAATTTACCCAATCATATAAAGAACACCTCCTCAAAATAAAAAAATCAACATTAACGAGTAGTAATCTTTTTTACCCTAATAAGGATTACGGTTTTTGGAGATTTATTCTTCGACCGAATCCAGAAATATATTATATAGATATTGAACAAAGTAAATTTATTGAATACTTTATATAGATCAATCAAGAACACAATCGACAACTACAAAACTACTACAACAGGCTTTTAGTGAGTCTAATCAAAATGAAATTATGAAACGAATTGAAATATTAAACCAGCTTGTATCCGACATAGAAGATATTTACAAGAAAATAATTCAAGTAATAATTCATGCTGATACTAAAAACAATCTCTCTAGACAAATGTTTTAACACTATACAATATAACAGAAACTGATCTACCGAATTTTAAATTTCTTGGGTATAACACAGACGAACTTAAAAAATCCGTTAATGATATTATCAATGAAAATTGTACTGTGATACTCGCGCAATGGAGAAAAATAACACAACTAAAAACTATCCTCAGACATAATAATGACTCAGACGGCGGTGGTAGGCATATTGCTCCTCAAATTGTGAATATATCCTCGGTAATTGCAACAAATTTAGTATGTGATGCTATCGAAGAAAGTTACCAAATAAATCTCGAAAGATTAAATCAAGCTAAACAGGGGTATATTTTATACCCATTTGCACCAACGGCTCCACCCGGATTTCTAATAATTGAAGATCCAACTAATGCGGTTTATATGCGATGTCATAATGATTCATTAACGAGAATTAATTTTAAACTAACTGATTTGTCCAATAATTTGATTGATTTACGAGGAGAGACTTTACAAATCAGTCTGTTTGGGAAATCCAAGGATTTTCATCGTAAAGGATTTTACCATAACAATTTGTCACTGCAGCGCAATCGGCGCCGGGTCTGTCTGGAGACTCTGTCTCCGTAGCAGCCTTATTGTGCGAAACCGAAAAAAAATTATCTTTTTTTTGTCTGCATAAAATAGTTTCGGTTTGTCTGAAATAGTTTCAGTTTGTCTGAAATAGTTTCGGTTTGCTTGAAATACTTTCAGTCTATTCGCCATGCTGAAAGACCTAATTTGGCAAATGGAACTCTAAAGTCGTTAAGGCTCCATTTGGCAAAAGGAGACTTAAAATTATTTACTTAAAATCTAACTCAATTAGAGAAGGTCTGTTCGCCCTCCTTGCTGCTTCCCAAATCTTAGAAGGCTTCCTAGAAGGCGGTTACTTGACGGGTCAATCGGTCAATAATTTTACCGACCCTAGAAGGTGATGACTTCACGGGTCAATTATAGGTAACTTTATCTACTGAGTATATCATCTGTGTATCCCTGGTACTTGAAGTGTCCCCTGGTTGGTCTCTATAGTGGGCGGGGAGCACGGATGAATAATTGTAAAGAAACCAAAACGAACGAAAACTGAGTCTGACTCTGATGACGAACCATGTAGTGTGGAGTCATTTCCACGCATCATAGTTATACAGTCAAAAGATTCCACAAAACCAATTATGACAGTCTCCTTTTGTAATTGAAAGAAACTATAACGGGGTCTATCGGCACACCTAAAAGTGTTAAAACAATGTTGAAATCGGGTCGCCTTTCTTAGTGTGAGCTAAAAGGTCAAACAGATAATATCAGGAAACTGAAGAAAAAAATACATTTTTCTATATTCCAGTGACCTTATTCACTCGCACGACACTCAATACGTCGAAAGGCGTGAGGCGTGTCTGGAGTGAGCGACAGGGATATCATCGAAGGGATGAACAATGAAAGTGTCACTGCAGTACATGGAATACGTATTAAACTTTATAACAATCTACAAAACACCAACACATTTGTACTAATCTTCAACAAACCAACAGTACCCAAATTGGGCAATGTTGTTGTTTTGCAAGTGAAGGTCGGGAACTACATACAGAAGCCCCGTCCATGCTATAAGCGTCAGAAGAAATATGGCCAGCATGAAGACCATTGCTCAAAAGTCCATACATGTGGCCGATGCGGAGACCATTCTCATCAGAAAGAAATCGGAATGAATAGCAGCTTCAATTTGTGTTAACTGCGGAAAGGAGCACCATGTCAATTCCAAAGATTGTGATACATGGAAACAGGAAGAGATTCAGAGGGTAAAATACGCATATTTCCTACATTAGAACCAGAAAAATTGTACAGGCAAAAATATCGCTTCTCGGCCCATCCTTCTCCACTGTTGTGTAAAACAATCTCAAAAGAAGGAACGACCATCACAAAAAGACAGCGGCACCCGATTCAAAATTTAGTACTAACACCCCCATCCCCCATTACCAACGCCAGAAATACACGGCATTTATTCAAACAAATTTCAATAACACCCCACCACTGAAATCACCAGGGAATAAACACTTACGAAGATTGAAAATTCAAAAAGGAAAAAGTCACGTTTAAAATTCACAGCCAACAACGCGGAAAGTTATAAGCATGTGTTTTGCTATTGGAGCTTAGAGTTTCCTTAGCCAAGGCTCATGATACATCCGCTGGACTTGATGAAGTTCATTACTAGCTCTTGAAATATCTCACAGAATCATCACTAACATCTCTTCTGAAAATCTTTCATGATTTATGGATTGTTGGTAATGTACATAAGAGTTGAAAAGAAGCAACATTAATACCAATTCCCAAACCAGGCAAATATATCGGAGATCCTAACAGCTATCGACCAATTCGACTGACAAGCTGTGTGTGCAAAACAATGAAACGAATGATTAATTCTCGGTTTGTATGGTACTAGGAAAGTAACAATTTAATATCTTCTTTCCAAAGTGGCTTCCGTTCTTGTCGTAGTACCAACGATCATCTGGTTAGACTGGACACATTTATTGGAGATGTATTTATAAATCAGGATCATTTAATAGCAGTTTTTTTTTTTTATTTAGAAAAATCATATGACACAAAATGGAAGTACGGGCTACTAAATGACCTGCATGATCTGCCCTCTTTCATCTCAAAGTTTCCTTTAGAGAAATCAAAGTACGAGTTAGCTCTAAACATTCAGATATGTACCAGCAAGAGATGGGTGTGCCCCAGGTCAGTATTTTATCTGTAACGCTGTTTAATATTAAAATCAATAGCATCACCAAGTGTGTAGCTCCCGGTGGTGTGGATTGCTCCTTATACGATGATGATTGTTTTTTTACGTTATCGATCAAAGCACATGCATACAATTAAAAGATACCTGCAACAAAATGTCAAAAAGATCCAATTGGGCTAGTACTAACAGTTTCAAATTTTCAAATCAAAAACAGTATGTAGGCATTTCTGTTGTGTTGCGAAGACATTATGATGACCCAAAGTTCACGCTGGATGGAACCCTTATACCAGTTGTTGAGGAAACAAAGTTCTAGGGTATTATCTTTGACAAAAAACTGACTTTTATTCCACACATGAAGAATTTGAAAACTATATGCTGGAAAGTTGTTGATGCGGTTGCACACACTGACTGGGGTGCTGATAAAAGAGTCATCCTCAATTTGTATAGAACATTTATCCGTTCCAAACTAGACTATGGATGCGTTGTTTATGGTTCAGCTAGGAAGTTATATTTGGAAATGCTTGACCCAATTCATCATAAGGGAATAAGACTCACTCTGAGACCATTTAAGACATCTCCACGTGAAAGCCTTCTCGCGAAAGCGAACGAACCACCTTTATCACATCGCAGAGAAATGTTCTCAGCCCAGTATGCTCTCAAATTAAGATCACATCCTCTGAAACTTGCATTTTCAGCTGCTTTTCAACCCAAATACAATGCGTTATATGAAAATAAACCAAATGCTATACCTTCATTTGGCATTATAGTATCATCCAGCCTTGACAGTATCAAAATTAAGCTCTCTATAGTTCAGAAAACTTAGACACACCACCTTGGCTCCTTAAACAACCCTAAGTGCTTTCTCCTTTACACGATGGAAAATAAATCTGAGACAAACCATTCCATCTTCCAGAACTCTTATCAATAACGCCTAGCCGAATTTAGATACTACATTAGAATTTATATTGATGGACCAAAGGATGAGGTAAAGGCTGTTTCAGCCTTCGTTAGAGGCAAACACATAACCAATGTTAGATTGCCAAATGATGCGTCCATTGTTTTCAGCGGAAATCAGAACAATAGACCTTGCTTTAAAATTTATTGAAAATACACGTATTTTAAATAGCATTATATTCTGGGAATCACTATCAGTACTTCAGTCACTACATAAAAGAAAACTGGAGAACCCGTTATTAGTCAATCCCCTTGTCAAAAATACCAAGCTCCTACAATATAATATACTGTTTCCTAGCCATATTGATATTAAAGGTAATGAAGAAGGAGATCGCGCTGCTAAAATGGCTCTATCCCAGTAACCATCTGATTTGAAACTTCCGTTTACTGATTTTAAACCTCGTATCAAAGAGTACCTACGCCGGAAGTGGCAGGCTACATGGAATGATACAGTGAATAATAAACATCATGCCATCAAACCAACCCTAGGAAATGGACTCCTTTCTACAGAAACATCCGTAGAGAGGAGGGAGTCGTTGTAAGAATCTGAATTGGTCATACGTATATAACCCATTCCTACATACTAAAAGGTGAAGATCCACCTGGGTGTGGATTTTGCAATGAACCATTCACTGTAAGCACTTTATGACAGTGTTTCGACCGAAAACCTACGCGGGATAAGTATTATAAAATGAATCACATGAAGGAATTTTTTGATACTATATATATATATATATATATATATATATATATATATCACTTGTATTTAACATTTTCTGATGGAAGTAAAACCTTATTTTAAAACATAAATTATAATCCATCACCTTGAGAATTGATATCTAATGTAAATACCGCCCCTTATTTGCAACATCTTTTCATCAGTCCTCTTTAACATACACCATTGACATGTCCCGTTGATTGGGAAACTTGATATTTTACTGTTACCAACATCTTACCAATTTACGTTGAACTATTTGGGTTTAGTTATCGCTGGTCGATATTACACCTTTTAGTATGTTTCAAAATTTCTTCATACAACCTATTGTTTTGCGCTAAATATCCTGCGTCGTTAAAGAAAGAAGCAAACAAACATTAAAGTCAGTTTTTAGTGGAAGATAATACCCACACACTTTGTGTCCTCAACAACTGGAATAGGTGTTCTATCCAGCGTGCGTTTAGGGTCATCATGATGTCTTTGCAACTGACAGAAATACACGCATACTGTTTTCGATTTTAAGCATTTAAAACATTTGGTACTAGCCCAATTTTAAATTTGTTTGATATTTTGTTGTAGTTGTCTTTCAATTGTATGCATATGCATTGATCAATAACATATTAAAGAAATGAACGTTTGTCACCATGAACTAGGTATTTGGTGATGCTATTAATCTTAGTTGAAAAGCGGTAAAGAAAAAACACTTCCCTGGAACACACCCATCTCTTGCTCGCATATATCTGAGAGGGTAGAACCATTCCTTACCTTGAATTCTCTGTCTGAGAATTCCCTATGTGAGAGAAAGTTTCATGTAAAAGTGGAAAGAGGGTGTTTTAGACCCAGACCATGCAAGTCATTCAGTATCCCGTACTCCCATGTTGTGTCATTGGCCTTTTCTAAATCAATGAAAACCGCTACTAAGTATTCTATCTTGATGCAATAACGCGAATTAATGTTTCCAGTCTAACCAGACGCTATGGCGATATCAGCAGCCACTTCGAAAAGGAGATATTAAATTATTAGTCTATAAGTACCACATAAGTTGAAAATTGAACATTCTTTTAAATGTTTTTCACACAAAGCTTGTGGTACAATGGGCTGATAGTTTGTAGGATCTATGCTATTGTTATCTGGTTTTGGAACTAGTATTAGCGCTGCTTGTTTCCAAACCTTATTTGCATTACCAGTTATCCATAAATCATTGAAGATTTTCAAAACAGATAATGATTATTCTGCAATGGTGAGCTTTTGGATGTGACTTTTAAACTTGATTTTCTTTCTGGTTGATGTAGAATGTGTCGAGAAACTATCAGAAAGTATATTTCGTATGTGACCGTTGGAACTGAAGTTGTATTAATTCAATTAAGATGTTGGAAATAATTGTGTTTTCTCTTTGCGTTTGCTTTCTCTGATCGTGCGGCGAGCTTTGGCTGATTTGGTGATTTTAGTATTGTCATGTTGTTGAATGTTGGTTGAGTAGAAAATGTGTTATTGTGGGCAGTGTTAAGTGAGGTGTTGGAGCTTGATTATGAAGCATGTGGATTTGTTTGTGTTTGCACCTCCTTTGCTGGTTTCGGATTGCATGGAGGGTTATTGTTCACACATTAAAGGTTTTATAATGATGGACAAAGATACATACATACATAACGAAACTTATTTTAACAAAGAAAACTACACTTTCATTATTTAATAATCGATTGCAGTACCCGTAGTATTATATCATAAAAAGGAACGTGCATTTTATATCGCTTTTATTTATTCACCTATTATCATAGGTGCCAAATGTTTGTTGAGAATATCAGTTTGGTTGAACTTATTTCCTGCATAATTCTTATTTAACAATGGCTACTAGGCACTATTAATATTTTCTCAGAGGCGAGTTATGTTATCGTTAATTATATTCTAGTTAACGGTTTGCTGACGGCTATAATTACATGCTGGGCTACTATGAATTCACACAAGGATAAATCGCACTGGAAATATAAGAGACTCACAAATAACCTCCAGTGTGATGCTATCAACCACAGTTGTATTGGTGACTATATTCATTGCCCTGCATGAGTAATTCCCTGAGTCCTTTCTTGTTGCATTTGGGATTTGCATTGTCGGTAAATCCGCTATCACCGTTACTTCATTATTACCATGCTTTATCCATTGGAATGAACAGAACATATAACAGTCTGCCAAGCATGTAATGTTTAAAGCGCCAAATTCATGAATGATTGCTTTGTCTGGTATGAAGGTAATATTGTCTGGGTCACCTGAAGAAAACACAAGATCGTCATATAAAGTTGTATATATTGACTGGGACAGATTCACACACACACACACACACACACACACACACACACACACACACATAGAAAAAAGTTTCGATTACATGCTGAAATACTAAAATTTAACAAAAGTATATAAAATATTGGAAAGACTATAACTAGAGATTTTAATATACCGTCAGTTTTATGTTGTTAATAAAACAGCGGTTGACAGCATAAAACTGAGGTTATGTTTAAATCACCAACGAGGTGCTTATATTATTTACTCAACAAAATTATTTCACCATGTTCTTTCTTGTTTTATTTGTGATTATATACTAAACACTGTGTATTATCCCAGAATACTTCGGCATTTTAATATAAAGTGAAATTCTAGTATCATACAGGTTAGAGAGCGTTTCATGCGTCATTCATTTAACAAAAGCATTATATGAGAATGAGAGCTAATATAATGTGGTTTCGAGGTACATGTAGGTATGTGAGGTCGGACAAATCCCAGCTGCAGAAACAAGGGCATGATATGTTAGGATACGTATGCTAAGATACGTATGAAGAAAAAATCACTCTAACAACCAGCTTCTTCTCTCACTATTATAGCAGTATCAGCATGAGAATCCCTTGCATTTTTTAAATAGAATTTCATTTTACATCATTAATTTTGTTTTCAACCTACCTGTTGCACAAGCCCTATTTGTGTCGGCTTGGTCTAGGGTGCATTCACATTTGTTTGGCGCTACACATGTTGCATCTTTCTGGCATACTGGCGAACATATGGCTGTTTCGGAAGAACACATAGGAAAATATAGTTTCTGTTAATTTCATCAACATATTATTAATCGTAAAAATAAAATAAAAATATATTGAAGCAATAAAGAGTAAACGAAAACGTTTTGGTAGTCATCTCTTAACGCTGTACGTAGTGGTTATCATAGCTACTTAAACGAGCATCGTTAATATTTTGGCTATATATATATATATATATATATATATATATATATATATATATATATATATATATATATATATATATATATATATATATCATGTTGCATTGCCTTTCATAATGTTCTACGGTGGACGAACTTCAGAAAAGCAACAAGATCCTTTTAAATATGTATCACCACATTGTAAGCAATTTTCCAAAACAGTAATTTATACAATCAAACAATCTTTATCCAAAACGAAATGGAAGGAAAATAATAACTTTAAAGGTATGGATAGCTTTGTAAACATGCCTTCTTTATTTGCATTTGGTCATATTTTCCGGAAATACGAGGGAAATACATGCTTCTCAGATACAAGTCTTATTCATAAATATGCGTCCACAAATAAGACTCGCTTAAACAGTCAAGGTGGTGATTTGGAAAATCAGGCTAGGCTTACGAATATTACAGTTCTGGTCGCCATTGTGACTCCACTCTCGACAGCAGGATTTGTAATATGATGTTCTTGACATCAATTTTGTTTTGTGACTCGTACACCTTCAAAGAAACATTGAAGTATTATGATTAAGTACATTTAAATATAGCATCGTTAATTTTTAGAACAAGTTTAGGCTGTGTTGACTAAATCATACGTGGAACACCCTCATATATATATATATATATATATATATATATATATATATATATATATATATATATATATATATATATATATATATATATATTAAAAAGTGTTCGTATAAAGCAATTTCTCCTATCAATGCTACTCGTACATCAAATTGTGACCCGCCCATGGCGCAATAATACGCATACATAAAACTCGCGAACGTCTACAGTTGATTCTAGATGACTGATCAAGTTCCACACATGACTCATTAGGGACGTATCAAAAAATAATTAATAATCCCGTTTTCTAACTTAATTTAATATGGTACACAATTTAATTGAAATCTATTGCATAATGAACATTTTGCACATAAATGTGTAGTGAGAGACAAAAGGAATTTGAGTTGGTCTAAAACGTTGAAATATAAATTGTACTAAGAAACCTACAAAACTATGGTTCGTCGTAACAATATTTGGCACGTTCCTTGTAATTTATCAACAGTGTTTATGAATTATACACATTTGCATACCATTTCGACATTATACAGCAAATTACTCAGTTACTTGCTACACATACTGGGATGGTTTTAATGTTTTAATTTATGTTTTAAAACATGTTTGTGTGTGCGTGCGTGCGTGCGTGTGTGTGTGTGTGTGTGTGTGTGTGTGTGAGGGAGAAAGGAAAAGAGAAAGACTTTACAAGTCAAACCGACCAGAACAAGAGAGTATATGGTCCGTGGTACTGTTAATAAATCAGAATAATGCCTTAGATCAGATGTAAATATATAAACAAAATTAATAACGTCTTGCTGTTTCATCAATAAGATTAGTTTTATTCCACGTTAATTTCTATGAGTCTGTATGTAAATGGCTAAGCGTTAATGTAAATGGCATAGCTAACCAAATGTTTATAGTACTCTACGTTTATCATTAAAACCATTTGTTATGTTGAAAGAAAACGTGTGTATTATGTTAATTTCATCAATGTGAATAATATAAACAAAAGAAGAAAACAATCCACATAAAAATATACAAAAGTGATTGTGAATAGCCACAAAAGACAAAGAACTATATTTTGCAGTGGACACACTTGATGATGTGAGCGGTTCATTCGCTCGGACAATACACAGTTACCTCAAGTAAATCTTTACTCCGTGATATAATAAAGTATATGTTCAGTATAAACGCTGTATCAATAATATACCACTCGTTGTATACATTTTTCATTACAAGCAAACTCGGCAATGCTCGTTCCCTTTTAATGAAACATATATTCTATGAGTGGTATATCATTGATATAACCGTACAGTGAACATATTCTATATATATATATATATATATATATATATATATATATATATATATATATATATATATATATATATATATATATATATATATATATATCCCCTTGTATCTGTGACTTTAATTTTACTAATATATATATATATATGACTTTATTACAGCATGCATTTGTTTCATAAATGGGTCCCTCCTAATTTCTAAATACAAGTAATTCTCGGATAACTAACCTTCATGTTAGTAATTTGACATCTGAATAATACTTTCTATCAATTTTTATATATACCATATATATACCATAATTTCATTAGACTTGTTTGAAAAAGTAGTATTCTGTGAAGAGTACATGACCCGAGCAAACTGGATTAATATTTTGACTTTTTTTACATTTTAACTCAACATATTATTATTCTATCTCTCCATCTTGTCATGTTAAATGTCTAGTGTTGTATTTTTATGTAACACATGCAGAATTGGGCAAATAAAACACTTGGTTATGCGTTACGAGTATTTTCCTATTTTCGTTGTACATGCATACAACGTAATCTAGGTGAATGTGTTTTTCCATGTAAGCGACGGCACTAACATGTATCTCGCCTAAAAGTACTTGCGAACTGAGACATCAAATCATGATATCCACTGGTATTTTATTATAACTTTCCTTTGGATTGAAGACGATCAGTTTATAAACGACACACTGGTCGTTTTGGATCTCGTCAAGGTGTGTGCGTTCTCCATTGTGTATTTTAGCTATGGGGTTGAGTGTTAAATGTATATTTCATTCGATATGCGAAGCTTATTGAGTTTGCAATATCATAGCGTGTCATGATTCATTTATTACAACGCAGATTTGAAACGTTAGTTTTGAATTACAGGTTGCTATTAGAGTTAAATGTATTAGTATATATCTAGAGATTTTTGAGAACACATTACTATAACCAGTTTGGTTTTATTGTAGCTGGCAAGCGTTGGCTAGAGCTATTTAGCGCTGTCTATATGTATGTACGTATATCTGTACATGTGGTGGAGCAACGAATGTAGACTTAGCTAATTCAAGCGTGCTGTATGCTGTATGTACGTGCGTATACGTATTACTCTGTACATGTGGTGGATCCGTGAAGGGTTCGATCAGACGATACAAGTCTGGGTCAACCCAAGCACTCGGTGAAACTGCGGTTTATCAGTTTATGAATCGTACGACTGTAAAAGGGCCAAGAAGGATATATTTGTTCCAACTGTTGTTTCAACTGGGTACATTTTCATTTACATGAGATTATTTTGAATCTTAGTCGTATTCCAGGAGATTATGTTAATCTCACTTACAATGCATACCATTAATTGAAACGTATTTGAATACCATGAGATTGTTTGGATTTTAATCGTAGTCCATACGCGAGATTATGTGAATATCTTACAGTGCATACTATTATTTGAAGCTTATATGAAAATCCATGAGGTTTCTTGAATCTGTATTTCAGATTGATATCATATTTTTGGTTTATTTTTACTGTGTGAATGTTTGTGTAAAGTGATTGGATCAATCGTATATTGAGAGCGTGTGAGAATCATTGTTTCTATACATCATATTAAAAGTTTTAATTGTTTCAATGAAATTCTTTAAAGCCATACACATACTTCTTCAGATAAATAAATTGGCATGGATCTAACGCAGTACTTACTCAAACAAGAAGTATTTGGCACAATAACGTTCTTGCAAGTATTCAGTTTTCCTCATCTTGCACACATTTCTGAAAAATATAATTACAAGCAGGTCTGCACAACATTAGCATAGTCTAATATGTCTAATTGACTACTATAGCAAAAGCGAACATTACGCCTTTATTATAAAATACTAGCTTCTACCGGGACATGTATGTTCAGCATACCTATAGACTTTGACTAACCAAAACATAGTAAACCACTATCAAATTCTCCTACGCAGATTATTCAGCCTCCTTTTTGACCAACTGTCAAATTTTCCTGTCAACACAACGTGAGATAGATGGAAATGAAGATCTATAAAGTAGCATTTAAATCCCTAGCAAAAATGGGTGTAATTCTAGTATCCCCAGTATATCTTCACAGCAATCCCTGTAGACAAAGCTAGTATCCACGTACCTGTTATCATAATCCATACACTCCTATCGATACTATTTTATATTTTAGTGAAATAAGTTGTGTTGAAAGGAGAATAAACCTGTTAAAGTCTTTAAATTGTTGGAGAGGGAGGGTTTCAATTGCGGCTATCCTAAGTTGAACATGCGCATTCAATTAAGGCCTAAGCTGACATCCAACTGCATTTTCTTTTAGAATCAAATTAGGCACATTCGTTAGTTCTTTGACCCTTTCTTGTCCAATGTTACAAAAAAATGTTTTTTTACCATCAATTAAGACAAGAAATGGTCTGTATTAATATGTACATTTTTGCATCATGCATCATTCGAGCTACTGAAGTAAAGATATGTTCTGATAAAGTTTGAGCTTTACAGTGGTACCTCGGGTTACGAACGCCACAGGTCACGAACAATTCGGGTTCCGAAAAACAACTTCAAAATTTTTTTGTCTCGGGTAACGAACAGTACCTCGGGTTACGAACGAAGGCGAGAGAGAGAGAGAGAGAGCAAGGTTTAACGTTGGAGACAAACGATCGCGTACACTACAAACGAAGGCCACGCAGTACTTACATCGCTTAGCGCTAGCCTAGTAACCTAGTTTTGCACGCGTGCGCAGCCTTGCTTTCATTGGCCTTACTACACAGTAGTAAAAGTAGCAGTCGTCCGATGATGAGGAGCCAGTGACCGTTTCAACTGCCAGGATTAAAGAAATTTGCAACAATTGGGCAGACGTCGAAGACTTCATTGTGAACCATCACCCAAACAAACTTATTGCTAACAGGGCAGTAAACCTGATGAATGATAACGCGATGGCCCACTTCAGAAAGATTCTCCAGCAAAGGAAGCGACAAATTTCCCTTGATAGTTTCTTGGTGCAGAAAGATTCCCAGTTGGCTGCCAAGAAACAGCGACAAGAAACTCCAGAAACTAATGATTCAGAATAGCAAACAAAGTGACAAATTTCCCATGATCGTTTTCTTGGTAAGAAAGATGGACTAAATCGTTTTTTTATTTTACATTTAATTTATTTGGTTGTTTTCTTTCTCTTTATTTAATACGTGAAGTACACGTATCCTTTGCGTTTTGTCAGGTAAACGACCGGATGTTAATAAAAAAGAACGATTCTTTCATCTTGAAACGGATTGTCTCTATTTCATTGATTTCAATGTTTCGGGTTACGAACGTTTCGGGTTAGGAACCGAGTTCTGGAACAAATTAAGTTCGTAACCCGAGGTACCACTGTATATTTATTGTTAATAATGATGACCTTTCTGTCAAATTGAATACCAAAGTCGCATGTAAAAGATTGATCGTAAGGTTTATTTATCTGCGATGTTTAAAGTAAACAATCTATATTAGCAAACCTAACTCAGTATTTAATATAATAATTAAAATGTACCGAGTTTAAAACGATTTTTTTAAGTTTCACTAAGAAATGGTGGCCACGGCACATTTGGGTGGAAGAGAACGAGAGTGATATAGTTAAGCCTATAATATATGCTTCAAACAAATCAAGACACATGATTATATATTAGTTCAGATGTTCTCGTGAGCAAATAATCAAATTAAATTTAATCAGCACATCGCAAATGTCAATTTTTATCAAAGTTTCTTTACTGGTAGTATGGGCTTTTCTTATGCATTATTAGATATAAGACATTCTAGTATGCCCTTTTGGTTACGTTAAAACATGATGGATCTGTATGGCAGCAAATGTAATCTTATCTGTATATTATAATTTAATTGACTTCTAACGGAAACGCCTGTTGGATTCTTGACCTGGAATGAAATTAACCTGAAATTGTCAGTTTTGCGCCGTTGTAAGGAATATGGAAATTAAATTTAGGATTTAATATATGATTTACTCTAGATAACATTATGTGGTAAATACTTTCCATATAATTAAATATCTTTGTTTTACTGACTAATACACAGTAATCTACTATGTTACCCTCATCCATACTATGCAATAACATAATCCTACTCATACATGTCTTTATGACGGACCCAATCACATAGATACCTAAAATCATACTACAGGGATAGAATGTGAAAGAATATGGTATGCATCGTAAACTCAACACTAAAAAGTAACATATACCTCCCTATCCATTTTATTGATATCAACGTTTTATAAACTAAGTAAACCAGTCCCTTACTATACCTTTTATTAACATAACTACTACACAATGACTATACTTATAAGAGCTACAGTCCAATTAATAGTTGAGAGATAGTACAAATGAATAAAGCTTGATCGACCTTGAGAGAGTCTGTAATGTATGTTTTGTATTTTCAGATCATATCTATACTTTAACTAATGCAACCCAAGGAATAAAGACACTTTCCATTCTGCAAATAATCTTAAGTAATACGAACATCAAAATTGCAACAAACACAACGATGTTCCATTGCTTTTATCTTAATTACGGTCTTGCTACTTTGATTCTCTTCATTCACAGCACGGATTCTTCTCTTCGGTCAACTCATGCTCTTATAGGAAGCTAATTCTGCATTCCTAAAAACTATATGTTCTATTCGACCTCGATTCTTCTTGTAATCGCAGATGATTAAATGGGTATAGCAGTAATACCTTATTTCGTATATTGTCCAACCGTTAATGTAATTCTTGCAGCCATGAACAATATCTTCCTTATAATCGCAGAGACGTGAAAAACATGGGTACAGCTGTACAAATGTAATATTAATGTTTTACAGCTGTCGATGTAAATCTTGCGCCGATACAGTTACTTCGCGTTACTCGATTGTTTTTTAAAATAAATTTTAATACGTATGATTCCTGGATAAAACAATCAGTAGGTTACTTTTTCGTTCAGATACTTTGGGCCCATTTGTTTTAAAAGTAGATTACGTAATTTGAGCAACATTGCAACATTACTCAAGGTCTATTATTTAGTTACAGATTGTGTTTTTCGTCTGATGTATCCAAATATGTCCTAGGTTATATTGTTACATCGCTCAGGTCTTTAACGTAAGTCAGAATCATTGCGGGAAGTGAAGATTTTCTCGATAAGGTACACCATTGTTTTTTCTATTCAGGTTTGAAACAAGAAAAACTTATGTATTATTGTCAGGATGTGAGTTTTTGTTTCTTTTGCAAACCAGCAGTAATCAATGTCACTTCATGTATTGAAACAATATACATGGTATATAATTAGTTATTAAACAAACACAAAATTATTATAATTTGTTCAGTAAGTTTCAAAATCGGCAGATCGAACGTCAGATGAATTTCGGACATAACATATACAATTGTAGTTTGATTTGGAAGTTCTTAAGCAGTTGTAAAAAGATTCCTTTGTTTCGATTTCGAGGGAATTAATGAGTAATTTGCTATTTTGCTGGATGTGAGTTTCGACACTGTATGTCATAAACCAGAAGTGTCTTCTGTTATTATAATTTCAACCGAGCGAATTCGACCTCAAATGGTGCTCAGCTTATCGTTCGTGTCATAAATATATTCATTAGTCGTTCTTTCATTACTATCAAAATTTTAGAATGATTCCAGTTTGACGTGAAATGAAACTAGCGGTTTTCATACATTTTTCACTTTTTAGCAGTTGAGTTTAGAGCCTAATCGCATCAAGCGGAGTGACGATGACCCTACTACACCACGTGGAGTGGAGAAGCTGTTCAATGTTTCATGATTGATTATCATTATGCTACAATTATTTCACAATTATTTACAATACAATGGACATATGATTTTGAAACGTTATTTGGAGCAAGGGTGTGTATTTCCTGAGTCGTTGGATCGTTGCCAAAATGATTTATATGAAATTTGCAAACGTACAATTTCAAGATTCCATAAGTCAATCTACCATTGATTTGACGTGTATGCCTTGTCTACACAGAAGCATCACGGTCCCGCATTTGCGAAGTCTCACGACTACGACCATAATGATATGAGCACAAAACGAGAATTATTATATGTCTGTTTTCAGATGCAAAAAAAAGCTGAAATGTTGCTGATACTATGCGGACAGTATTTGCGGAAAATTTTGAGGATTACTCATAGACGAGGGATGTGTACATCCTTTGATGAAAAACTTCTACTATTTCCAAACCTTGTCCACTAGTCTATTAGGAGACGTTGATACTACAGGCAAATCACTAGCCATCATTCCAAATAAATCACTTGTATTAAGGATTTTACGAACATATGTTGTGAAGAAGATTATAAGTCGTACTTTATGCAATTTTTAAAATGAACATTAAGTTAGTGTATGTCATGAAAGAACATTGTACTAGTGAAATTAAGGTTTAGTCATACTTTGAAATGTTGTCAACCTTGAAAAGAGTTTGTTTTTAATGTTTCGTATTCGAGGAAGTGATTAGACATTATTTGATATCTAAATAAATAAACAAACAAACATGTACAACAGCGCATTGTGTAAAGTTGTCAAACTGATGGATGAAAATTTGCCTGACACTGGGTCACATATTTTACTAACACAACGTAGATCTTTGCAATTAACGTTTAGTACTAGAGTTATATCGGTGACTGAAAAAGAGAAGAAATATTGTCTTATAGCTGTAACCGTATCCATACAATTTAATAACGTGCGATTACAAGGAAGACAGTATTTCAAAAGTATGTCTTCTCGTCAACAATGCAATATTGGCATTATTTTAGAATATATAACGTAATATACTAATAACAAGTAGAAACATATATTTTACAAAGACCTCACAACTCTTTCTCAGTCAAACTAGTTTTATTTTGCATTTGTTTCATCGCTACCATTCTGGACGTTATTAATATGTTTTGTGGAGATTATAACTGTGATAAATGCTAAGAACATAGTTGTGGTGTATTTACTATATTTTGTAGAGGTTAATATGGAGAAAATGGATTGTGGAGTTGATTTCATACTGAATTCAAATTGTGTGTACCTTCTCTTTTACATCATACCCCTATTCCACGGATACGAATAACTACGGGTGCTAAGCAGTCATGAAAGAGCGCTGGTATTTGTAAGAATATTGGATAGCGTTGATGGTAGAAATGCACATGTGGGCATTGTGCAATAAATACTTAACGTTAATCTTTTAAACATAAGATTTTATTTTCATCCTAAATTCCTACAAAGTCTAATGTTACTTTCCCATTGTACATATATAATGCCACAGCTTAACGTTTATTTCGTTTTGGTCTAGAACCAGTGGACTAGTCCTAACAATAAATTTCCATTAGAAACCAATGAGTCGTAGCTTACCACATTTATTGCCAAACATGCATTCACGTAGAATTGCATTTATAACAGAATTAGCAGTAATTGATACTAAGAACAAGGAAATAAATTCTACACAATTAATACATTTAAGAATTTGAGAAAATAAAATTATGTGATGTGCTTTTCAAATTACATGTTGGTATTCGTTCTTTTGGATATACCAAAAGAAAGAATGCGTGTTGTATCATTGGGTATGTTTGAAGTGTGTAAAAGTTATTGAGGCCAATCTCTAAATTTGCATTTTGGCCACACGCACCCAAAATCATTTCCCTTTTCAAATCTCTCCAATGAGAATAACGTTTAAGTGTTGTGTATGTCTTTAAAGTCTAGACTTCACACATATTATATGTAGTATCTCGTAAGAGTTAGCAGCATGGGCGGTGAATTGAGCATTTACGGACGTCCTGCAGGGTTTGTATTAGCGCTTTCATTTATTGTCGTTGTCATGCCTGAATATTAATATTGGAATATGCGTTAGATGAAGTGCAGTAATGAAAATAAATGGTATCCCTAGTGTGAGCAAGGCAGGTGAGCGGACCCATTGCTAACATCCAACAGTCGCTTTACCGTGCGTATGGTTATGTGTAGTTGTTAGAGCAGTACACTAAGAATGTCCGAAATGCGTTCGTGGGCATATTTGAGGGGCTGTATTGTTCACAAGAACATAAACACATCTTGACTCATTTGGAAAATAGGTGTTAAACACGGAGTAGTTTTTAAGTGTGATGGTATCCGCATCTTTCATGAATGTTTCCTGTAAGCATATTGCTGCAGTATCATGTTCGCTTAAATGCAGAAAAATATCAATGTAACTGGCTTTAAGTCCTTGAAAGTTTCATTGAACGATGATGTTCTTCATTGTACGTTTAAGTGGAAGACAGTAGAGCTCGGCTAGGCCTTCGGCAAAGGCAATCTGTGTGGTTATATCTATGGAGGAGGTATGTGTGTGTAGGGCTGGAGGCATCCTGAGAACATGGAGCAGTTCATTCTGCATATATATTCTCACAGTCTCCAAACTCGTTGTGCAGGTTTATGGGGTCATCAAACCCATTTTGCTTCATATTTGCGACTTTCGGTTACTGTTTGGTGATTTTGGTTATGGATTGTTGTTGAATGTTGTTTATTGGATGTTTGTAATGCGGAACCTTTGAACTTGAAATGAAATCAGATGGGTTTGTTTTATGTTTAGGCGTCTTTCGTTGCTCTTGGGTTGTCTGTCACAAATGTTTAGATGGTCAGGTAGGGATGTTCTAACTTGTACAAGGTTCCTGGCCGGTTGATAGCGGCAGTTGGTGCTATA
Source organism: Unio pictorum (assembly GCA_030141615.1). NCBI lineage: Eukaryota > Metazoa > Mollusca > Bivalvia > Unionida > Unionidae > Unio > Unio pictorum. The sequence goes on along the minus strand of JARLTB010000060.1, from coordinate 20,366,154 downwards.
TTTAACATTCTGTTGTTCGTTATCTGTTTCCAGGTATCATATGTCTTTGAATTAGCATTGTTATCCTGTCTGCATTTGACGCAATGCGGAGCGGCTTTGCACTCAGATTCCCGATATGAAATAGTCCCCGCATCGGCCACATATTTGGCTTCTGTACCATAGGTTTTCATGATGGCAGTAAATTTTACATTTGAGGCATCGGCGTAGATTTGGTATATATATATATATATATATATATATTCCAAGGCACAGCAACGAATGACGTCTTTTTGTGTATTAAGTGAAGCGTGGGCAAAGCAGGTTAATATTGGATAAAGTGAAAAGAATTAATTATACCACCTGTTTTAAGTTTTTCTTTACACTTTTGGGCTTGCCAGCTAATCATCGCATAGTCTTTTTGACAATACAGTTTAGTAGTGCGGTTAGTGATTTAGCTTCATTTTTTTTATTTGATGTCCACTAAGCAAGGAAAAGATTTTTTATCATCAGAGTGGCTTATATTTTTGGTTCTTTTCAGTTGTTGTTTGTTTTGTTTTGAGTTTCCGTTTGCTTTTTAACTTGTTGCATCACACTCTCACACCCTCCGACGAGTCCAACATGTGAATTATGAAATAAGGCAACATCATACAGTCAATTGTAATTTTGATGACTCGCAATATGCTGCGGAAGTGTAAATGTCGAAACCTGTGTTTAGTATTGATGAAAATATCAATAGAACAAAACATTGCTCTTCTATTAGGAGTTTGAGTGACTGAATTTGAATGCCTTTATCTTAGCCAGCTATCAATGATACTATTGAAATATCAAACAACTTCATAAACAAGACTAAACTTTCACTTATACTGATCACATCAATCAAATGAACTATATATATATATATATATATATATATATATATATATATATATATATATATATATATATATATTTAACTGTATCCATGGAATTTAATTACGTGCGATTACAAACAGGACAGTATTTGGAAAGTATTTTCTCTTCATAAATGCAATATTGGCATTAATTTATAATATACAAAGAAATATATTAAAAGAAGTAAAAAATATATTTTAAAAAGTACTCACAACACTTTCTCAGTCAGACTAGTTGTATCATGCATTTGTTTTCTTGCTACAATTCTCGACGTTATAAACAGGTTTGTGTAGATTATAACTGTTTTGGTGTATTTATTATATATTTGATTGTTTAATAATAGATAATGGATAGTGAGGTTCAAATTGTATGTACCATTCACATTGATAATCTACCCCTATCCCACGATATGAGTAACTATGGGTGCTAATTGCTAAGCAGTCGTGAAAGGGTGCTGGTATTTGTAGGAATATTGGATAGCGTTGATGGTGGAAATGAATACGTGCAGATTGTGTAATTGTTAGTTAATTTTAATCTTTTAAACATAATATTTTATCTTCATCCCAAATTACTACAGAGTCCTAATGTTGCTTTCTCAATGTACATATATAATGCCATAACCTAGCGTTAATTTCTGTTTGGTCAAGAAACAGTGGACTAATTATATCAATGAATTTCCGTTAGAGGTCAAAGAGAGTCATCAATCTAAATTTCCTGCAAAAAAGACACATTAACGTAGACTTGCATTCTTAACAGAGTCAGCACTAACTAAGACTAAGAACAAGGAAATAAATTCTACAAAATTAATACTTAAGAATTTGACAAAATGACATTATGTGATGTGCTTTTGAAATTACAAGTTGGTATTTGTTCTTGAGGATACACCAACTGTTAAGGCCTATCTCGATATTTGCATTTTTTCCACACACATCCAAAATACCATTTCCATTCTCAAATCTCCTCCGTCTGTTGTCTATCTCTTCAAAGGGTAGACTTCACACATATTATATGTAGTGTCTTGTAAGATTTATCAGCATTGACAGTGAGCTTAGCTTTTACGGACGTCCAGCAGGGTTTGTATTCGCGCGTTGTTTTTTTTTTTTTGTAGTTACTGGCTTGCTTGAGTATTAATCTTGGAATAAGCGTTAGATTGAGTGCAATAATGAAAACAAATGGTATCCCTAGTATGAGCATGGCAGGTGATCGAACCCATTGCTGACTTCCAACAGGCGTTTTCCCCTGCGCATGGTTATGTAGAGTTGTTGGAGCAGCCCACTAAGAATTTTCAAACATGCTTTCGTGGGCATATTTGAGAGACTGTGTTATTCACAACAACAGAAACTATTCTTCAGACCTTTTAAATGTAGGTGTTAAACACGGAGTAGTTTTTAAGTGTAATGTTATCCGCATCTTTCATGAATGTGTCCTGAAGGCACATTGCTGCAGTATCATGTTTGCTTAAAAGCAGAAAAATATCAATGTAGTTGGCTTTAAGTCCTTGACGGTTTCATTGTATGATAGTGATCTTTATTATACGTTTAAGATAAAGATGGCAGAGCTAGGATAGACCTTCCGCTAAGGCGATCTTTGAGGTTATATCTCTGGAGGAAGTACGGAAGTACGTGTGTGTATTTTATGGATGTAGTTCTGGAGACATCCTGATGACATGGAGCAGTTTCTTCTGCATATTCATCCTCAAAGTCTCCAAACCTGTTTTGCAGCTTCATGGTGGTCATCATATCCCTTTTGCTGTATATTTGCGACTTTTATTACTCTTTGATGATTTTGGTGCTAGGGCGTTGTTGAATGTTGTTTATTAGGGGTTCGTAATGCGGAACGTTTGATCTGGAAGGGCGATCAGTTGGGTTTGTTTAGGCTTGGGCGTCTTTCGTTGCTTTTGGGTCATCTGTCACAAATATGTAGATGGACGGGCCAGGTAGGAATGTTCTAGTTTGTACAAACTTCCTGGCCGCTTGAGATCGGATATTGGTGTTGTATTTAACCACCTGTTGTTCCATATCTGTTTCCAGGTATCACATGTCTTTGAATTAACATTGTTATCCTTTCCGCAGTTGAAGCAATGCGGAGTGGCTTTGCATTCGGATTCCCGATGAGAAGTTTATCCGCATCGGCCACATATTTGGCCTCTGTATCATAGGTTTTCATCATGGCCGTATGGTTTATATTTGAAGCATCGGATGAAATTTGTTATATATAGCTCAACCTTAACTTTTAACTCTGATCCATTTAGGTTCTTAGTGTTGTTGAAGGTGAATTCAATGGCGCTGGTGTCCTGCAGATTGTTGTTTCGTTTGATACGAATTCTACGGATTACTTTGACACCTTCATTTTTTATCCCCTCCACCATTTCTTTGTCACCGATTCATGCCAAGTCACGGCAACGAATGACGCATTTTTGATCTGTTACGTGAAGCGTGGACAAAGCAGGTTAATGGGATATAGTGAAAAGAATTAATTTTGTGGATATTTTCAATATCTGGTTTGCGTTCGCACTCAACAATTTTACCACCTGATTTAAGTTTTGTCTTTAAGCGCTTGGGTTTCCCAACTAATACATGCATATTCTTTTCGACAATACATAGTGTTAGTGCGGTAATAGATTTATCTTCATCTTTTGATTTGATGTGCATGATGCGTGGAAAGGATTTCTCGCCACATGAGAGTCAGATATAGTTTCGGTTTTCTTCAGTTGTTTTTGTTTCGTTTTGAGTTTCCATTTCTTTTTTAACTTGTTGCATCACCCGTTCTCGCCCACCCTCCACTGAGTTCCACATGTAAATTATCAAATAGTGCAACATCATACAGTCAATTGTAATTTTGATGACTCGCAATATGTTGCGGAAGTTTGAAGGTTGAAAACTGTGTTTGGTATTGATGAAAAAGATTAAGAGAACAAAACATTTCTCTTACATCAGTAGTTGAATTGACTGAATGTTAATGCTCGGAAGTATAAACTTAGCGCGATATTATCACAAGATAATCAAAGCAAGCTTTGGAAGTTACAAGGCAGCCTCATTCAATAATTAGTTTTGATAAGAAAGAAAGCCCTATAGTTTTACATTTGATGGTAGATATAACACTATCTTTTAGAAAGTATATGCGACATGATTTAATCAATCTTTGCTTTTTATCTTTGCCAGTTATAATGATGCTATGGAAATATCAAACAATTTCATAAAGAAGACTAAATTTTCACATTTATACTGACCACGTCAATCATACGAACTATATATATATATATATATATATATATATATATATATATATATATATATATATATATATATATATATATATATATATATATATATATATATATATATATATATGTACCACACAATTAAATCCCTGTTGGCCAGGTTGTAGTGCATAATAGGCCTGCATATTATAATCTCAGTGGTACAGGTGTCGAACTTTCAAGATAAAGGGTGTTTGGTCAAGTTTAATTAGCACAAGGTTGCTAGTGATAAGCACCCTCGAGCATGGCATATTGCTATTGCGTTACTTGTTGTGACACAATAACCTATTTGTGTTTCTGACCCGTAAAATATAACCAAAGTATCTGTCTTATGTAAGTAAGCGAGAGCTTCTGTACCTAGAGTTATTATCAAGTTTAGTCATATCACTATTATACACAAGATATAGTATATATAATATGTATTTTCATAATCATAAAGTCATCCTTTCTTCTTTCCAGGAGTGAAATTTACAGAACCTTTTCAATAGTTAAAACGTATTTTACATTTTTAATGATGTCACGGAAGTGATCGGAGATGAATCAATTTCGGTAACACTGTTTACTGTTCTGTAGCCAGTCCACAAATAGCGAGTTAAATCTGGTGGTAGTTGTTTGGCTACTTATTTCTATGAACATATTTTGTAACAAATATTGAACTTCCTGTGAGGATAATCACATGTGTAGACACTTAAATTTCAACATTATTGAATAATTTATTTGTGTTGTTGTTTGAAGATCTGGAAATAAGTGTTAATAATCACTTTAAAGTTTATTGGTTCACTCTGATCGAACGCACGACCTACCGCTTCAGCGGCAGAGGTTCTAACCACTAGGCCAACTGGGTGGTACCGTTAGATTATTGCCTAATAAATTATGGATACCCTAAATGGATAGTGTAAACATCGCTCCTACTGCCACGGAACCTGCGACTACGTCTGATGACAAATTAACACAATGGAGAACAATAGCTTTGAAGCTTGTTTTAATGGAAGTGTATTGGATCGTATCTTTTCTTGTATTGCTTTCCATTGTTCATTCATGTTCCAGTTTATACAAATGAGCCAGTTCAAACCAATGTCCTGTACGCCGTTTCGTCAATATGAATTTTGATCTAACTACATTTATGTATTTGTTGGCATTAATAGGTGCTGTTGGTGCAAATGTCATTGACTGAAATAATACCCGACCGTGTCGTTCTCACTATTATATTTGTCTATCCATCCCATGTTAAATTTTCCTTTCTGTCAATGTATGTGAGGCATTGAATGACAACAGTACGTGTATGAAACCAACAATAACATTCCTAGCCATTACAATTGCTTTTGTGATGACATGGAGGATAGTACAATATAATAATACGCGTTGACTGTTGTATGTGCAGTGGTATAGTGTATAGTAGGTTTACGCAATGAAATTCTATCGTTTCAGTTCGGTGTCTTCAGTAGAGATAATTGACAAACAAAACTAATACAATTATTATGCACTTTCTACACAAAACATAAGTTAAAAATATCGCATATGCGCTAAACCTACATCCTAAACAGAAAGATACAAATTATAACAGGACTGTGGGATCTTCATAACAGTCCAATGCAAATTCCAAGTTTACTGTATGATATTTCGGACATATACAAGTATGAATGGCATACTTACATAATACTCCCTATTTCCACGACTACATTGAAGATGATATGGTTATATATGCTATTGCATGTGATTGCATGCTGCCCATTACAAATCACTAAAATGTAGTAATAATGCTATTGTACAACGAATCATGGTATTGGCCCAGAGAAAAAGAAGGATAACGACACTAATGAGACTAAATTGATCACTCAAATCTAACGAGATATATTTTAAGATTCGAGACAAATATTGATGTAAAGTCTCCACAAAACTTTGTGTAATTTATATATGCGGATTTCTTTATAATTCATAACTCACCATTAACGGTGCATATATTCTGTTGAAATTGAAGAACCTGATTCGTAATGCAGGGCAATACTACACGTGGATACAAATATACGTCAATGCTTCACTCATGTATCTTCTCTTCCCCGTCCTGTGTCTCTGTTTGGAGGTAGAAGCCCATAGCTCCCTTCATAATATCGTAGGAAACGATTAATGCAGGTAACGAAAATGTTGTTTTTGTTCGCATCATAATTTTATGCTCGCCCTGGAAACTTCGTTTACGTTTTTAAAAGATAATGGTCAAAATTAATATTTGACTTTGTATTTCAAATATGTTATCATTTTCACCTTTGCCATTCCTTTGCTTGCCCTTAATATTGTTTGACTCTTAACTTTAAAAGCCACGCTAGACAAGTCCTACTCACGCTTAGTCATTATTAGAAGATACACTTTATCACATCATGCTTTATTAGGACATCAACATCAATAATAATAACAATATTAATAATGATATCAACACTACTATTACTACTACCACTTATACTACTAATAATAAAAATGATAACACATTCTACTTTTACTACTACTAATAATAATAATAAAATTTTAACTAAAAATTATTATTAATGCTCACGATAATGATGATAGGAAAGGTCTCGGTTGCCTTCAATTCTTATTCACGGTTTTGCAAACACCTCGAATCAAGTTTATATTTCTATAGGTGGTCTGTAAACCATTGTGAAATTATAGTTCATTGTGTATTGCAAACACTTTTAAAAGTGAAGCCTTCAACTCCTGGCGTGTTATTTCAGTGAATTTGCATGATTCAGAACATTGTTATTCCTAATGTCGTGAGAGTGGGGTGGGCAAATCGATACCTTTCTCACATATAAAAAAGTTTTACTTACCCTCTCCACTCTGCATTCGTTATAGGAACTTGTGATAATGCCACATAAAGGACACAAAGGAGAAAGGCGTCACCTTTATCCATCTCTGTTAAACAACAAGGTATGCTTTAGAATGTGATTTCACTTAGCTAGTTCAGAGCTATTTACTGTCAAGATCTAAAAGGGCGGTAACATAAACTGGTATGGTGTTGACGAATTGTTTAACAAGGAAGATATTTGCTCATTTTCACGTACGTCATAGCCAATAATGACACATTTCTATGATATATCTGAATATATAGTTTACATTAAATTTTATTTTTTGTAGAACCTTTGTGACGTTACCGAAATGTAAGGCATAAAATACAAAGTGGCACATTTATTGCCATATATATCCCTGCTCAGCTCATACAAAACTACGAGCATTGCAGACATGTATCTGTCGTCAATTATGCGACTGTAATCATAGTCATGTGTAACAACACGACAGGTTCTACGATATTCGCAGTTTGTTGTGCTCTCTTTTCTCTCCCTCTCTAATCAGGTCCTCCAACATGAACAACGATTCAACATTTCTTACTGAAAACAGTGTAATAGATACATCTTTTATATTCGTAGTTTTTCAATTATAATATTTCAACATTCGTACATGTATATCTCTATTCATCCATCTATGCAAAACTAACATTCATTTCTGGAGCAAAAGTCCAAAACGTTGAAACTTATCTCACGTGCGAGTACGTTTTAAATCTTGTTTAACGTATTGTCCGTTTATCTCTTTATCACGTGTCCACAACTGTCACTTTATTATTAGTGTAAAATGTATGATGTATATCACTTGCACGTGTTTCCTATATATGAAATCTTCAAAGTCTTCTGTCCCAAAGCTTTACGAACTGTGGAATATAGTTGACGCCGTCTTCTTGATTTATTGTGTAATTTCTCAATTATCGTCCAGTGGGAGGTACAACGCACAGTACCTTTGACGAGAAAAGTGGTTAATAATGGGTTATTCAGTTTTATATTGTGTAGTGATTAATGTACTGATATTGAGTAGGAGAAGACTGATGTATTATTTAGTAAGCGAACTTTTATTGTGTGTTTTCCACTAGTTAAGGCTACAGCAGCCGTTTTTCTCATTATTTGATCCATAACTTTCTGTGTAGTTTGTAAATTCAGTGAGGTGTTCGTGATACAAGCTGTGGAAAATAGAATGATTTGTCTCAGATTTTCCCATTGTGTAGCGTAAATATTACTCTTAGTTGTTTAAGTCGCATGTGAGCTGTTTCGGAGATGGGAGTTTTCTGAATTCTAGAAAGTAAACTTTTGGTACTGTCAAAGATGGATGATATTCTAAGGGCAAAGGAAGATCTGGTGTTTGGTTTCTTTTCGTATAAGGGTTCGTATTCGGGTTCAAAACAGCCAAAAAACAGGGTTCATGGCGTTTGATCTTAAGTTTAAAACAGATGGTGTAGAGTATAGATATATCGAAATATTATAAGTACACTGCATTAAGATTAAAAGTAAGATTGCATTATAAGTCCCCAAACAAGACATTTCTTCCAGGGTATGGGGAATGGGAAAGGAAGGAAATTGTACTTCAGACCTGCCAACTCTTATGATTTTGACGTAAGTGTTACGCAAATTACCCTTACAATTCGGACTTACGGCATACAACCAAAAAGTACGAAAAATTATCGTTGCCAAAAAAGGCGGATCAATGGTTCATCCGTATTTTATTTTAATTCGGATGTTACAATTAGTAAACTTAGTCCGGGAACCAGGCTAACTTTACAACAACGCCCCAGACGCTTTAAACAGCACGTGTTTGTTTATACGACGGGTCGGCTTGATCAAACTGTTGATTTTAGAATTTTCCAGAAATTTACGCACAGAATAATAAAAAGGAGTATTCAGATTCTTGTGAAGAAACTCTGAAAAGGATACAATTACGTTTATTGGTCATGACATGCCAATTTGCGTATGTCTCGTGGTAGGAATTATGTCAAGTTGGGAGAAAATAACAAGCCATTGCGCTGTATAGGGTTCTAATAAGAGTTTGTGCAAACTTACTAGTGGTAACTAAAGTCTACGCACACTTTACATTTTCGTTGAACATAATGTTTATCGTCGATGCGTTGAAGTCTTGATTACGTTTTCCAGATTTACAAAAGCACATCTTCCTAGTTTGTTACACCATATCTAAAACTGACCAGTCTTACATCCTAAATCAACTACCTTGCTGAGATGGACTCGTCGGGGTTGGCAGGTCTTATACTTTTTTGACAAGATGGGCTTCGATTAAGGGTTGCAATCTTTTCATATTTACAATTTCACGATCAAAATGTAGTTACATTTTTTCTTATCAGATTGTAATAAAGCAGGTAGAATATATTTGTGAAATAAAGCTAATCAAACCTAACAAGGAGAGATATATTTTTTTAAGAAAGATTCAACACATACAAATTTAAAGTTTACAAACTTCATTGTAAAGAATGGACTTGTTACTTTGCACACATAATCATTATATAATGACATGCCAGGATAAAATAGGCAAGTATTTAAACTGGCTCTGCATTACAGAGTGTTTTATACATTTTGTCAAAACAGAAAGCAATGCAGAAGAAATGATAAGCATATTTTTCAAACATATTAAAGGCTTAAAATATCCTGAGCAACAACAATAATAACGGAAGTAAATAGTAACATGTATTAGTGAAAAATAAATTATTCAAATATAATTAAATTTCTACCGCTACCATTATATGTTTGTTCTATGCATATACATTGGGACTTATATATCAGTTTGTGTGGTAACTGATTTAAATTCCTGCGTAAATGATTTAGTAAAAGTACACAATTCTTTTGAAATAATTCATTTTATCTCATGTATTAGATTTAGGACAAATTTCTGCTATTTAATTCTGCTTAGTTATATACATGATAAAAACTAGCATCTTGAAGGTAGAGGGCATAAATATAATAAACCTTAAATTTATAAAATCACACATATGAGGTTTGTAAATTGGTTTACATTTATTTTGAGTAAATCGTGAAAATGGTTTATTTGGTGACTACTTTTTACAGTTACACTTGCACATGAGATCAAACGCACATCTTGGATTTCAAATAAAATATCCATTTTGGTGTGGGTATTCACTACATTTACAATTATTTCCAAATTGAGATAGTTGATGTGTAAAGCGAAATATACCAGTATGTTATGATAACAGTAAACTTCAGCCATACATGTTTAAAATTCACATCCAACAACTCTGAAAGCTGCAACCAGCTGTTTTCACAATTGGAACTTAGGAAGGCTTTAGACATGGCCCATTATTCATCTGCTGGACCTGATGAAGTACATACCAGTTGTTGAAACACATCCCGGAATCGCCACAAACATCTCTTCTGAAAATCTTTAATGATTTATGGATTGCTGGTAATGTACCTAAGAGTTGCAAAGAAGCAACAGTAATACCAATTCCCAAGCCAGGTAAAGACATCGAGGATCCTAACAGCTATCGACCCATTGCACTGACAAGCTGTGTGTGCAAACCAACGGAACGAATGATTAATTCTCAGCTTGTATGGTACTTGGAAAGTAACAATTTAATATATCCCTTCCAAAGTGGCTTCCGTTCTGGACGTAGTACCAACGATCATCTGGTTATACTCGAAAAGTTTATTCGCGATGCATTTATCAAGAATGAACATTTGGTAGCAGTCTTTCATTTCAATAAAAGCCTATAACACAACGTGGAAGTACGGGATACTAAATCACCTGCACGAATCGGGTCTAAAAGGCCGTCTGCCCTCTTTCATATCAAATTTTCTCTTCGACGGGATACTAAATCACCTGCACGAATTGGGTTCAAAAGGCCGTCTGCCCTCTTTCATATCAAATTTTCTCTTCGACAGAGAATTCAAAGTACGAGTAGGCTTTACCCTCTCAGATGTGTACGAGCAAGAGATGGATGTGCCCAGGGACATTTTGTTTACATCTGTCACGCTATTTAATATCAAAATCAATAGCATCACCAAGTGTTTAGCTGCCGGTATGGATCGCTCATCATACGTTGATGATTTTTTTAATTTGTTAGCGATCAAAGCCCGTGTATACAATTGAAAGAAAACTGCAACAAAATATCAACAAGATCCAAAATTGGGTCAGTACTGACAATTTCAAATTTTCAAAATTGAAAACAGTATGCATGCATTTCTGTCAGTTGCGAAGACATCATGATGTCTCTAAACACATGCTGGATGGAACACTTATTCCAGTTGTTGAGGAAACAAAGTTTTTGGGTAGTATCTTCGACAGAACACTGACTTATATTCCACACATCAAGAATGTGAAAGCTAAATGCTTGAAAGCTTTAGATCTACTAAAAGTAGTTGTGCACACTGACTGGGGTGATGATAGAAAAAGTCATCATCAATTTATATAGAGCATTTATACACTCCAAACTAGACTATGAATGCATTGGTTATGGCTTCGCTAGGAAGTTATATTTGAAAATACTTGACCGAATTCATCTTCTGGGAATAAGACTCGCTCTGGAAGCATTTAAGTTATATCCATGTGAAAGCCTTCTCGCGGAAACAAATAAACCATCTTCATCACATCGTAGAGAAGTGCCTTCTGCACAGTACGCTCAAAAATTAAGATCAAACCGTCTAAACCCTGCATTTTCAGCTGTTTTTCAACACAAATACAAAACTCTATACGACAACAAATTAAATACCTTACCGTCATTTGGCATCAGAATATCATCTAGCCTTGATAGTATCAAAATTTATCTCTCTACAGTTCAGGAAACGTTTGTCTCCGAAAAGCCATCTTGGCTTCTTAAACAACCCAAAGTGCTTTTTATGTCACACAATGGAGAACACTCTGAGACAAACCCTTCTATCATCCAGAACTCTTATCATGAATTCACCGAAGTTGAAAACTATTCTAGAACTTATACTGACGGATCAAAGGATGCGAAAAAAGCTGATGCAGCCTTCATTAGTGGCAAACACATAACCAAAGTTCGTTTGCCAAACGATTCGTCCATTTTTCAGCCGAAATCAGAGCAATAGACCTTGTTCTGAAATTTATTGAAAAGAAACGTATCTTAAGTATTATTATTTTCTGTGACTCACTGTCAATACTTCAGTCACTACACAATATAAAACTGGATAACCCATTAGGAATCAATCTCCTCGTCACAAATGCGGAGCTCAGTACCTTCTACAATATAGTATACTGTTGGTTATTTAGACATATTTGTATTAAAAGTAATGAAGAAGCAGATCGCGCTACTAAAACGGCTCTATCCCAAGGACCATCTGAATTTAACTTACCGTTTACTGCTTTTAAACCTCGTATCAAAAAGTATCTACGCCAGAAGTGGCAGGCATTGTGGAATGATGCCGTGAATAACAAACTTCACGCCATCAAACCAACCCTGGGAAAATGGATTCCACTTGTCATGTCTGTATGTAAATCATTGCAGGAATCATAATTGGTCATACATACATAACCCATTCCCACATACTAAAAGGTGAAGATCCACCAGAGTACGTTACTTGCCATGAACCATTCACTGTTAAGCACGTCACTTTATGACCGAGTGTTCCGACCTGCAACCTACGCGTGATAAATATTATAATGTACATGACATGAAGGAACTTTTTGATACTATATATATCACCTGTATTTTAGATTTACTAAAGAAATTAAATCTTGTTTTAAACTATAACTTGTATGCCATGAACTAGAATTATTTTTTGTATCTAATGTAAATACCGCCCCTTATTTTCAACATATTTTCAACTGTACTCATCAATATACACCATTTACATCTCCCTTGGATTGGGAAGTTTCATATTTTACTGTTACTAACATTTTAGCATATTATGTTTAACTATTTGTCTTTTTATTTTGCTGTTCCATATTAAACCTTTTAGTGATTTTAAACATGTATCCATGCAACCTATTGCATGGCGCTAAATAGCCTAAAAGTGCTGGTACGCCGTTAAAAATCAATCACTCAACCAACGTTTTATAAAGTGAAATTTGATGAAACTAACGTGTGAAAAGTGTGAGGTTTTGGTAAAAGAGGCAGTTATGGTGTATAATTGCCATTGGACTATATAATAACGTTTTGATAATTGGGATAATCATGCCGTAAATTATATGAATCAAATAATTTTGAATTTTTCAAAAATATGTATGATGATGTTCTATTCGAAATTGACAACATGTGTGCAACTGAGACTTACTTCCACTTGTATTTCTGTATGTAAATTATTAAGGGCTGGCAGGATAGTTTTGTAGTTTGCCAACACTTTAATTTGCATGGTAGGTAACAAGAGGCTTCACATAGAAACCACGTCTGCTGTAATTTCATTTATATTTTACTTTATATTTAGTATGTGAGAATATATCATGACAGTTTCTGTAAAAATGTTATATTATCTTTAATACCATGAAAGCAGACATTGTCAAAGACATGACACAGAGTATTGTAAACATTTTCAACTGAAACGTTATATTTACTAACTTAAAATGGTATGTTGTGTTTCTGATGAATTGCCGAGGTGGATTTGATGCTGGCAGGTAAAATGAATACAAGCACAATATACCTTGACTTATTGTTGGATGTTGTTTATTAGTAGAGTATTATTGGATTTCAGTGACTGTTGCGTTTTTCAGTTTTTCCGTTTTCACATTCAGCGGTTATTGAAAAGTTAGATTACATTCTTATAATCAGGTACAGTAACAAGCTGTTATGGTTCTTTAGTTCTTTTATTGAAAGTTATATTTATTTGACCGCATTCTCAGCCCTTGTTATTTTACCTAGATTGTGGAATGTATTTTTCCCCTGTTATGATGGACGTCGCTTACAACGGTTGTAGCATAACATGATGACATCCTTCAGAAACACACGATACGCCATAGATGATCGCCTCTCTTTAGATCATTTAGGCTTTACAGTGAACTGGAAAATGTCTGACATCCTTTTATCAGAATTTGCTCTTCTGGATATGTACATTTCAGCCAATCGGAATCTAGTTTTACATCCTTGTGTTTTTAATCAGAATAGTAAAATCCATGGAGTTTGATTCCAAGAGGACTTGGATGTCAGTGAGAGTTTTGACAACGCCTGGATTTATTGTATGGGTCAGCCGACTTGATAGCTGTTGATCAACTTGTTATGCACCCAGTAACTGGTAGTGGCAGGGATAGGTAATGGGCAACAATTATTTCCCTTTGTGCATATGAGATCGACATGTAAAGCCGATTGCCATTGTATAGCTGGTTTGGATTCAGGAGGCTGTATTATAATATTCCTAGCGTAATGTGATTGAGTACGTTTTCCCAGAAAAGCGTAATTTAGTTTAAAATTCTCTTTCTCTTTTTCTTTCAGCCTTTCAATTTTGCCTTGTACTGCCTTGACTGATTTTCTCTTCTGCTAAAACAGGGTGCTGGACCATGGATTTTGACGCGATATGTGAAACAGAGTGACTTTTACGAGCTGATGTACATTAAGCACCAATTATGATTTAGCCGGTGGACTAATGGGCTGGCTGGCATGCAGAGTCAACCTTACATCTTCTGGCCTGGTGGCGGAAGCACAGACCCAACTAAATCCGTCACCATAGCGTGCTAGCTTTGTTAGATTCGCGAGTAAAACTTTGCAGGTAAGATTTCAGTATTCATCTGATTATTATCATATATACGTGTCACATATATGTGACCCCAGGCTGTATTGTTTTTGCAATTATGGTTCACATGGTGAGCCAACTATCAATTCTTAGAAAGATATATGGGGTAGAGGTTGACTGGTAAGCATCTCATATTCTTATTACGTATTCTCCTAACATAATGTGATTGGGAAATGTATTAAAAGGAGAAAGACAATTTTTAAATACATTATTTCTCCGGAAACGCTTACCCAATCACATTATGATAGACATCACAACCATCCAGCCATGCGAGAATCCTTTTTAGTATATCAAGCAGTTATAAACTAGTAATAACTGGTAGTGGCAGTGAGCGGTAATGGACAATAATTTTTTCCCTTTGTCCATATGAGATGGACAAGTAAAGTTGATAGTCATATTTTAGCTGGCTTGGATTTAGGAGGTAAAGTCTAATATTCCTAGCGTAACGTAATTGGGTAAGTATTCTCAGACAAGCGTAATATTCTTAAAAATTTTCTTTCACCGTTTCTTTCAGCCTTTCATTTTTGCCTTGTTCTTCCTTGTCTAACTTTCTCTTCTGCTGTATTTAATCTGATCATAAAATCTCCACTCTACGCATTTAGTATAGAATGATTAAAATTAAAAGAATACTTTGAAAGAGAAACAGAAAAACCGGGAAAGACAGAGTGCCCTACACTCACTAAAAGACAGGGTGCTGGCCCATTGATTGTGAAGAGCTATGTGAAACAGAGTGTCCTTTACCAGTCGATGTGCATTAAACACCAGTTATGAAGCGACTCGCAATTGACAACATAGCCACTGTACGAAGTGAATACTGGAAACTATACATTTTGCGCAACGGGAGACAAATCATGTAAGCATGAAAATTACTGGTAAAGGAAAGTATAAAAAAAACAACTTCACAGGACACGGATTAGAAATACAAATGGCCAATTTAATAAGCTAGGATGAGAGAAAACATTAGATTGTAATACGTAAGGAGGAAATGGCTATGTTATGGGGCAATCCAACTATACACATATGGGTGTGAATGGTCACAGCTACTACTGAAGCGCCTTTTTTTAAAAAGCACCTTTTGTACGTCATGGATTGTTTGTTGAAAACATGGTGTTGGGGATGTATAAACCACATGCTGTACTTTAGGTGCCGATATATTGGGCACATACCAAGAGACTGTAAACAAAAGCCTATACCTGAACTAAATGAGGAAGAAACATGATACAAAGGCATCAATCACATCAACACCATCACAAAACTTCACTGTAGATATATCATTTAAAGAACACCATAAAATACAAAATCTAACAACAGACATGACTGAATGCAATGCAAATGACACTAGCTGGGAATGAGAGAAGAAAATTAAGGAGCAAATTTATGGAAAAGTGGAAAAGCAGAAACAAAACACAAAATTACCTATTTTGACGGAAATAGAAACAGCATTCAAAAACCAGCAAACTGTTTGAGACTTGGAGAATGAAAAAGATGAAGTAAATAACCCAGACATGGATGAACAATACATAAACATGATTTTGAAAATAGAGTGTTTGTGTGCGTTTGTTTATATTTTTAATGACGTTTTAGCAATTGTACTTATATTGCTATGATGTCTGTAGTGTAGTTGTTTATCGTGATGTATAACACTGGTGCTTAATGCTACCGACATATAGCATCATGTCCCACCATGTTACATTATCCTGACACCAGGTTGACCAGACCCAAAACCAACCTTTTTAATGGAGACCACCAAGCGAGGCAGGTACTAATACCATTTTATCAGTATTTGTTATGACTCAATCAGGATTGAAACCCACAAAATCTTGCATCCAAGTCCGATCCTCTGTTTAGGAGAGGAAGATGTATCACAAGTAGCGGTAGGGAATACCCCCTACAACCTCCACTCCTAAACCCTTCCAACAATGGACTTAAAGATGAGCTCAAACAAATGGTATTCCAGGTACGATCCTCCGGAAAAAGCAAGAGTAACGTTTTTGCCATGTTTTACACCATCACAGAAATATAATAGGGATGAAAATAACATTAGAATTTTTAAACAAATAAAGACAAGTAATCAAACACGCAGAAAATAGGAAAGAAAGTAAGGTAGAGAAGGCAAATAAAAACATTGAAACACAAATGAACAACAGAGTAACCAAACCAGTCATGGTCAAAAGCAAATTCGATACCTTTAAAGCTAAGAAAAGAACAAGATTATAAACACACCATTTCCAAGGATATCAAGGAGGGATGAAACAACTTTGTCATATCGTAGAACATAAATGGAAAAAGAAGTGATGAAATAGATGAAATAAATACAAAAATTAGAACAAATGGGACAGATAGAATACGGTTACATGTTCTAGATAATAACCTATCGTAACAGATAGAAGAAAAAGTAAATGTAAAAAAGTAGTAATAACAATAGTGAGGTAAATTCATAAATTAATACTAAGAAGTTTGTCTCTAAAATTATAATGGGGTAATAAGACTTAGATAAAACATTCAGTGGAAGACTAATACATATTTAAATCAATCGGCGCAATTTATCAAATGTACTGACAACAAGCAGAATTTAAAAAAAATATTTGACAGAATATGTGCACCAACTGTCTATGAAGAAATTTATATAGGATGGGATTTTAACTGGGTTGATACAAAGATAGAAGGTTTTAATAGGAAAGAGAAACTACTTAAAAAGGTGAAGTATACAGATGCACTAATAACGAAGGGTGTCACTTAAATACATTCCTCAGATCAGAGTAAGGAACAAATTTCCATACAATGTGTAATATTCCTGAAATATTTGATTATATTCATATTACACAAATTAGACGAGTTAAGAATACAATGAAATGGAGATTGTGATTAAGGAAAACAATAATATGTTGGGGGCGGGATTAGGAGGAGAATTATAATACAATTAAGAAATGCTGATCAAAGGTAAGGTATGGAAACAATAAAAAAAACTAAAATAAACCTAAACATTTCCAAGAAAACAATTAATCTTTTAAAAATCCAAATGATCAGAAGACAATTATAACCTGAACAGTGGCTACAGCAGAAAAGCAAAACAAGTTGGAACCAAGTGCAAAAGACCGAAACTGAGATTATGTCTCTAAAGAAAAAGACTGTAAACTAAATTAAGATGCAGTTTTAGAAATCCACGAGGATCACGTGATCGTGTTTATATCACATACTCCTCCTAACTTGACCTCGACGAAACCAATCATTTTACTCTAAGAATGAAAAGATGATATTGTTTACTTTATCAAACATATTTACAAGTCAATAGGCATGTATTTGAATACAGTCTCAATTTCACTATTGTCAGGCCCACATTACAAATGAATAATGATATAAAAATGAATGTTTGCTTGTTTGTTTGTTTGTGCCGTATGCGTTACTATACCTTTCATCCGATTGCGATAAAACTGTCGTGAGTTGTTCTGCGCACGCCCGCGAAGGGTTCTGAATTAGTACAACTATTTAAATTGTACAATTAACAAATGTGTGTATTTCATATAGTTTTGCTACATTTACCGTGTGTTCGCTGTCAACTGTAGGCGCCTTAAATACGTCACGTGATCGAACACGGTCTGTAGCGATACCTAATTTCGCGTGTCTTCGGTGTGAACTGTAGGCGCCTTAGATGCGTCATGTTTACTTAGTTACGTTTGGTTCGCGCCTTGGTTGCGTCAAACAATCGCGGTGTGAATTTGTACGTCACGTGATCGAACAGTAGGCGCCTTAAATACGTCACGTAATCGAACACGGTCTGGATTGGCTGAAACTATGATGACGTAAATCAACAGCTGCATGAAATTCATAATCGGTAGCGATACCTAATTTCGGGTGTGTTCGGTGTGAACTGTGGGCGCCTTAGATACGTCGTGTTTACTTAGTTACGTTTGGTTTGCGCCTTGGTTACGTCAAACAATCGCTGTGTGAATTTTTAACAGTCGTTACAAAGCATTACTTTCGCTGTCAAATCAATTATGCCACCTAAACGAAAAGCTATTGGTCGATCTACACCTCTAGCACGAAAGATAAAGGCATCAGAAACAGACGAGCAACGGAAAGCAAGATTGGAAACCGTTCGAGTTCGCACTGCTCAAACCCGATCATCTGAAACAGACGAGCAACGGAAAGCAAGATTAGAAATTGTTCGAGTTCGCACTGCTCAAACCCAATCATCTGAAACAGACGAGCAATGGGAAGCAAGATTGCAAACCGATCGAGTTCGCACTGTTTAAGCCCGATCATCTCAAACAGACGAGCAAATGGAAGCAAGATTGCAAACCGTTCGAGTTCGCACTGCTCAATCCAGACGAACAATGCACGCTGATTTAAATCTTAGTGCATTCCATTACAATGCTAATTATGATTATAGTCTTCATCCAAGTGTTCTTATTGGAAAAATGGATAAATTATGAGTGTATTGCAATGCCCTCAAATTTAAGAATGAAACACCAGGAATGTGTTGCGCGGGTGGAAAAATGAAATTGCCAGAATTACATTCACCACCCGAACCATTATCAACGTTGGTATCAGGTGACACAAGCCAATCGAAACATTTTTTGGCAAACATACGGAAGTACAATTTATGTTTCCAAATGACATCTTTCAGTGCAACAAATATCGTGCGCGAGAATTACATGCCACCATTTAAAGTGCAAGGGCAAATTTATCATCGTGCAGGATCACTACTGCCACTGCGGAACGCCGATCACAAATTTCTTCAAATTTATTTCATGGGAAACACTCATGAACAAATCGATCAACGTTGTCAATTCAATACGGCACTAAACAAGAAATTGTCGCTGCATTACAAACTTTATTCGATCAACACAACGAATTAATTCGATTGTTCAGAGCTGCCCATGAACAAATGCCAACTGATAACTACAAACTTGTAGCTAGAGCAGACAAAACACCTGTCGGCCAACACGAAAGACAGTACAATGCACCAACAATTGATGAAGTGGCTGATCGTTATAGTTGGCGAAGACTTTAACTCGCCTGATATAATTCTTCATCGCACAAATGGTGATGTTCAGCGAGTCTCAGAAACTCATCGCTCATACGACGGATTGCAATATCCGATTTTATTTTGGCAAGGAGAAGATGGATATCATTTCAACATTTTAATGAGAAATCCACAAACAAATGAGGAAACGAATAAGAAAGTCAGTGCCATGAAATACTATTCATATCGCTTGATGATTCATGAAAACGCTGAAAATCATATCTTGAAATGTCGACAATTGTTCCATCAATGCATTGTCGATACATTGTATGTATGCGAAAATCGAAACCGAACGACTCATCTACATTCGATTAAATCAAATCATGTTGCGTTCCGAAGAGTACATTCATTTACGTGATGCAGTTGTTAATGATGGCAATGTGAATCTCATTGAATTCGGAAAAATGGTCATACTACCGGCCACATTTACAGGGAGTCCACGACACATGCATGAATACGCACAAGATGCAATGACATATGTTCGCGCATATGGCCGCACAGATATTTGTATTACCTTCACATGCAATTATACGTGGGATGAAATACAAGAACTTTTGTTACCTGGACAATCATCATCGGATCGTCATGATATTTCAGCGCGTGTGTTCAAACAAAAATTGAAATCTTTAATAGATTTCATTGTCAAGAATCATGTTTTTGGACAGACACGCTGTTGGATGTATTCCATTGAATGGCAAAACAGAGGTTTGCCACATGCACATTTTGATATGGTTCATCCAAAAGTCACACCAGATCAAATTGATCAAGTCATCTCAGTAGAAATACCAGATGTCGATATTGATAAAGACTTATTTTAAGTCGTCACCAAAAACATGATTCACGGTCCATGTGGCCTACTCAACAACAATTCACCATGCATGTCTGATGGGAAATGCACAAAACGATACCCAATACACTTACATGCCAATATTATCACTGGTAATGACGGATATCCACTCTATCGTCTGCGATCAACTGAAGATGGTGGCAAATCCATAACTTTAAAAGTACGAAACAATGATGTTGAAGTTGATAATCGTCGGGTTGTGCCGTATTCACCGTTACTTTCGAAAACGTACAAAGCACACATCAATGTCGAGTATTGCAATTCGGTGAATTCGATCAAGTACATTTGCAAATATGTTAACAAAGGAAGCGATATGGCAGTTTTTAGAGTAGGAAATGCAAATGCATTCATCGATGAAATCTACCAATATCAAATGGGACGCTACATTAGTAGCAATGAAAACGTATGGCGCATTTTCTCATTTCCAATCCATGAACGACATCCAACAGTTGTTCATTTAGCAGTGCACTTTGAAAATGGACAGCGCGTGTACTTCACAACAGAAAATGCACATGCAAGAGCATTGTCACCACCGCCAACAACGTTAACTGCATTTTTCTCATTGTTCGGGAATGATATGTTTGCAAAGACGCTACTTTACTGTGAAGTGCCAACATACTACACATGGAATGCATCAGAGAAAAAGTTTCAACGTCGCAAACAAGGTCAAGCAGTTGAAGGACATCCCAATTTATATTCGACCGACACATTAGGCCGTCTATACACTGTTCACCCAAACAATGCAGAATGCTTTTACTTGCGATTACTGTTAATTAACGTACGTGGACCGACATCCTTCCAATAACTAAGAACAGTAAACGGTCAAGTATGTGCCACTTATCGTGAAGCTTGCCAAGAATTAAATCTTTTGGTAAACGATGCACATTGGGACACTTCACTCGCTGATGCATTGAATACTACTCAACCACAGCAAATACGCACGTTTTTGGCAATCATATTGACAACGTGCTTCCCATCCAATCCAAACGATCTTTGGGAAAATACAAAGACTACATGAGTGAAGACATCTTACATCGTTTGCGTGCAACAAATCAAAATCCGGACCTTCAATTCACACCAAACGTGTATAATGAGGCATTGGTTTCGATTGAGGAGAAATGTTTGGCAATCGCTAACAAAGCATTGGTACTATTGGGAATGGCTGCTCCGAAACGATCTGCAAACTACCTTTTCGATCGTGATTTGGAACGAGAAACACACTTTGATGTCGACGAATTGTGTACATTTGTTCAAACAAATCTTCCGAAATTGGTTCCAGAACAACGCTTAGCGTAAGCAGCAGAGAGGGTGAACCCTACAACCGAACTTAAAGCGTCGAATCGAACAAAAGCGTCGACAATCAACGCACAAAACAACCAAAGAAAGCGTCGAATCGTAAAAAAGCGTCGACAACCAACGCTTCCTCGATGACTTCGTCAACGACGCCAGCATCGTTGTCATCCACCCTCTCTGCTGCTACAGGTTAATTTTTACGAGTTTAACCGAATATTTGATCCAGTTTTTAGGACTTCACAAACAGACTAATCGCTAACACCTCTTCTTGTAGATCAATTAGATTATTGGACTGATCTGTGAGTTTGAAATTAATTCTGGTTAATGAATCATTATGACACCGCATATAGACTGGATTAACCGGAGACTCGATTATTAAAAATCCTGGAGGAGCTGTTGGTGCAAACGAATAAAGAATATATCCCTGCTGAGCTTGATTTGATCGTTCGAGATTAATTTGATAGCTTCCTTCGATAACATCGCATACTAAATTGAGCGCTATCACCGATGAAATATTCACGTTGAACGGAGCGATATGTCTACCGCCACCGTCTGGGTCATTATTATGTTTGAGGATTTTTATTTCCGGTGATGTTGTTTTTTTCCATGCATCATGAATTATTTTAAAACCAACATCGATGGCATCATTGAGAAGTTTTTTTTAGTTCTGGTACCTTATATCCCGGTAGTTTGACTGTTGGGATATCCTTGACGGGGATTTTAAATTGTGATGCAAATTTTATTCTCGATGTGGGTTTATCGTCATCTAGTATATCCTGAATAATTTTCAAATTAAATGTTTCCATATCGTCGATAATTTTATTGCATGTTTCTACGATGCTGATAAATTCATCTCGGGTGAGAGAGCCGGATTTAAGAGGTATTAACAACCGTGAAAAATCATTATTCATCGCTGTGAAATTTTTGATAATTCTAGGTTCGCTAGCAATATTGTATACCTCTAAGGGATCCTCCTCCTTCCCCCTCTCAGGTGGTAAGACATCGGTATCAAAAAAATCTAAAGTGTTTTCGTGATATTTATAACTCCTTGTTGGATTATTAGGTCTTATTTTGTCGGTGATATAATCAGTTTTTTGTGGTTCTGGTAAATCAACGGTTTTTCCCCCTGGTGGTAATTCAGGCCATCCTAGTACGGTTCTAATAGAACTCTGATAGATATCTACGACGTATCCTTCTGAGCTTATCTCAATGGCGGATGATAGCGTCGGCTCATGAACCGTTATAGCGATTTTCGATTCTGTTCCAGTAATCGATTTTATTCTACGTTGCAATTCATTATTGATTTGTTCGATTTGGTATGACCCTGTTGGTATGGAAACAACGTTCCAGTCTGGGGTACCGTCGGGTTTATTCTTATACGAGAACACCAGTGAATTATTCGGTTGTTGACCACCAAATGCTACCGATCTGATATTAGGCCAACTGTGATACACTCGTAGTTTTGCTAGCGCTATCTCCTTCACGGGGACTGGGCTAGGGAAATTCACACTGAATTCAGGATTCGTTGATGTTATTGATATCATGCTTGTTTGTACTGGGTTCGTGTTCTCCACTATTCGTTGAAGTAATTCCATCGGTGTTGTCATCGTTGCTATACTCATGATTTACTTCTAATTTTGATATCGCGGAATCATAAATACTGACCATCACTGAGAACTCACTATCTGATATCGTTGAGGTTATTGAGATCATTCTGGTTTTCGGGTTCGTGTTTTCTAATTCCATCGGTGTTGTCATTGTTATTATACTGTTGTTGTCGCTCTAATTTTGATATCGCGGAATCATAAATACTGACCATCGCTGAGAACTCACTATCTGATATAATTGTATTATCGAGTGACGACGATATCATCGAGGATAATTGCGAGTATGCGGTTGATACAATATGAAATTGAACTAAGTAATCCTGCAGTTTACTCTGGCTGCATGATGATATTTTTTTTGTTATCCCGGTTGATATACCCGCGATTGTAGTCGCCGCAGAAATGCAAATTGGAACCACGACCGGGGCAATCATTGTAACCGATGCGAGTATTATTCCGGCGCCAGCGAGAACGCTTGACACCGAGTACATAGTAATATCAATTGCGGTGATTATTCGTCGGTATTTTTTTATTTTTATTTGATACTCCTCGGCGAGGGTTTTGAGTCTAGTCTGAAATTCTCTGACCTGATAATAGCGACATTGCGTTGATGAAATCATTTTTATTTTTAAAAACACTAGTGTTTTCAATTAGGATATTCCAGATCTACTACGAATTCCAGATACCATGTTACTGATGCCCTAGTCAAACTTTTATCATCGGCTTTTATCGTGAACTTTTCAGTTGTATTCCTGTCGATGATCGTTGATATCACATTATTGACCCCGGATGAACTCGACGATGATATCTTAAATTGAATTGGTGCTACCAGCGTTCATCGATAAATACCCTTGATAACAGCTGTGATGGGTAAAATAGCATGTGGCGATATCCACTCTAATGTTCCAGATTGAAGTGTGTATACGTGATTGATGAATCTAAGATGAGGAGGAATTTTTATACTTTCAAGTCGCTCGAGATTGTTGTTGATCGTAGCGATATCTTCAGTGACGTTATCTATAGTTGTTTTAACATCTTCGGGTCTAGTATTTTGTTTACCAAAGAATTTATCAACGATGTCAGTGTTTCTGAAGGTGATCAATCGTACTGTGTTAAAAACTTTTGTATGATCATCATAGTCAGATCGTAGCTTTGCTAAATCGTCGATTGTGGTTTTTATCGTTCCAATATTCGGTGTGGTCACTTGTGGAGTACCAAGAATTTCTTTTATCAGTGTATCGAATCTAACAATGGCTTCATTGGTTCTGCTGAAGCCTCCTACTAGTGTTTCAAAAGCAAGTATATGATCATTATACCTAGATTGTAGCAGTTCTAAATTGTCGATTGCGGTTTTTATCGTTCCAATATTCGGTGCGGTCACTGGTGGATCACCAAGAAATTCTTGTAGCGGTTGATTGAATTTAACAATGGCATCACTGGTTCTGCTTATGCCTCTTCTTAGTGCGTTAAAAGCAGTTCTATGAGCATTATAATCAGATCGTAGCTTTGCTAAATCATCGATTGCGGTTTTTATCGTTCCAATATTCGGTGTGGTCGTTGGTGGAGCACCAAGAAATTCTTGTAGCGGTTGATTGAATTTAACAAATTCATCGTTGAGTGATTTTAATGAGTTTGCTGTGTTATCTACTGTTGTTAGTTTCTCTGTGACCGTCGAAATAAGTATGCCTGGTTTGAGTTTACCATCCTGAAACAGAGCAATAGAGTTTTCAGCGGCGTCGCGCTGCCGTATCAAAATATCATCCAACGACACATTACTGGATTTCAATTTACCCTGTTTGTCTTGAAATACAACTATTTCGTTCGGGTCAACATTTGTTAAGTTCAACGTCTCAGCGATTTCATCTTTAATTTTTTTTTTATATCACCCGTTGCTACGCCATCGGGTTTGGGTTTCAAAGATCTCCCCCAAATATCAATCATGTTATTGTAAAACTCTTTCTCTCTTTAAAATCGTTTCGATTTCCAGCGACTACTAGTGTAGTCATTTACGACAATATGAGGTGGTTTTTTCGATGATGAAATAGCGTCAAGGACATTTAATACTTCGCTGCCGCATATTGGTGGGTCAATCATCGTTTGTGTTGGTAGCGTAGAATACCAAGTCTTCATTGGAAGGGTTTTTATATAACGCATAAACTCGCTTGGCGGAGCTAACCCGTATGAATCGAAATAGACAATCCCACGTGGATCAATAGCGTATGCAACCCAGTGAGTTCCGGGTCCGGTGATGTTATCTACATTAATGATTCCGGTTTCAACGCTGTTTGGTTGATGTGGTAATTGATCTTTCATAAAGACACCTCTGAAGTTTTTAATCGCCAGTTTTTTAGCAGCATCGAGTAAATCAAAATTGGACATGGGAACCATAGGTTCCTCAGTCATAGACTCCTCAACAATTGGGTTTTCAACTAATAAACCGGTCCTAGTCTTAGACCCGATCCGTTCACGGATCTCCCGCTGTACCATGAATACGGGGTTCCTGGTAGTCTTAGACCCAATCCGTGAACGGATCGTCCCTTTTTTTATATCCTTTCCCAGTTGCCTTCTTTAGTGCCATTCCTGCTGCAGTACCAACGGCTCCTAACGCTGCCGCTTTAGCCACCGCTGGGGCAGCCGCTGCAATCAACGCTGGCATCGCAGCTAACAACGGGAATATACCGCCTGTTTTAATCATATTTTTGATAGCAGCCGCAGAAAGAGTAATCTGAACACCTTTTTTTGCAACAAGTGCATCATTGAAGTGTTTCACCTGACGAGTTGTCAACGACAACTTATTCTGACCACCAGTCATTTGATTGGGTTTCAACGTGATTGTGGTTCCACATTGCTTAGCCGATTTGGATTGTAGTTGTTTTAATTGACCGGGTGTCAAAGACACATTGATATTATTATACGACATTATACAATAACAGATTGATTCTAAATCGTTTACGATTTCAATCAAAGATTTTCCACTGGTGCATCTACCACTCTCATTCTTCCTCCAACACCTTCGAGTAGCATTGATTTGTCGCTGAGAATGACAGCAACCGCTCTGTAATTAGCAATACCCCCAGGACGGGTTACACGGGCTCTAAAGTGTATATCAACGACAGACTGTCTTGTTAAATCAAGATGTTCCAGTGAGAAGTAATAAATCGGATAGAGGCTTTTGAAATCCAATTGTGATATTTGCAAACCAGTATCAACATTTTTATCACGTGCCATAAATGATAACACGCGTGCAATATGATTTTGACCGTAATCAAGTTGTACGTCCTCGGATGGTTCCTGTTGTCCGTTTATTCTCAGCGAGACTTCTCTAACACCTAACTGATCAAATATCATATGACTGCGTTGTTGATTACCAACTCGTTCATTATTCTGTAACGCTACAAATATGTGACGCGGAGCTGAAACGCCTTGTTTTGATGCCAGGTGCCATGTGAATATATCATCGATATTATCCAGTTTAATATCCGTAGTCACTGATAACCAACTCAACAACGACTTTCCTCCTTCATCCATAAATGACAGTAATCGCCCTTCTGCTGTGATTGATGGAGTTAACACTGGCATCCATAATGCTAGTTTTGATAAAATGACTTTACCATCAGCAACACCAGCATCACGCCAGATTGCATCATTATCAGTACCCTTTCGCACGAGCGCCACTGTATGCTTCGCTCCATAAATAACTTTTCGGACGTTTCTACAGAATCCAAATATATGATGCAGTGGAATCGCGCATGAAAATTGTCGACGCTGTCCTTGCAACGTTGCTACTCGTGTTGCCAATCCTAGGTTGTAATTTGGAACATTATATTTGACATCAAAAGTACCAGCTGGTCTCGTATATCCGGCTGGTGCTGGATCAACTGCAGTAGCTTGTGTTGCCTTGACTCTAGAATACTGGACGTGTTCAGGGTGATCAGTGATATCCTTCGCGAACATCATAGATGGACCAGCTGATCTTGTATAATCATCGGAATATCTCGCTAACCCTATGATTGTTGTGGCAACATCAACATCACGCTCTATTGATTCAATTTCTTTTCCATCAATGAGATATCTAGCGCTTTCGAATAACGCCATGATCCCATTATTAACAAAACCAACTCGGATAGTTGGGCTAATGTCATATGGTGTATTAGCCGCAACATTTGTTACGAGTTCACCTTCTACTTCAATAAACGCTTCACACGGCAAAAAGTATTTACTGGTATCTTGAACTTGAAGTTCAATTCGCGATCGGAGATCGGGTTGTATTGCGTGATAAGAATAAAATTGAAAATCGCGTACAGAATCATCCTTGCCAACTGGGGCATCCATATCAAACGCTGGATCAGGTGACCTTTTGAACATTTATTCTATTTATCAGAGTCTAAATCGTGAAATCGTAAACGATTTTCATCGTCGTGTTTTTTTAAAGCCACTTCCCGCTATCATGTTTGCTATCATGTTATTTTGGTCCCCTTGATTTATCAAGGGAGTCACCAATTGCGCTAGTTTTTCATCTACTGCGTTATTTATAATTTTACTAACACTTGCAGGCATTTCTGCTGTAGACGGTAACGGTTTCTTTTTTCGTAAATCACTTCGTGATTTTACTAATGATGTTATTTTATTCTTCGCGGCTGAAAACGCTTTTCCGGCAAGATCTCCAACAGCACTAATACCCTTATCACGAATAACATCAATGGCTTTCATTGATAATTGTTTAGCTAACGGCATCACTTTTGGAGCCATTCTCGCAAAAAACCCTGCAATGGTATCACCGAGACCATCTCCGTAGTATGCTCTATAAACTGGAAACCGTGAGTTTACCACATAGACGGGGGTTGGTTTGTCATGGTTGTAGTGTATGATCATTATTGTAAAAACACTAGTGTTTTCAATTGTGAATTCAGTCGCTGTGATACCCACTTGATAACTCGCCAATGAAATCTCGATATGTTTTGATATCCATGATACCGCCGGCAAATAACCGCCTGCAGATATCAGCTGCTTCATTAATTATTTCCGGTGAGTTATTTCCAGCTCGGAACCCTCCTACAAGAACTTCTAATCGTGATATATCACTGAGAACACTACCAGGACAGAAACTCAAAGAGTTTCCAACGCTAGCATTTCCAATTCCACTGGAATCTTGCAATCCGCTTCCGCTATAATCAGGTGCTTCCTCCAGTTTTTCTAAATCCGTTTCTTGTAAATAATCATCATAATCATCATCAGGTGGTAGTTGTTGTTGTTGTTTAGGTGAAAAAGATATTTTTTTGCAGTTTGTTGTCGCCGTCGCTGCAGTCTTTGTGGTTTTCTTTGTGATTTTTGTTCTTCATATTGTTTATACACGTTACCCACCGCATTGATATATTCAATGTATGATGCACTATCTGTCTTAATTTGACTTTTTTCAGTTTTGATTTTGTAGAATATATCAGCCCAATGTTGAATACCTCTTACATACTTGTGCTGTTCTGGTTTTAACAATTTTTTTCTGTTTTCATACGTCGTAACAACAAGTGCAGGAAACTCTGTAGGGTCAGTCTTATCAATTGTTGCTAACCCTTCTTCGTTAAATCGCGCGCGTAATTCATCTACTATTTTATCATTGGTCTTTTTCGGACCAGGTGGGTTTTTTTGTAACAACGCTGATGTCTTTTCAGTTTCCGCTGCTATCTTTTCAAGCACACCAAGAACAGGCACTTCTCCTCGCTTGCCTTCCTCAGGAATATCTCCAAATATTGCTCGTTCAGTTGCTGTTTTCACATCGCTGGTCGCCTTAGTTACCGGGGCGAACAGTTGTTCACTTGACACAGAAAAGTCAGTCTGCGCTTGTTGTCGTTGTTGAAGTTTTTCACGAAGTCTGTCTCGAACCGGTATAAACTTTTTAATTGCTGCTAGCCGCTCTCGGGCTAATCTAGTTGTTAATGCTTCATTGACCATTATTTGAAATCAGAAACAATTTTTCAATTGTAAAACAATTTTTCCCATCGATGATTAACTAATCGGAACCATCCATTAACGGTCCAATTTTTTATTCAGTGTGAAATAGTTTTTATTGCTGTGAAATATTTTTATTTTTTATTCAGTGTGAAATATTTTTATTTTTTATTCAGTGTGAAATATTTTTATTTTTTATTCAGTGATTATGCCTGTTTTTTTTAACTGATTTGCCTGTTTTTTTTGACTGATTTGCCTATTTTTTTGACTGATTTGCCTATTTTTTACTGTTTTTTATACCATTTTGATCAGTTTTCGTCGGGTAAAGTAGTCGATTTTGCATGGGATTTCCCATAGGGAAAAGTTCTTAAAAGAACTTTCAAAGCTGTTAGGATTTATTTTGATGGTTTTTTTAGTCATTTTTCATCATTTTTTGCCTGTTTTCATTGATTTTTGGTCAGTTTCCTTGATTTTCGATAAAAAAAACCTCGTCGGGTAAAGTAGTCGATTTTGCATGGGATTTCCCATAGGGAAAAGTTCTTAAAAGAACTTTCAAAGCTGTTAGGATTTGATTTTAATTTTACGCAGTGTGAAATATATTTTTTATTGCTGTGAAATATTTTTATTTTTTATTCACTGATTTTGACATTTTCAATCAAAAAATGCTAAAAAAAAATGAAAATCTCTTTGATGGTCGGTCACAATCAAAAAACGACAAAATCTCTTTGAGGGTCGGTCACGGTCAAAATTGTTCATTTTCTTGAATTAACGCCCGTAGGTTTCTAACTTTAGAATTAACCTCCTTTTTCAATTCGTATTCGTTACCTAATTCTTTTCGTATTCGTTCTACGATAGTATACAACAGAACAAACACACTTACGTCGCTGGAAAATGTAAGAGAGTTTCGAATAGAATTCTGAATTCTCTTGATGAGCGCGTATTTCTTTGGCAGCATATACTTGTTAGTGCTAACTCCGTATTCTATATCCTGAAAATCAGACATGATTTGATCAGAATTTAATCCATCTGATAGTTTGATATCCCGACTTTTCAATTTTGAAATCTCGGATATAATGCTATTCATATTTTCAGAATTCATATTCTATGGTGATTACATATTTCTAAATGAAAATTATGACGCGCCGATGATATCACTGGTGATTTTATCACTGGTGATTTTATCACTGGTGATTTTATCACCGGGGACATAAATAAATCGAATTTTTTGTTCGGTCTTTTTTTAAATCGCCGTCTTGGTTATTCCCTCTGCAACGAATCGTACAGAAGATGGACAAATATCGAAGTGCCTACTGGCGCTAGCTATCGATTGAAATATTTTTTCTTCATTAGTTGACGTATTCAAAGATTTTACTGGTCTCGCTCGCTTCGAGTATTTCCCAGTCCCCCCTCGTTTGGTATTCTCACTTTGAGTAACAGCCTGTAGATTTGATAAAGAATTATTCCTTGGATTAGAATCCTTGTGATCAATAACAAAATCACCCTCGATCAATCCATAAAAGCATTCAAATACGAAACGATGATTGAGATAAGTTTTCTTCTTTCCAGCGCCAAATATCAAATACCCCAGACCATTGTCAGCACCAACTGGTTTCTTCAGTCTGCGGTTTCTTACAACACCATCACTGGATGCTTCATAATTTGTAATCACAGGGTGTGGTTTGAATTCTTGGTTCATTCGTATACTAATACTATTTGTCTAATTCATTGTTTGGTCTAATGATTACATCACTGGAAAATCTTTCAATATAGTCTTGAGGGGTTCTTATGATTTTATCCTTGACAGAGTCAAGGACTTTGTCAGGGACACTGACTTTGTCCTTGACAGAGTCAGCGTCAGGGACTTTTTCAGGGTCAAAATTTCTAATTGATTTTCCATTTTTGATTCTTTTGTCATAATAACGCTTCAACTCCCTGTATCGCTTTCCACCACAGCGTAGACACAACTGTGATTTTCCCCTGACTCCAACCCCACATAGTATGCAAGGTAACGGACCAAGACTTCCACGACGAAAGCTTTGCATATGATACCCACAGAACTCATTTCTGCATGATTTGTTACACGGGGTTGTTGATCCAATCATAAGCCACTTGCAGTGATTCATTATACATAAATCTTTTATTTAAATGCTTGTTTTAATTATAGTATGGAGGAGTTCAAGAGATTATCAAAAATTACGCCTTCGAAAAATGTTAACTTCAATCTCGATAGAGTCTCTGATATACCAAAACGTCTAATCGGTGACAGAACTATACTAAGTAAAATCAAGGAGTGTTTTAATGAATTCTACCAAGACGGTGCAGCATACTGTTGGTCGACATTTCGAATTATACACGAGGATGTTAATGTACCGAACATCGATGCTACCATGAATGATGAAAGAGCAGCTGAGGTGATTTCACATCTTGGCTGGAAATCCAAGAGTAAATTGCAACAGAAGTATTTTTTCAGAATAAAATTCATTATCGAAGTCGAGGGCAAATGGATTATCAAGGATAAATTTGAACCGATCCTCAAGGATAAAAAACAATCACGCTGAGTAGAGATTCCAAACCAGGAATTCTAACTGGAATCGACAAACCATACTACGAGAGATCTTATCCTGTAACAGCAATCGTTTATGGGTTATATCCGTTAAATGATAAACCCGATATCGCAAAACTAGCTCCTATGAAGTATTCTAGTTCACTGAATTGTGTAGCAACACGGGTAATGGAACACTTCACAAATGCATCCCGAGGAAATAAACTAACTGATCTGCGACGTAGAAAAATAACCGAATGGGAACTGACAGTGAAACAGCACGGTGCAAAGATTTCTGATATAGCTAAATTAGAAGCATCATTAAGATTCCCAATATCAGTAATGACGATAACCGGAGAAGTTTTATACGAACCGAAATATAACAAAAATGGAGCTCCAATTCAAATTATTGATCATAACGAACACGCGTGGACACCTGCAGTAACCATATTTCCACGAGATAGAACCGTGAGATATATCCCCGAAGAATTCGTCGGGAATGTTTTCTATAATGAGAGATTATTCGATGCTATTCATGCGTTGTGTAAGGATGATCCTATGTCAGTGTGGTTACTTAGAAGTGATGAAGATCCCGAATCAGGATTTGATCAATTTGTAAGACCAAATGGTGAATTATATCGCGTTGAAGAATTAGATAACAGAATGAGAAAAATCGCTAATGATTTTTCACCGGAGAGTTTTCATGAAAAACTACTCACGGATAGTTTTACTATTCCATCAGTGGTAGCTCACTTCGCAAGAGAAAAAAACTCGTGGCGTCCAACACGAAGTGATTTTCTCGAGGATGTTAAATTGAGTTGCGTCGAATTTAGTCATAGAGGACTGTGGAATACGAAGTACTCACGTGATGGTATGATTTCAATTGATATAGCTGCGTGTTATCCAGGGAGTTTCCTCGGGTATGGAGAAGCCGCTGAATACTTTAAACGATTTGGACACCCCACGCATGAAATGACTCGTGTTGCGATTAATGGGCCATTACCCGATTTTGATTTAACCGGATTCGCTCGTGTGATATCATTTGAACTCGCTACAGGGTTACATCCGTGTAGTTATCTTTGGCTTGGTAGACATATGTCTGAAAAGGCCTGGATGCCAATAGTGTTACTACGATATATGATTGATTGTGAGATGTTACAATCGTTGATTGTTTCCGAGGCTATTATATCCTATCGAGCTCAGAAAGAAGTTTGGCTACCACAACCCGATCTAGATCGTATAATTAGCGAACAGCGAAAACAATTCCCTGATTTCAATGAAGAACAAATCATGAATTGGTCTAAGAAGTTATTTGAAAGTAAAAAAGAACAAGCAAAAGATTTTGGACGAAGAATAATCGGTAAATTTACCCAGGGTGGAAAATACGACAACGCAAAATACTCTTCGAGGTTGATCATAGACGTCGCTGAATACGATTTTATTGTAACGGATTTAACGAAACAGGGAAAACTTGTAAATCGTAAAGACGCTTTTCTATCCAATGGTGAGAAATTGGGTACGGTTGTTACCTATTGTGATGGATATAATTCCCAGTACACACATCTGAGAAGTTCTATGCTAGCTTATGCTTCTATCAATTTATTTTCGATGATAAATAGATTTCCTAATAACGCAGTTAGAGTAGCCACTGACTCTATTTATATCCACGAGAAATACAAATCAGATGTAGCTAAATTCACAGATCCCGAGGAAGCGTGGGGACGTTGGCGATTTAAAAAGGAAAAACTACATGAGTATTGTGAATCGGCAGATGTTACCATGGATGATAAATATCTTTCATGTAATCGTATTGAAATTCAATCAGAATTTTCTAATGCACCACCGGTATCTGATCCAATATGTAGATATAAGACAGTTTATTTAAACGGTTGTGGTGGGTCAGGAAAGACGACTCGTGCAATTGAATTATTTCGTGGGAAGTCCAACATGATTGTGCTAACACCGACTCACAGACTCGCCAGAGAGATGATACAGCGAGGGGTAAATGCCTGTACTTATCACAGTTTTTTTCGATATAAAGGCGATGAATGGACTCCTGATCGAATGGGTGATAAATTCATTCCTGAAATCATGATTTGGGATGAAACATGCACAGTGTCATTAGATGTACTACAAACATTCCTCGAGTGGTTGTTAAACAAAAACACAAAAGTCGTCATGTGCGGTGATCACGGCCAACCACCACCATTTGTCGGTGCATCCCCACATGAGTGGTTAAAGGGTTTTGTAGACTACTATGAAGAAATTGATACCGACCATAGATCACTTGATGAACGATTACGCGAGTTTAAAGCGCTAATTAGACTACAACCGGATAGAATCCAGTGTGAAATAGCGCGTGAAGTGATTTCAGAAACCCCAATGAATGATTTCTGGGAAGCGTGGAAACCAAATGATTTGATAGTAGCAAGTAGAAAAATAGAGACACACTTCAGATGAAGTTATTTGAATTGCATAAAGAAAAATTTGCAACGCTTCCAGTACCCCTTTGTTATAGGCCATCGGATACACGAAAACAGAATATCAAAGTTGACATTCCTGGACAACAACAAAAGCAGAATTTAGTGTTAAATGATATTGTGCTGGTTGATATCAGCGTCGTTGAAGATGCATTGCGTGCTAATAAATCCCCATGGACGCTAGGATACGCAGCGACGATACACTCTTCACAGGGATTGACTATATCGGATACAATTGTTTGGATGGTAGATAATCGCATCGAATGGTCGAATTTAGTCTATCTCGCAGTATCCAGAGTACGAAAAATAAATCAGCTTCGAAGAATTGTCCTGACAGAGTCAGGCGATGATGAAATCATTGGTGGCGATGATGAAATCATTGGTGATGATAATGACACTTCAATCAGCGCCGACAACATCAAGGATATAATCAGAAAAAAACTCTCTGGTTATAAACAACAGGATAAAAAAAATAATAGAGAATTTGATATTGATGCTGAATTAATAATTACGCTGAAGCAACAACAGAATAATCACTGCGCGAGTTGCAATTGTATAATGCGTTGGCAGTATTCGGATAAAGATCCTCGCCAATTTACCGTAGACAGAAAAAATAACAATCTCGGTCATGTCAGAAACAATGTGATGTTGACCTGTCTTGAGTGTAATAGACGCCGGGGTGCCAGCACAATGCCTCTGGGGGGGTGCTAGTTAAGACCACGCGGTGGTAATTGAGTATCCTCGGGAATTACCTGTAGTTGTTGTCGAGTAAATCCTCGCTGAGGGGCAGTTGAATCCAGTGTATAGATTGCTGGTCTACCAGTTGATCGTGTTATGCCGGATATCTTGTGTGCAGTGACACTCCAAATAGGATCAGTAGCCCTTTTTGTGCCACCTTCCAGCTCTCCTGGTTCGTATAAATACCTAACAGTGACATTACTACCAAGAATTGGTTCTTTGAAATCTTTTTGTGAAATCCCTTGAATCCCCATTTTAGGTATACACTTCTTTTTAATCGCGTTGACAGGTTTCATGTGAATTGTTCTAGTAATCTCGTTATTCAGTGCGGTAATCACAGCTGGTAACCTTTTGACCCATTCACGGGATCGCTTTTCTTGGATGAATTCTTTTGCGTATTGATATCCAAATAACCGCTCAGCAATCGTCCGATTAAACCGTTCAACAATTGCCTGATCGCGATGTAACGCAGTATGCCCCCGTCTGATGGTGACATTGTGATCTTTCATCGCTGATAAAACAGCGCCTTGAAATTCCTCGCCAGGATCAACTTGTAACAGATTTGGCCAACGCAGAGGACCTCGTCGATAAATCCTCACAAATGCAGAAGCGACTTCAGTGGCCGATTTTGTCTTCAGCGGTTCTGCTTCTTTGTATCGACTCGCAACGTCAACTACGGTTAGCGCGTATTTGTAACCACCATCATGTGGCAGAAATAATATATCAGCCTGATGAACTTCATTAGGAGCGGTCACATCAAAATGCGAGTAATTAATCTGTTTAGGCGGTGGTAGATAAATTTGCCATAGTGCCTGTTTGGATAACCAATGAGCCGCAGTGGTATTTTTCACTTTTGCAGCGCTAGCGAGTTTACTGATTGCTGATTTACCCCTCCAGTATCCTCTTGGGGAATAATAAATTGATTCCATATTATTAATTACCGGCACCTAACATCAATTTACCTTTCATAGCCGATTTTATCAAAAAGGAAGACAATTTTTCTTTGAAAGATTTATCAGGAATAGCATTTAACGCATGAATTAATTTCACATCTGCTAGATGCCTGTGTTGCAGATTGCTGCTTTTATAAGCAACATCATGAAGGTGACAGGCCTTATCAATGGCGTTTATCGGATACTCGCCGGATCTGGGTTGATTTTGATCATCAAGTCTGATATCTAATCGTGTTCCGGGGCCACAGTAGCTATATCCTGGAAGGTGCTTTTCTCCGGGGTACTTTGCCCATGGGGTTCCAGGGAGTTTTTCCAATTTGGCTGCGATATCACCTCCTCGTTTTTTTTTTAAATCGGATTTTGTAGAAATAAATCTAAATTTTTTTGTACCACATTGCACGCATTTACCAGAAAGCGCTGATCGGTTATTTCTAGTTGTAATCGTCGTCAAGTCATCTGTGCCAGTACGCGTTTTACACTTCACACAATATAGATCCATAATTTATGTATAGAGATATGGATATATTTGATTTTCAGCGACTAAAACAAGACAACCGGTTAAACATCATGCAGCGCTACCAAACTCTATCGGGATGATTATACTCGGGCCATCTGGATCCGGTAAAACGCAATTGTTGCTCAATTTAATAATGAGATGGATGAAATGGGATAAGTTGTATTTAATTGCCCCTAGCGTAGATGATCAACGATGCTATGAAGTGCTAAAAGATTTTAACGACAGCGCGGTAGAAAAATCTGGCGAGGGTATTATTGAGTTTATAACCGATATCGATGAAGCACCGAGCATTGATGATATTGATGGAAATATTAACAATTTAGTCGTATACGATGATGTAATGTTAGATAAACAAAAAAATCCTGCTAGGATCTTTTCCAGAGGCAGGCATAAAAACACTGACGTGATATATGTCACTCAACGCTACACTCAAATTCCAAAAGTGATCAGAGATAACTGCAATGTTCTTGCTGTATTCAACGGAGTTGATACTCATACTCTTAGAAATATTTGGCAGACATGGTGCTGCGGTGATATGGATCATAATCAATTTAGAAATATCTTTAGTAATGCTCAGTCAACCCCGTACGGATTCGCAACAATAAATCTACATGATCCTCGGACACGATATCGTATCGGACTTGATCAAATATTTGGTTGAAATCATTTATTATTTTTTGTTAACCCGTAGCAGCAGAGAGGGTGGATGACAACGACGCTGGCGTCGTTGACGAAGTCATCGAGGAAGCGTTGGTTGTCGACGCTTTTTTTACGATTCGACGCTTTCTTTGGTTGTTTTGTGCGTTGGTTGTCGACGCTTTTGTTCGATTCGACGCTTTAAGTTCGGTTGTAGGGTTCACCCTCTCTGCTGCTGCGTATGATAGAATTATGCATGCAATTACCAGCCAAAGTGGTGGATTGTATTTCCTAGATGCGCCCGGAGGCACAGGAATAACGTTTCTCATTTTACTTATTTTGGCAACTATACGATCACGACACAATATTGCACTGGCAATCGCATCATCTGGAATTGCAGCAAATCTTTTGGATGGTGGTCGAACAGCGCATTCAAGACTGAAATTACCGTTGAATATGCAAGTCACCGACACACTAACATGCAATATTAACAAACATTCTGGAATGGGTAAAGTACTCCAATCATGTCAACTCATTAAATAGGACGAATGTACTATGGCGCACAAAAAGGCTTTGGAAGCGCTTCACTGTACACTAAAATATTTCAAAGGAAATGAACAGCTGGTGCACTTATTTTATTGTCTGATGATTTTCGACAAACTCTACCAGTTATACCACGTTCAACAGCTGCTGATGAATTAAATGCATTTCTCAAATCATCAGTTTTATGGCGACACGTGCAGAAATTGACTTTGAAGACCAATATGCGTGTAGAACTACAATACGATGCATCCGCTGAACATTTCGCAAAGCATTTGTTGGATATTGGGAATGGGAAAATAGAAATCGATAAATCCACACAATGTATCACTTTGCCAACAAGCTTCTGTAAAATTACAAGAACCACAGACGAACTGATTCACAAAGTTTTCCCAAATATCGCACAGAATTACAAAAATCATCAGTGTCTCAGTGAACGTGCTATATTAGCAGCCAAAACCAACGATGTTAATGCCATCAACTTCAGCATTCATAAACAAATACCAGGCGAAGCGACAACATATACGTCCATCGATCCTGTAATGAATCAAGACGAAGTTGTCAATTATCCAACTGAATTCTTAAATTCACTTGATTTGCCAGGCATGCCGCCGCACGTTTTAACATTGAAAATTGGCGTACCTATCATTCTTCTCCGAAACATAAATCCACCACGACTTTGCAACGGTACCAGGCTTTCAGTGAAAAAGTTAATGAACAAAGTCATCGAAGCTACAATTTTAAATGGAAAATTTAAAGGAAAAGATATACTGTTGCCACGCATCCCGATGATATTGAAAGATATGCCATTCGAATTCAAACGTTTGCAGTTTCCGGTGCGACTCGCATTTGCAATTACCATAAACAAAGCACAATGACAATCGCTACAAGTGTGTGGACTAAATTTGGAAAATCCATGCTTCTCACATGGACGGCTGTATGTGGCATGCTCACGCGTTGGAAAACCTTCTGATTTATTCATATACGCACCAGACAGAAAAACAAAAAATATTGTGTACCCAAAAGCACTTCAATAAACAGAATAGGCTATTTGACAGTATGAAAAAAATGTATGTTTGTTTGTTTCTTTGTTTGTGTCGTATGCGTTCCTATACCGTTCATTCGATTTCGATAAAACTTTGGTGAGTATCAACAGCTGTATGAAATTCATAATCGGTATCGATACCTAAAATTGCTTGTGTTCGGTGTGAACTGTAGGCGCCTTAGATACGTCACGTGATCAAACAAGGTCTGGATTGGCTGAAAATATGATGACGTAAATCAACAGCTGTATGAAATTCATAATCGGTAGCGATACCTAAAACGCCTTAGGTAAGATAACCACTTATTGTGGGCTCGATAAATACCACTAAATAATCTGAGATGCTTTCCAGAAACCAGTCAAATAGTCTATTAAAACACAAACACTTTCTTTCTTTCAGTGGCATTGCAACGCATGCCAGGATTAAAACACAAACACTTTCTTTCTTTCAGTGGCATTGCAACGCATGCCGGGTACTTGCTATTGAATAATAAAACAAAGTTGTTTTCTTGATTCTCAATCAAGGTCAAGAACTTGGTCGTCTTAAATACAACGTTCCTAATTTTAGATTTTCGAAAATCTTAACTGAATTTCTGGAAAATATCATCCCCAGTAAATAACATACAATAGTATGTAGAATACAACATAAAATAAATTAAAACTGACAACCAAACAATTAAATTAATATAAATATATATTAAATAATATATACATTACACAATTTAATCTACAAAAAGGACCAAAAAATTAGTGTACAACAAATATATCTCTTTCTTCAAAAGATCAATTTTAAGATTTCCATTGTCAACATATGTTACAGAAACTATTTCGTATCTGATATGGTAGCATGAGTACTTCCATCAGCAATAATGGAATGGAGTTTTGTGGAATTCATACTTTCTTTAACTTTCTTCTTTCAATGCATGATCAATTGATATATCAAGGTCTCATGTCCCTGAGTATGTTATGATAATTAGCACAACATGTTGAATGTTAATTGAGTTCACACAACATTACCATTTTTGAAACTGATTTTCCATATTGGGTTAGGATGTAGGTTCTTTTAAAGATATTTCTCAGACCTTCACTCAAGTTTTTAATTGTACATTTAGTACAATATTGATGGTGTAATTTATTTAGAAGTAATAAAGAAGCTTATCATCCTTGAGGAATTTATAAGTGTCAGTTTAAAAAGTCTATGAAACTCATTTGCACTCAATGGACTGTAAATCTGAAATCGGGCTCTTTATTTTACGAAGTATTAATTTCGCTCGACTGACTCGCTATCTTTGCTCACATTTATGACATAATCGGTTATTTTAAGGTAGTTTATGTTATGCAATAACATGTATAACAGTGTTCGATTGATCAAATGAACTGAGCTTACCCGACAATCAAGGTGGGCCGCTAGATTGTACGTTTGTACGTTGTACCTGGTTTTCAACTCTTATTTTATTCCACCTCCTTTATTTGATTAAAACAACAAACAAAAGAAACAATTGACGTGATAATGCAAAGGAGTCCAGCTTTTTATTTAGTGCTAAAATGCAACACAACCTTCCGCAGGTCAGTTATCAAAACGCGATCGGCACATACTTAAGTAGAATTTTACAAATTCTTTTGGAAAGACCTAGGCAGTTTTCTCTTTAGGTCTCTAATCACTGGATACGATATGAATCATTTTTCAGACTTTCAGTCTCAGGGGATCATAACGTGCATTCCAAAAGAAGATAAAGACAGGAAATTTTTAAATAATTGGAGACCAATCTCTCTACTTAATGTGGATTACAAGATTGCTTCAGCGTCAATTGCTAATAGGGTTAAAAAAAAAAGTACTCCCGTCTATTATCAGTAACACCCAAAAAGGTTTTATGAAAGGGAGATTTATTGGTGAAAATACAAGACTGTTGTATGACCTGATGCAAATCCTTGAGGAAAAAAATGAATTTGGTCTTCTCCTATTGATAGACTTTGAAAAAAGCTTTTGACTCAGTTGAATGGGACTTTCTGGAAACTGCTCTGAAGTCTTTTAACTTTGGAGAATCAATTTGTCACTGGTTCAGGCTATTTTGCAATAATTCAAAAAGTTGTGTTATTAATAATGGACATTTATCCCCATTCTTTAATTTAGAGAGAGGTTGTCGCCAGGGTGACCCTTTATCACCCTACTTTTTATAATAGGACTCGAACTTCTTGCAATAGAACTAAAGAAAAACACAGATGTTACAGGCATTTTTTATAATGAAATGGAGTTCAAATTAGGGCAGTACGCTGATGATGCTTTTCTATTATTAGATGGTTCTCATTTGTCCTTGAGGTCAACCATGCAGATTTTAAATGATTTTGCTTTGGTGTCAGGTCTGCACTGCAATGTTTTGAAATCGAAAACAATTTGGATTGGAAACAAAAAATATTCTAATGAAAAAATATGTCCAGAAATTGATATTAACTGGTCAATGTCCAATTTTAGATTGCTGGGAGTATATTTCTCTTTGAACTTGGAGGATATGGTAGAGCTTAATTATTCGATGAAGTTAAAGGAAGTTAAGAAACTGCTTGGCTGGTGGAGTAGAAGACATTTATCCATTATTGGAAAAATTACTTTGATAAAGTCCTTGCTTTTGCCTAAATTCATTCATCTTTTGCAGCTTTGAAAAATCCTAAACCCCATATAGAAAAGGAACTGAATACATTATTTGTCCAGTTTATTTGGGGCAGTAAAACTGAAAGGGTTAAAAGAGACACACTTATAGCTTCTTTTGAGGAAGGGGGATTAAATATGATTCACTTGCATTCATTTGTGTGTTATATAAAACTTTCCTGGATTAGTCGCCTCTTGATAAACGAAGATGGCTTATGGCAAAAACTGGTTTCTGAACAAATATTTGGAAAATTTGGAGGTATGCTGTTACTTTCATTAGGAAAAACTAAATTAAAAGTAATTTCTAAATTAATTAAAAATATTTGTTGGCGTGATGTTATTTATGCGTTATCTCAATGGAAAAATGAACCATCTACTGTCAATTAATACTTGTCTCAAGATATTCTTAATTTAGTGACTGTAGATAATTTTAAATCATACACAAGGTGGAGAACAAACGGTATTGTAATTATTCAACATCTTTTTGATGCACAAGGGTCTCTTTTAAGTTTTGATCAAATAAAACAAAAAACAAAAACAAATAATTTCATACAGTATTTTGCTCTTATTTCAAAGATCTCAGTGATGTGGAAAAAGAAAATTAAAACTTTCTTTGAAAGTGGAAATAGTTTTCTTGTAGCTTTGGACAAAACATCCCTCCTTAGGGTAAGAGCAAAGAATAAATTTATCTATAAAGACCTGATAAGAACCAAAATAATAAAGCCAAATTGTAAACATGAAACTTGGTCCATACAGCTAGAGTGTGCGATTGGTACAAATGAATGGACCAACTCTTTTGTTTCGGCTAGATCTTGTACAAAAGACACAAAACTGATTAGCTTTAACTATAGATTTCTCCACAGAAATATTGCCACAAACCAGTTTCTAAAAAAGATTAATTTAAGTGATAATGATAAATGTACCTTTTGTAATGAGGGAA
Organism: Unio pictorum; assembly: GCA_030141615.1. Lineage (NCBI taxonomy): Eukaryota > Metazoa > Mollusca > Bivalvia > Unionida > Unionidae > Unio > Unio pictorum. Next base: position 20,323,766 of record JARLTB010000060.1, on the reverse strand, counting down.
TAGAAGAAATTGAGCACTTATTTTATGACTGTTTAGTTACTGAAAACTTTTGGAAACTGTTGGTAGAATGGATCAAAACTTATGACCCAAATTTTCGAATTACACGAAAAGATGTCTTTATAGGAAATAACAACTTTGACGATCTTATAAATTTCCTAATTTTGCTTGCAAAATATGTTATATACAGATCACGTTGTGCATCAAAACGCCCAAATCTTGCCTATTATAAAAATTGTGTTTTATCATATAAAATGCTGGAAAAATATGTCGCCAAAGTGAATAACAGAAGTGTCGAGTTTAAAAGAAAGTGGACCTATTATCAACTTTTGGTACATGAATTATTATTATTATTATTATTATTATTATTATTATTATTATTATTATTATTATTATTATTATTATTATTTGTACTTTTAAAATTTATATATTTATTATTACTTTTTTAAAGTGCAATTTCAAGCATCTTGGGGTTTGTATGCGAGTATGACTTTGTGTACAATAATTTTGATTGTAAGTAAGTGTCTGTGTGCATGTGTGTGCGTGTTGTGTAGGGAACACATGTAGAGATCAGGACACAAAAGAATTTAAGATCATGCCCCATACGCCAGGTCAGGTGGTGATGTAGGGGAATATGTAAAATCCTGATACCTTGTGTTCAATAAAAAAAAAAAAAAAAAAAAAAAAGCTTTTTATTTAGTACTAAAATGCAACACAACCTTCCGCAGGTCAGTTATCAAAACGCGATCGGCACATACTTACGTTCTCAACGAAACACTCGATTACATTGCTGTTACGGTAGATTGGCGCATTTTACGTTTAATTACAAGAGGATGATTATGTAAAAGGAACTAAAGGATAGAACTAGATATTTTGATAAAAAATAATATTTAATTTATATCTTTTTAAATATGCCCTTCACTAGGCGTAAACAACATTTTCATTAATCGACATTTACATGTCGTTATCTGCGGTGTGCTAAGACTGTCATTTGAAAGAAAATGTAAAAAAATTGCATGACCTAATTTTTAATTTTATATTTCATAATGATTTGTAAATTTTTATAACCTATCTACCGTTTTCGACGATAAAACGAGTGATATATCAAAGTTTCCGTCTTTTTCAAGTTAATAAAAGGGATGAATGTTTTTTTTTTGTTTCAATAACGAGTTCCACGCCAGACCCTGCGTTATAAGTGGGTTCGTGTGTGATCACGGCGCACATCATCGAGGGAGTGATATTGTTGTTGTTGTTGTAGGGTTTAACGCCATATCTCAGCACACGATATTCTGCTATACATTTATACATAGCAGCCAGTATTAATGGTGGATAAAGATATATATATATATATATATATATATATATATATATATATATATATATATATATATATATATATATATATATATATATATATATATATATATATATATATATATATATATATATATATATATATATATATATATATATATATATATATATATATATATATATATATATATATATATATATATATATACACTATTCAGTAAGGTATAGCGTCCCTATAGTTTTACTGCATTATCACCTTTTGTGGATATTGGCATTGAAATGTGTCGTATGTTTGCTTGTCAAACATGTTAAAATCATCCAAAAATAGGACATTTGAGTGTGCTATTAATCATATCAACAACTTGATGCAGTATATCTGAAACATTCCACTTGTCATTATTTAGTTATTGATACAACTATATCCATATGAGCAGAAATATTACAGTTTGCTGCCGGTACCACTGTGAGTCTCGAATGCGTGAGGCTGTGGGTTATATCACCGGCTGAGGCATACCAAAGACTTAGTAAACAATGGTACTTACAGCAACCACGCCTCGCTCTCAGCATTAAGAGGTTAATGTTAGGACTGGTCGGCCTGGTGTCAAGACTGGGTGAGACATGATTCAACATGCCTGCAGAATGATGCCCCAGTTTTAGATATCACTATAAACTGTCACAATGTAGACATCGTAGCGATATCACTGACACATTGTTAAGGCTACGTTCAAAATCCAACTCTCACACACAGTGTGAGTCATCTTGCATCACCACCCTTGGACAATTTGCATATAAACTTTACAGACCCAAGCAACCGCCCTGTTGTAAATTGTATTCATTGTTTAACTTTCCTGTCAACAATATATCAGTTTCATGTTATAACGTTTGTGTGAAAATTCAATTTTACTTTAAAATTTAGCTTTCCAAATTAAATTTGTTTAATAAAATCATTATAATATCGAATGTATCAATGTTACTTATATTTCAAATATTGTTTCACACAATTTGTTTACTATGAAAGCAAAAAGACTGCGACCAAAACTGACACGCAAACTTAGGAGTTTTACCAAACGTGTCTAATAAGTTGGCAGGATCGGACTCAGATCGGACTCGGGTCATACTTATTGCTTCTGGATCAGTATCCATGAACATCGTTCCAGTCTATTCTGAGAGCATATCTTCCTCTCTAAATCTGGATATGATGCCTGTATTTCTTGTTTTCTTATATTTTGTTTCTTGTTTTTATTTTAAATTTTGACAGTATTGGTATTCAAGGACAGTTTATTCATTCGAATCTGGGCTTTATGATAGGGACGTCTGTGTGTGCTTTGTCAAAATTGCTATGTGAAGAATGTGACATTCTTGTATGCTCCTGATGTCACATGTATAAGCAATTGTTTACGATGTTCCCATGGGGCAATGGGTTCATCTTGAGTTCATCGTTGAAGATACTATGAAATGACATAAGAGGTATTAGAACATGGACATAAATGAAAGTTCAATTCTGATAAGCAAATGTATGAACTATATTTAAAAACATAATTGTGATCAGAGTACAAGTGTTGATGGGACAATTTGAAATAAGGTTGACGGCTTGCTTTAAAGACAAATCAGATTAGAAAGACTAACAAAATGCTGTAAAGGAATAATATATGCTTTGAATAAATAAATTTAAAACAGTTGACTTTTTAATGACGGCCAAATGCAGTTCCTTACACAACATCAACATCCTTATCGTCTGTAAACCTGAAAATACTATTTTAAGATATCGTGCGTGTGTGTTTTTAAAAAACAATTGTTGTAATCCGCGGAGTTTATGTTTATTCATCCGTACCTCAAGTGGATATTATGAAGGTAGTAAAGGTGTATAAAGACTGTTATTAACAACCTGTTAAGATATTTTTCAGTTACGAAGCCGATCCCGGGCAATTTGATTATCCATGCACGCCAGATAATAATCCACATTACTTGCCCACGCGGAGAGGGTGGAAAGAATCATTTCCTTTATTGCATTTAATACCGCCTAATTGTATTTACATTTGACGTATCGTGCAAAGGTATATAACAAACTTCGTTTATTCTAAAATTGACATCACCTTTTTAGACACAGATGGCATGTTCTTAATGTTGTCAGAACTCTTCATTCCCTTATGTTTTCAATATAGTTCTGCATTTCACTGAATTGTGTTGTCAATATCATCATTGATGGCATATACCGATCCATTTTATTTAACCAGATTAGAACGGAAATTAGGCATGATCGTACACAAAATTATAAACACTTGTAAAACAATATATTTTCAGAATCACGTTTGTATTGCATCACTGAAGAAGATAATATATACATGTACTAAATTGCTTACAAGCAACAATGCCAGCTTGAAGAATTAAAATGTTTCAGGAAAGAATCTTGTTAGGAAGATGTGAAACAAAATGTATAATATATACATGTATGCACATCTTTTATTGTACTGTACGATATATTTCCTGCTTGTTAGATAGCTACAATTTTGGTATTAATGAAAGCTTTATAAGTCCAAAGGGTATACATTTGTTAGTGTTTACATTGGACTTCACTATCGAAGTCTCTAAAGTTCTGGACTTTGCAAGTAACTAATTAAAAGCAAAAGTCAATACTCGATTTATTTGAGACATAATTAATTTAATTTTCTTTGTGAGTGTCGCAGAATAGACCCCGAGTGGATTTTGCACTAAATGAATAACTCAAACACAATGTGTGAAAGATAGAAACTTATCAACTTAATTAGTAAAGAAAAATATATGAAGTATAAAAGCTATGATTCTCACACGCTTTCAACATACAATGATCCAATCACTCTATACAAACATTCACACATCGAAAATAATCCAAAGTATTATATCTATCAGATATACAGATTCAAGAAACCTTGTTTCAAATAATATTATGCGCCGTAAGATATTCACATAATTTCACGTATAGACTAGGATTGATTCAGATTCAAAGATTCTCAAGTTTTCAAATACGTTTCAAATGTTCTGCACTGTCAGTAAGACTCACAAATCTCCTGGAAAACAACTAAGATTCAAAGTAATCTCATGTAAATAAAAATCTACCAATTGAAACAACAGTTGGACCAAACATATGCTTCTTGACACTTGTACGGTCGGGCGATTCATACACTGATAAACCGCACAGTTTCACCACGTCCCTAGGGATTTATCGGCCGCTCCCACCCTTCATTGATGCAGCACCTGTACAGTGATGCATATACACACGTACAGACAGCATACAGCACCAATGTAATAGCTACGTCTACAGTCGTGGTTCCACCACATGATTAGACATACGTACATACATATAGACAGCTGGAGGTAGTTCTACACGTCAGTTAAATACGTCAGCTAACCTCATCAGACTCGTCTCACTTGTTACGCTCGTTAGACTCGTTACACTTGTTAGACTCGTTAGCCGCGTTAGACTCGTTAGCTACAATAAAACCAAAGTGGTAATAATAATGAGTTCTGGAAAATGCTAATACATTAAACTCTTAATATCAACTAATAATTCACAGTTCACAACGTTTCAAATCTGCGTTGTAATAAATGAATAATTACACGATATGACAAAACAAGCTCAAAAAACTTCGCATATCAAATACAATATTAATTTAACACTTACTCAAATGGGTAGAAAACAACGTGCATTCATCGTCAAGATCCAAAGCAACCAGTGTGTCTGTTATAGATTGGTCTCGCTTAAATTCATTTTACAGTGAGAAATATGCAGGGTTAAAAAAAAACGTGCATATCGTGATTATGACCCTCGCCGGAAGTAATTTCCGGCGAGACATATGTTGGTTCCTTCGCTTGGCTGGAAAAACACATGCTCACCCTAGTTAACACTGTACGCATGCACAACTAAAAATAGTCGAAAATTTCTCAGGCATAACAAAAGTTGTTTTTTCCTAATTCTGTGACAATACTTGTTCACCCTAGACAACGTTGTACGCATGCACAACGAAAATTAGTCAAAATTCCTCAGGCATAACAAAAGTTATTTTCTTTCCTAATTCTGTGACAATGACGCTTTTAACATTTTGGCACTCTGACGAACTCTCTCTCATGGGAATTTGGTTTTGAAGTTGTTACAAATTAATGAGATGTGATGAAATTCCATATCAAATGTTTGCTATTATTGAGTTACATAAAATGAAATCAAACTATGCGACATTCTAATCCATTATTTAAAATGCAAATGAATAATATATGTTAGAGATGGTTGAACACGTTTTACACTGGCAATGTAAAACTGTCATATTTATTATAAATGTTGTACGTGTTTCATATTTCATATAAATAAACCCTTATTCAGAGTGGATGAATATATGCGTCTTCATCCGACTGTAGATGAACTTCCTGTAGATTCTCTAAAGAGTCATCTTGCTTTATAGAACATGATCTTGATCCAAAATTGGGGTTTCCAGAAGTACACGCTTTGCCTAATACTGAATGAAGTCCTCCAGTGTTGTCTTCTCCTACTGTCCAGTAGTTAGTATGTAGATCTGTATCATTATAAACTAACTCCAACATGACACTGTTTCCAATGACATCATGTGGTTGATCCAATTCTATAACGGAGCTGTTGATACTACTATTCTTACAATACCTGTAATGCAAATAATCGTAAATCTGTTGCAGAAGGGAGGAAAGATCAGTAGTAGTACCGACTTGACAACGCAATTGAGGTATTAAGTTGTATTACTAAATTACATTTGTTTTTGCTTTAAATTAATTATTTTTGTACTGCTATACTTAAATATGGGGTAGATGGCTTCAGAACATGATGTTCAGGACCTATGTCGATGCTCATAATGCGATCTCTGTGAGGTTACAAAATTGACCTCCGCTTAATTGAGCATATTTTAGAGATCATGTTGGTGTGAACGGGAAACGTCTTTCTGAATTGATTTGCCTAGATCAAGAAGTTTCTTTGAAGTCGTTTAACATGTTGAAAATGCAACCATTGTTTACTAATAATATCTGAAAACCCTTTGTCCTGCAGTGTTGCTAACCCGTCTTACAAGCCAATAATACGGACATTTGTATTTAAAAATTGATTACAGATTATTATAAAGAACAACATAGCGTATAATTTGCAATCACCTTACAATCTTTATTGTCTTGATTTTATTAAGACTTAAAAATTACTTAATGTATCGTTGACAACAACGTCAATTTTTCGTTTTATTCTTATGGCTCCTGCAAATTAAAAACGTATTGTAATGTTTGTAAAATGCTATTATTTTAATTAAAATGAATAATCTAATTTGTTTTGAAAATACACATTTCAGCACTTGATACAGCGTCATATGTTTTGAAGAAGTGTCATTAGGCATTTTAATTTTTTGGGACAGTAAGATTTCAAATTGTTCATATTGTAACTCTTGTCTCGAATGCAGTACAAAGAAAAATGTTAATGTGTTCATAACAGAGATTCTAACTATAGATAATTTTAAATTAATTGACAGAACTCGAATGTTTGGTAATTTGTAACTTAAATAACATCGTCTAACTTGTTGGCTCAATTTGAACAATCCAAATCAAAATTAGTTTCGCATTCTTATTTTAAATTGTTGATATGAAATGTCAGCATTGGGTTATGTACCATCAAACTATAATCTGACTAATTTATGTTTACAATTATAGAATTTTAAATTTTGTTTTTTTTCATTATGTTTACATTAATTTATAATGTTAGGTATATTTAATTGATATCATGTTCATGTATTTGACATTTGTCTGTAATTGAGGGTAGATATTTGGCATACCTGATTAACATCTTGGCTATCGATTCTGTCTACCTGAAGTTTGCCATTCTTAAGTAATTGTTGTAAATGGGTTTTTTCATTTGAAATAACGCACATTATGGGCATTCAACTGTACCTTAGGTCAGGTACAATTTGTTCATAACGGATCGTAACGGATCAGGTAGACACACTTATTAATTTCTGTTTTGTTTTCAGCTTGTGGAAATGTGCATAAATGATGAGCCGAAACTATAATTGCTGAACACTCGATCAGTATGTTGAGTATGAAATTGAAGATTCCTTAGCATGACAATTTTATAAGGTCCCTGATACATTAAAAGCTGTATTTAATAGTGTACCAGTTCTTTCCCTCCAAATATCAAGCAGTTCATTAAAATGCAAGTTGATTCAAGTGATGACGGAGCTTGTAGAGTACTGAATCAAGAATATAATAATTGTGTCGGTCATCCTGTATCTTATATTTATAAACAAAAACAATAAATAAGCACCAGAGTAATTATTCCACAACAGAGACGGAATGTTTGGCTTTGATAATGGCTTTTCAATATTTTGACGTCTTCCAATCTTTCAGAGAGTGAGTCTAAAGTATATTCCAGATTAACTGTATTCAACTATTGCTATAGAGTTTATGTACTTGTATTCGACTAACATAATATATGATTTAGAGACCAATATATCAAATTATGAGCATGTATTTCAGATGATTATTTATGGTGAAATATGTGGTAGTGATACCTTATACAATAATTACCAATTTTGTATATCATTGTTTCTTTTAAACCAATGTGGCTGTTTCCTAACAATTAGTACAGTGTTACTGTGGTCCAGAATAAATAACTGTATGATAGTTTGACATCAACACTGATAAAACGCGTACGGTGCTTATAATCCCAGAACTATCGCGAAGAAGGTGCGCAATTATTTATGTTAATGAAGTTAAAACATTTACTACAGAAACTACAAATAAGTCTAAATTACAACTCTTACCGTTTTCGTGATTTGTATAGAAAGAATCCACAGATCAAACACATAATAGATACCGCTATGCCAGGAAGAATGTTCGTCAGAATTGGCATCCATATTGTCTCTGGAACAGTGAATTTGGATACTTCAAAGACACATTGAAATGCAATTCTCGTTTTCGTAAAACGAGGGAAACACTAATTTTTAAACAAAGCTACCGTTGCAATCGGTGACTCACCTGTGAACGAAGTTATGAAAAAGGACATTTCGAGAAAAAGGAAACATCAGTGTATCAGACTGAATCTATACGACTTCGTTATTATTATAACAACTAGGACATAGTGACTGATGTAAAGTATTCCGGACATCATAAGCTTTTATGAGCAAGAAAGTTGGAATTATAAGAGTGTTTCATTAGAGTCGTGTTAAACATATTCATGTATGATTAGATATAGGATGCCTTTGTGGTACTTTTTGGTACCAAAAGGTTTTATGGATATATTAAAATTGTACATGGCAAATAAATGTACATGAAAAAATGCATGATTGTTTGAATATGCAAATATTGGCACGATTAGTACACATCCTTTGAACAAATGTAAGATATTTTTTTAATGTATGTTTGTTTCCATCAGCATTCATTTGATAGCATACACCAGGATGCATTTTTTTAATGGTATGTTTATATATATATATATATATATATATATATATATATATATATATATATATATATATATATATATATATATATATATATATATTTCAGTTAACGTCTTCAACTGCATGGACATTTTCCACATTATCGTGACCTTCTCGCATTTTAAGGATACTAATTATATTATTTACGTATATGTTTTTGATGACGTTTAGGATTCGTTTCTTTGACTGACACGTATTTAAATAGTATGCATTGTTTAACGCAGCATCCTCTAAAGCAGTTATTTCCACAAATTTTACATTCTACAAAGTAGTTATCGTTCAAAATCACAACGTATTGCATGTTATTTCATACTGTTTTTTATGTATTATACTAGATCCATCCACAAAAGACAGGTTTGTTTTCTCAATCCTAGAAGGATGTATTTTTGATACGTCATTCATTTCAATTGCAATATGTTTTTTCCTACCTACCAACTGTTAAAAGGTTAAACGTTTCATTTCCATTTCACTAATGCACATTTTTAACCTTTATTCGTTTTGTTATCAAGAGCTAAAATAGATTGCCGTATTTATATATTTCTTCAGCAAGTTTGAAAGCATGCACACTAAAATTGTTACGTATTTTGAAATTCGACATGTTTACCGATTTAAATCTAGGTTTCCCGAACGTATCGTTTGCACGGTATTTCCATTGCTTCATACAATAGACTTGATGAATGGTCTACCCCTATTTGGTTTCAAGTCATATACAATAGTTCAACACAATCAATCTTTAGGCTTTTGTTACACCGTGTAACACTTTTCCACTACTTGTATTCATTATTTGCAATATTCCTCATGCTTTTGTTGACAATTGATTGATTGCATGTTGTTTTATATTTTCACATTTTCATCCCGATATTCAAAACACACACACACATACACACACACACACACACACACACACACATATATATATATATATATATATATATATATATATATATATATATATATATATATATATATATATATATATATATATGGACTTCTTTATTTAGCTTGCTTGTGTGATGTACATGAAGTAGTTTAATTTAACTTATTTTTGTAATTTAAGCGTATTATTTTTCTCCCGGTTAATGTTGCATCCACTACTGATTGATACTAGAGTAAGCAGCTGATCTGAATGATATGAAATATGTCTTATTTCGTTGAGAGCTATTTAAAGACATTTAAAGACAATAAAATTATTCAGAGAATAATTTATGTTTCACAGATTGTCTCTACGTGTTTTAAACAGACCTGTAAGACTGGTGTAAAAATACAGATCATTTGCAACAATTGACGTCCGATTTATATCAAGTTTTGCATGTTATTTAGTTTATTCGAGCCCTTTTGACATATTTGCTACTTTAAATCACATTTTGTTCCCTATAATTGTATTTCCGTTTTTCCTGAATTATTATAGATCGGTGTTGTCCAATCTTTAAGATATTTACATTGAACTGTACATAATCCAGATTGTACATTTCTGTATTTACCCACATCAGAAATTATATGTATGTCTTCCTTCTACGGTACTGAGGAGATAATATGCATGTACAGTCACTATCTAAATCTTTAAAGGCAATCTGAAAATCAGCACCTTTCCGAAATATTAAATTCGGTATTTTCTCGTTATTTTATCTGGAATCAAATCAACAAATTAGAAGAGTTTTTCTCTCGAAAGCAGTCATTGGATATAAATTTGATTAGACTTTAATCCGTTTAAAACTTCTAAACACACTTGCAATATCTATAATGTGTTTATGTCAAACGTGTTAATTAAATGCAGTGTAGAGTCGTGTCATTACTCTAGATATGTATGAGAAACTTTTTTATGTTTGATAAGTGTTTCCATAGTCTAGCTGATGTAGAGTTTATTAATTAGGAAAATATAGTCTCCTCCAGACTAATTGGTTCAGTATATATTAAACTTGTGAAATAATAATATTATGGCTGATGTGATACGTTTCGAAAATAATGCTAGGGAAGTAATCACACACACACACACACACACACACACACACACACACACATTTATATACATTTATACCTGATAAAGGATACCCTTCGGCTGGAATCGTAGTATCATTTGGACTGTCATTACTGAGATTGTTGTAATCTACAAAAGGTAAAAGCGACTTTATTGGAAAAACGTTTTAAAAAACGTCATCTGCAGATAATAAGAAACTCTGGATTGTTTACCAAAAGTGTAGTGGGATGAGACAAAGAAGATACACTTATCTTTGGCCTGTACGTAATCTATGTATGTATGACTCAAGCATGTTATGTCTTGGAATTTGGGTATGTGGATTGTGTACACTGAGTTGCTGCCACTGTGGATGGACGAGACCTTGCATGTATTCGTAGAGAGGGTGACAGTGTGCACATATACTGTCTTTAGCTGTTCATGGTTGATGGTTCCTTCTTTTCACTTCGTTACATTACAATGAGGACCGAACGATGTCCAATTATTTCAATATATTAAAATTTAGTGTGTATGCATAATCTAACATGTTTTATTTAGTTTGTTTAATTTAATATCAATGCTTTATTAGCCATGCATGTGATCTCGCCTTTAATGCCTTTTTACGGAGGCCAAGAAAACAGTTTTCTAAATGCCAGTTTCAATCAACCGATTTGTAATGGAAACAGACAAATACATGAATGTATTTAAGTAGGTATAACTGACATATCATCAATATTGCTCTGTATGTCTGTATGTTTGTTTGTCTGTTTGTCTCTCGAGACGAAATGACTAAATGTAATTGGTTTGACACAGCTAACAAAGTATTATCTACAACTGTTGATTAAGCACAACAACCTCAACAAGTGAATTGGCGAAAAATATGTCACACAATTAAGATATTTTATATTGAAAGTTTACACGAGTAACAAAGAAAATGAGCATCATCCACTGAGTACAGATTATAGCGTGGCTCATATTGTTCTTTATGTGCTTTGCTGTGAGATATATGTGAATTTCGTATGCTATATGATTACTATTCGTCCACATATTGATCAGTTTGGTGAAGAAATGCATCTCTGAAATGAAATAATCCGTTAGTACTAAAAGAGGCCGTTGTTGCCTGTATTTAATAATTCGGTTACTTGTTGAAATGTATGGTTTAAATCTTAGTATGTGTTAGTGTTTATGTTAGAATCATACAATTTGAAATATGGATGCATATACGTGATACATACAACAAAACAATATCGTTGTGAGTTAAATCTTGCACGTTATCACAAAAGATTAATTTGAGATTAATACCACATTAATATGTTCCATGCCATATTCAATCTAATATACACGAATAAACTTTTTGCCCAGTGCAGCTGGACGTAGCGATATATATATATATATATATATATATATAGAGAGAGAGAGAGAGAGAGAGAGAGAGAGAGAGAGAGAGAGAGAGAGTGAATCCTCGTCAGCGTACCGGTATATTACGTCTGTTTTGCACATGCTCATCTTGTCGTATCCTATATGATTTACTTCAAATAATGTCCAAGTCGTCCACATATGAAAAATGGCATAATGGTAAGTCTAACCTACATTGATAATAGTTAACGTTTAGTTGACGGCATTATATGTTTTTATATGTTTTTCATGAGATGCCTTTATCAACCATCTGATTCTTTGCGTAGCTAGCTCAATAAGACACTTTTGACTTCGAAGCTATTAATCTGCTGTCTAGAGTTACCTGTTACTCTTGGTTCCTCGAAAAGCCCTGAAAATTGTATAAAGAATGAACAAACGTCGACATAAGAAGTAAACAAGACATAGGTGCTACATCCTGGTACTCGTTCGTCTCACCAGAAATATACTCCAGTAAGCATTCAAGATTCACGTATTTAAATCACAGTTCTAATTTATATATGTTAAATGCGTTCATGGAAAGCATTTTGTGAAAAGCAGTTATAATTGTGTTTCTGGTTTCTAAAGAAAGAATAATGTCATACAGAAAACAAACGTAACATTGGCTAAATAGAATAATAAAACTTATAATGATAGATTATAAAAGTTTGGTACAGAGTAGCCGGTCATGTGATTATTTCTGTCTCTAATTTGGCACTACCAACCACTGACAGAATTCGAAACAGTGAAAGTAAGTCTAATTTCAGGACATGTGTTAAACGGCTGAAATAAACTAAATTATTTGTATGATCTTTTATGATTATGTTTACAAAATAGACACCCATATTCTGTTTTAGGCATACTTTGCAGATGCCAATATCCTTCCTTAGTATAGTGCCTTTTTGCAATGTATTTCGTCATTGTTTATCCACAAATCAACATGGTACAGTATACATTTTCTTACCTGTAACTAGCAACTGCACGATGCTTATTTCCTTGTCACGAAGCTGTGTGTAGCAGGTGTATAGTCCTTCGTCTAGCTCTGATATGTTTGTAAGTAGAAGATTCAATGTTAGGTTTAGGTTTTGCTTTACAAAAGAAAAGTTCAGTCGAGTACTGTACTCTAGTGTGGGCTTGAAATAACCTTTCTCTGGCCATATTCGAGTGATAGTTCTATTATTATGGTTAATGTAAAGCATATCTTCGGTTCGATTATGAATGGTCCAGCTTAGGACTGCAGAGGACCCAACATGAATATTAATTTTCTTCATACCTGAAATTGAATACGTCTTACAAAACAATTGCAAAATTACATTAAAAGTACATTGGATGAAAAGCATTTACTTACCGCCAAGGCATCAATAAATTGAAACATTTTAAAATATTCGGATTTTGTATTAGAAAACTGCCAATGAAGAAACTTAACATTGTCATAAACTTTGACGCAACAGATACACCATGCAGTTTCTCACAAGCTCCTAGACGGAGAAAATTCGTACATTTTTATATATGTTTGTAATTTGATTTGGAACATACTGCTCGGCTAAACTATTAGCTATACAATAAGAGATAAAAGATGAATATTCTAATTTTAAGATGTCATGTCTTCTTTCATTCCCTAATATAATACTCTTTTACTCCAACTTTTCGCACTGAGCCTGTGCAAAAAATGTGAGTACTATTTGAAATGAAGGACATACTATAAAAAGTAAGTGAACACGTTACAACAATTACAAACAATATTGAGATAGTCGTTACAATTTGGGTTGAAATTTGATTGTTTGGTGTTTTCTACTTTTGATATAAACATCTTTCTTTCCTTCTGATATATATGTTTTATGCATACTTGATAATGTGGGAATTATGCGTTCGATTAAAAGGAAATGTTTGAAATTTGGGACTGATGTTTATATTCACAAAGAAAACACAATCGTTTAATATTAATACTGCCCCACAGGAATACTACACTTAATGATGTACATTAGATTTTCTCCCCGATATTTTATAATTTTTCTATGTAGGAGTCGCAGTCAGTTGAGAGAGGCGAGGAGATGGCTCTCTCAAAAAAGAAAGAGTCGCTCATAACGGTGTAGATACGGCTACATCTTGGGGAATTTGGTAATGCGAGAGATCCAGTGATGCTGTATTGATACAAGTCTTCTTTGCGTTCCGACGAAACGGCTCTTTAATGAAATACTCGATGTATAACGCTACATTCAAACATCAATCTACATAAACTTACATTACAGATATGAAATAAATTTAAAACTACGATGTTCCATCACTTACCGACATCATATATTTGTATGATTTCTGCCTTTTTGAATATAATACAGGTAATTAAATATCGAATAAATTCACGATAGCCAAATAATCTAAAATTCAATATTTCAGACTAATACTGCAATCATTTGGTAGAAACATATTTGACAGAATTTGATCTAAAATGCGAACATATTAAACTCTATCATTTAATGAGTACATTATTTCTGAGATAACTATTACTGAGTATGAAGTTGGTAGCGAATGTCGTATTTTACTATAATCAAGAATATAAGTACAATTAAATATAAGTTCTGCAACAATTAAACTTTCCAAAACATTCTTTTAAAGAATGTAACTAAATATTACAATAATCCAATGTTAGATTAACATCTTAACACTAAAGATTCCTATAGTGTATATAAATTTGTAGATAGTATCTTACCTGTAATGATACAAGTCTCCTTTGAGTTTCGACGAAACGGCTGGTTCTTTCTAATATAAATGCTCTTATATAAATGTCCAATTTATTCGTTTCGCCAGAATCTTAAATTGAGATTGCACTGTATCCCACAGGCAAACGATGGTGACAAAGTACTTATTAGTCAGTCAATTAGCTGCATCAGCCTTCTTAATTAATCACGAAGTATCTCTAATATTTATGTCTGTAAACTGTAAACATACCGATGGTACTTTTATTGACCCTAAGATCAAAGATAGTTCGTTCTGCGAATACTCCTTGGGATATATTTCGACTTAATGCTTAATTTATTCTGCTTGTATCAACTAATTGAAATGGATTAGTTTTTGTATTATTTGTTCGTTACCTATTGTGCACTTTTCTTGACCCAAATATCGAAGATAGTTCCTTCTGCGACTACCACTTAGTGCTTAATTTGTACTGCTGGTAACAACTAATTGAAACGGATAATCAGTTTATGTACTGCTACTCTCTGGCTATATCTCATTCGATTATACAGATAGCCAACACATGTTGTTAGTAAATGTCTAGAAGGAATATCATTTTGTTTTACCGAATCACTTAAACAAGAGTCTTAATACGTTTCTTCTAAAACTAATTTATTAAACAACTAGCTTGATAAAAAGCTAAGGTGCTAGAGAGTTTTGCCTTAGCTCATAAGGGTCTAATATGTATTATAATATTTATAGCTGTGATAAATAGAATTAAATGCAATCAATCTGAACATGTTTTAGTAAAATTTAAACATTACTTTAATATAATTTAGAGAACATTTCAATCTTGCTACTTTTACTAAACATTCTGTCCTAATAAACGTATTAATTTATAAATGTATCCATCATAATATATTGTACAATATACGTAAATAATCATGAATCAGTGAATTAACATTGAGAGAGAGAGAGAGAGAGAGAGAGAGAGAGAGAGAGAGAGAGAGAGAGAGAGAGATATACCTCTGATGATGTTTAAAATGGTAAGGAAAACAAAAAGTGCCCAGGACATTTTCACCTATATTGTGAGTGACACATACATCAGTATAGTAACCAGTACAAACAATGGATCACATATTTCAAATAACTGTCTGTGTAAAAGTGAAACTTGTTTAAACACACACACAGATATATATATATATATATATATATATATATATATATATATATATATATATATATATATATATATATATAAGGGAATGACTTATCCTCACAGAAAACAAATCACAATGCAATTATCATACAAAATAATAAATATACAATTGAAAACAATGAACCGGTAATATTCCTTTCGATCTAAAACAATGCACGGAAGGTGTAAGTTTGATCAGGATGTTTTATAAGTCAACGTTCAATTTAAATGCTTATTGATCTCATTTTGTTTTCTTGAATAATAAGATATAGAAAGATATGAGTTGTGGTTTACATGCTGTCCAACAAAATCACATTCTATGTTGTCTTTAAAATCAAATACATCTTTCCTTGTTTATCATCGTATACGTAAGCTTAAATTTAACAACAAGCAGTTACAAGAAACCCTGCTGTTTAAAATATGTCCTTAATACAGCTCTCCTCCACATAATACAAAGAATAAGCCCCTGACTATCCATTTAAAATGTTTTTAACTTTAACATTCTGTATAATACCAACACAGATACATACATACATATATATATATATATATATATATATATATATATATATATATATATATATATATATATATATATATATATAAGAGTGTGTGTGATCTCGAAGACCTCGAATGGGTAATGATCAAATATTTAATTTATTAAACAAGTTGAAATTTCTGGTGCTGTTGCTTTGGAAGCAAAAGATTTACATCGTTTTACGAGTTTCATAAACATTATGTTAAATCATTATAAGTTGTAGATTTAGATTATCAAATAGCATTTATTTTAATGGAAATAGGAGTGACAGAAGAATGAGTAATTTCATCTATTATGACGCAGATGATGCACCTTTCATTGAATGCGCGTTAAAAATAGTCCATGGGGATCTTTATTGCTATTCTATAACTATTTCAATTATTACTTTCTTTTTAGGACTTATACATTTATTAACAAACTTACTTCCGAATCAAGCAACATAATTTGTCCAGACAGTATGAGTTGGTATTTGACAATGTATTTAACTTTTCAATCACACACAAAGTGAGAACGCTAAACTGACACTTATGTCGTTACGTTATGGACTTCATCAACAGAATGATATGATCTCTACTGACTGTCAAAGGCGGTCTATGGAATTGAGAGCAATAGTAACGGATTGTCCAAGATTTGCGACTGGTTGTAACGGCAGCCCGTCCATGTTCGGCGTCGGTTTAAGCGCACCGATATAAATCGATTCTTTAACCCAACTCTCCATCCAGATTTGTTCTCAATCTATTATATTTAGAGAGTTCCAAGTTAGAGTGTGACCACGGCAAACATGGTGGATGTGCCGTGATACCTCATACGTGTTTGATCACTATTCCATCGAGCGACTTTCACAGTCAGTACAGATCACATCAGTCTGCTGGTGAATTCCATAGCGTAAGGACGAAAGCTAGAGGTTAGCTTTCACTGTTTGTTGATTATGTAATTGAACAGTTCAATACATTGTCAAATATGAACATTACTGCATAGTAAAGCTTTCAGCAATGTATTTAGGGTTTGTTAGGTTTAAGAAATGTGTAACAGAAGGAGTGTGAAACTATCAGTGCCATTACTAAGCGGTTAAATCGTCCATTATTTGCAATTTGTTTAGAACAACCAGTTATGCATATCATAAGTTGTATCTCGTTAAAGTGAAATATGTTGTTAGACAGTTTCTGTGATTTAAGACATTTCATGATTTACGAGATTATCTAACAAGTGATGATTAAATATAAATAATACAAAAATATTTTAGGGACTATAATCTTTGCTGCCATGCAAATATGTTCTCGATTAATCATGTTGTCTACCGGTGTGATTTTACGTCGAGGATGAAATAATTTTAATCAATATGTGAAATCAATTAAAACGTAAAAGCGATGGTCCACTAGTATTTGTCATTCCTCTAGAAATAAAAGTCGAAGTTTTCATCTGTTAATGCAGTGCAGGTGATACAGTGACGATAATGCATGTATGTGTGTGTGTTGCTTATCACTGACATAGGTCAGCAGCAGTTGTCAAAAACGTGTTACATTATTTGACCAGTTTAAATATACCAAATGTTATTTTCCATGATTAGTGTTGATATATGTTCTTCTGTTTTTATTGCCCTTTATACTTTCAAATAGCAAATTTTGTATATATAACGTGGTCATTACTCCATCCGAATGATCTACTATTTGTATGGGATATTGCCTATATGTGTGTATTGAGGTACTTGTACGAGAGAGAGAGAGAGAGAGAGAGAGAGAGAGAGAGAGAGAGAGAGAGAGAGAGAGAGTCCCATTCAGTGAAGAGTAGCTATTAATCATTTTCTTTCATCCAGTCAGTATATAATTTACCTACCGTCACTTTGTCATCATGCAGATCAATTAACCAGTCAGCGAGTAAACATTTGACACACCTGCAGGCATTGCATTCGTTCGCCAGTTTCATGCGACAAGCTGCTTGTGACAATATTGAATTGATTATGATAAGTATTTACAAAGTTTTCAATGAATTATTAATTTATAAATCGATAAGGGTGAAAAGAAGTCAGTGGAATCCTCGTTAACCTGACACTCGACACCTAGATCGTCTAAATGGAGGAATTATATTTATTACGCAACATAGACTAAACTTCGATGAATAAAGACCATTTTTGAGGTTGTGTGTACGATCAGCTGAGTATGAAAACGATCAATGGCAATGTTTTTTTGCATAAATATATGTATAAATCATGTCCTGTCGATGACGTGAACAAAACCAAGAGAAAATAAAATTGCAAAATATATCTACAAATAAATGTTTCTAGAATATGGGTAGATAATCCATTACCTCTATGGCTTTGAGTTATGTATTTTTCTTGTATATGAAGGACTGAGCCCCATTCTGTATTATTTTAAATTTGAAAATTTATATAATTTAATGTTGCTTGTACTAAAAATAGTAATGTTTCGTCTCGATCTTTCAGACTCATTGGGCGGATTGAGGGGTGGTATTACAAAAATGTAATAAATGGTTTCAGATAAATATCCAATATATTAAGCATGGATGCAAATGTTTACATCAACATACATCACTCATCAAATTTCCGGCTGAATAACACATTATAACTTTACAATTATTATGTACAACAGTATTCGTCTAAACTGTACTTATTTATGTTTTGTTAATAATTTTTCATTCATTTACTTACAAGGCAGTATATACATAAGCCAGATAGAAAAAGTATAAGATTATATCATAAATACATTAGCATGCTTTGCAGCGAATTCCCGTTTACATTAATAGCAGAGCAGCTTTGAAAATTTATTTTTGAATTATTTACTAAAAATAGAACATTTAATTATTACTATACGAACTTGAACTACAAATATAAATATTGTCTGCTGCAGTATAATTATTCAACCTTGTAATTATATATCTTTAAGAATAATACAGAGACGTCATTTAAATATTTTTTCAAGGGCGGGAGAGGAGCAAAACGTAATGGGTGTGGAAGCAACGTATCATAACCATCGAAATTATGTCCCTAAATACAAATCATTTTGAATCAACAGGTTAGCAGGTGGTCATGTCACGTGATGTAGAAGGCGGAGCGATCTATCATCTCGAGTAAGGCCAATTGAAGGATTAACAGGACAAGCAGGACAAACAACAAAACAAGACAAGACACAAAACAAATTTGAATAAACAAGACAGGCTAACATATGTATTTATAAGCTTTGTTTTACCATAATCTCTCCGGCTATGACTTGAATCACCCTTCCGAAGAAAACTATTGTCTCACATTTAACGTTTCAAAGCGGATTTTTATAAAATCAACGGTATGAGCCTTATATTAAATACCTACAATTACCAATGGCTTTTGTAACATTTTCAAACACGTTTAGTAATACATCAGAGATGCAGGTCAAGCGTTTGCTTGTACGTTCTTGAAGCACAATTATATTTAATGGTTGATTAGCTGTTTAAAATTAATTATGTATCTAATTGATTACGACACATTTGTAAATGCCATGTGTTTGAACCTTTAATATAGATGTGTGATATTAATTATATTTGTACTAGGAGATAATAACCTTATAAAGACATGTATCCATCTTAATACGATGAATCCTAACAAGAAACAAAGCTAGATGGGACCATATTATGATATTGGGTTCTAGTGGTTTTGTTTCGGTTAAGAATTGTTGCTTTAAAATGGGGAGTTGTCAGGTGTCCTCCCGATTGCAAGTTCATAGTAATATGTTCTGATACCAAATCAATAGTAACTTTGAAAGAGACATGGGAAGTTAATGATTCAGTGCATTAATATGTATCTTTACTTTGGCTGTTAAATTCATACTTCTGGATGGTCTTGGAAGTTTAGAGACCATTCAGCAATCAAATTGCTCTTACTAACGTCATATGAGCTAAGTATTGATCTACGGTAAATATCACAACCTTTTTGTAAATATGCTATACATTAAGAAAAATAACACTAGTTATCGCTTCTGTTTATGTTTATACTTCGTCATCAATGGTTCAAACATGATCGAAAAGGTCTATACAAGCAGGAGCACTTACGAAAAAAGGAACGTCTTGAATTATTAATAAAAGACATGAACACAAAATGGAAATAATTTTCTTTAATGAACCAGTCGCACAGAGTATTAATAGTGGAGGCTTATATCTATATTTTTAAAAGCTAATCTGCAGGCTGCCAAACTTAAGTTACAATTAGTGATACGCGTATATCGAGTATATGTTCATATGTTGTAATAACTTCTAACCATTAGTACCTACATGAAAGTGTAATTAACATATTAAATTCCTTTCGATGTTTTTCAGTGTTACATAGCTTTTGATGTTGTCCATCTACCTGCGTCTGGCTCTTTGTTGCTTGCGACGATATTTCTGAAAGTAAAATATTGTAACAAATTATCGAAAGAAATAAAAATGTAGTTGATGGCGGCATCCAATCAATGTCCTCAATTTATTCCAAAGCAATTCTGACATGCAAATGATACTACCAATAAATATAAATATGTATTCTATATCAGATAGTGTAGTGAGTCAATCATAGTTTTATGCAGGTTCCAATAAATTTACCTTGGAACAAGTGATGATACTGATCGAAACACCATTATGGAAGTTGTATTAACAACAGCGATAAGTGTTGTGAGCCATTTTTAACACATTGTTAGCTATATAATGCTGATATAAATTAGATATAGGTACCATTAAAAAAATCATCATGAGACAACTGAAACAGGCTAAACTGGGTGGCTATTGAACCAGCGACCCTGGATTACCAGTCCAACACTCTACAAAATAAACTACCGTGGCATCTGCGATAACATAAAATCGCTCCAGGATTATAATGATGTATAAAGTAATTATATTATTATCAGTAGTTATGAGAGTCAGGGATGGAGCACTGTGACTGGTCTAGGATCCCACAAGAAAGCCTGTGCCCCGACCATCTTAAACTGAGTTAATATAGCATTCAACTGAATAAAATTCAAAAACGACCATATATTTAACAATGCTAGTTGTTTTGGGTTCTAAATCGAATTTATTCTTGGGGTCTATGAACATTTAGCATATTGACGTCAAAACAGGTATCCCGTCACGTGTAAGGTAAAAATCACGTCAAAAATGTAAAACCCAAATTGCAAATTTAGATCCAAAATGAAATGCAAAAGTTTCACCAATTCAATAATGAATAAATAATTTAGAATATAAGTTTTAAAAATATCATTATTATAAAAATTGATTAAACAATTAGAAAACCTTTTAACAATATATTACAATATTTGAAACGTATGAACAATTAACAAAATTGGAATATTCTTCACCGACGGTTTGATTTGTATTTATCACCAAGAGCATGACGTTCAGCGCACTCATTCATCGCAATCGTGTACTTTTATAAAATTGTCATATGCTTCTAAAGGAATATTGAATGTGGTAGTGGATGATCGAACGATCTGATTCACTTAAGCGAGTGGATATATATATTCGGAATGGTAAACAAACAAACAGCTAAAACACCCACCCGCTACGCCTGCATTGCCAATTATACTTTCCATTTAAAATCTCGATTCAAATAAGTCAATTCAAATGAATTAAGTATGTTTTATAACTGCACTCAGTTTTAACTTATACACGCTAAATTGCTCTCCGATATACATGCAAAAATAATTTAAATATACAAGGACTTGGAGTTGGACAAGACGACACAAAACATACAGAATGCACTCATCAACAATACTTTTTTAATTCATTCAAAGCAATTAGTATTAATGGTTAAAATGGCGATAATCTAGCAGGATGAATGAATAGTAAATTGTTGTGACCTAAGAATTGGGAATGTCATTTAGTGAAAGTAATGTCTAGTAATTTTGTTTTGAGGTTTATGTTTTGAGTTTTACAGCCAATGGCCATGCGCAATGTCTGTTTCTGAAGCGATATTACTGTACATATGAACTGACAATGATGTTCAAGACCTTTCAATGCGCCACATCTACGTTAATGTTGCCATTATGGAACATACAATATGCAGGCCATGTAATTTCATAGTGACTAGGACCATTTAGAGATTTTGTCGCGGGGCACAACATCGCATTTTTCATTGGGCACAATTTCACCTATGTCTCCTTTTTTCAACCTTTTGTATAGTACATTATGGGTTTTGTGTCTGTGTTGAAACGTTAATATTCGAACATCTGCGCTACAAATAATCTTTTCCCAGGCAACTCTCATTTCATATTGGAGACGGCGATACCCATTGTGCTGTGATCGGAAATATACGCTCATTGCTAATGTTTGATCTCTCAGGCTTTTGTTTACTTGTTTGTTGAGCAATTATTAAGCAGAACAAATGTACAAGCTTGTATGAGTAACGAATTGTGCCGCAAAAGTTGTTATCCTGGCTAGACAACAATTTCTTTCAAAATTGCAAAATTTACGACTCAAAAATAGTTCAGTATCAGATATTTCTGTTTACATTTGGTTGGTTTCCATGATAAGTTCCAGGGAATATTCAAGGAATATTAATACTACCATGTATTGCCAACTAAAACGTAGCTGTGGCTTGTTTATCTGTATGGAGGATATGTCTAATTTTATGTGAAACAATGTTATTTTTAAATTGTTTATAATACAATCGGGAACGTGGATCTTTCTTGGTTTAATTTTTATTAAATCTGTGTTTTGAATTTTTAATGCTTTCTGATTTTGTTCAAACTTTTAAAGACTTTGTTTTTATTTAGGTTTTGCCATTTTTAAAATCCTTTCACGTTGAAATTTTATTTTTTTTATTTGTGCAGTTTCTAACTTTTTTTCAATTTGGTTTCAAATATTTGGTGAATTTATTGTTTTGAGGTGTCATGCGGAAACCTTGAAACAAATATTTCACTACCGAAACAGCAATTATTTAAAGCTACTTTTACAATAGGAGAAACAATGAAATAATTTTTAAGATGGTTTTTAAGACAATCCTATGTGACTACAGATGAGCTACATGTTCATGTAGGATCATCAGCATTATAATAAGTCCTTTAAGATACACACTTTGTTGATATGACGATGTATTTGGGATGACACAGGTTATGGATCGTCAAACTGGTAGCCAAGATAAAATATATGACCTATTGTCACGTAGATCTATGACAATATTGCTATTTAAATTAAACAACCCATCAAGAAGAAAGAGTAGTAACGCGCAAGATTTTATTATTGATTTATCGTTACAATATGAAAGGGCCCATAGGGTAAAAAGTTCGTATTGAATCCGGTGTGGAACCAGAACAACTGACAAAGAATCCAAGGCCAGCATCTCGATACTACCATCAAACCACTGGAGTATGACATGTGGCATTGATTGGAAAGGAAAGCGAACATACCATAGAATAATATGTTATAGCAAAAAGAAAACAAAATTAACCAAACGCGTGTCCAACACTTTTAATGACCGTGAACATGAATCAAGGTAAACGTGGCAAGCCTGTATCTGGTATCTGGACAAATGAATGTTCGTTTCTTTATCATGATTCGTCCAAGATATTAACATGATCTATTAAGGGGTGTACGAAATATGAGCAAATTACAAAGACATACACCAAAACTTTAATGATTGCAACTTTAATCCCAATGTTAGTGTGTCAAGATCAAACTTATTGACGAATTAATTGATTTAGCAATATAAAAAGTAATTTAGTATATAATAAGTAATGCCATGTATTATGATACATTTTGCAATAGTTAAGGAAATATTAAGCAATCAAATTTTCCGCTGTTGGAAATGTGACTGCTTAGACTCAAGTCAAATTAACATGGGATTAACAAAGTGTCCACGAACAGAATATACATGATGAATGCAATACATGTAACGTATTGTTACATATACTTTCGCGCTGACTCATTTGGCGATTATGAAGACTTGCAACATCAAACATGCATTTAACCATTGAGGTACATACTCTTATATGTCATGCCTCTCAAGAACTTCTTTTCTGAAACAAAATATGAACAAATCACGGAAACAAATAACAGGAGGTACCGTCATTGTTTTATAAATTATTTATGTCGACAGAACTATGCAAACAAATGTGCGTGAGTTTGAGTTATCATGGTTGCAGTAACCATTTTCATGCATGCATCAAACCTGCAAAACGTTGGAAACCTTTGCTCCACCAGACATATACAGCGTTAATTAAATTCGAACTTAATTCATCTAGTTGTTGTATGAATTTTTTTTTCTTATAACCCTACATCAGTAAATTGCAGCCAGGACAACAACACTGTATGTTTGTATGGCTCCCATGAATAGTGGCATGTGATAGACCATTGAGTTATAAATGTCGCATATGGGTCACAATTCTCATATAGCATGTGAAATCATTGACTGAACCTGTTCCGTGTTTTTGTTTCCATGCTAGCACAATAAGCTTCCCAAAACAAGCATGGTTTTGAGACGCTAAGCAAAGTAAGTTAATATTTCACTAGATTTTGTATAATATTAAGCAACAGTTTTTTTTTCACAACAAAATCTAAACCAAATATGCTGTCAATAGAAAAGTAGTGATTTGTGCAAATGATAAGTCGATCATCTAATAAGAAAATCTAGTAGCTTTAAGTGACCATACCAGGTTGCCTTTTCTTGCGATAATCACACAGACAAAAAATTGGTATACTGCACATAACTATCGATGACATATCAGGAACATATATTAGAAAGTCTCCCAAATATGGAATGTGGGGGATAGTGTTCCATGTCCAAGGGATCCCAGGTGCAGCACTGCATAAGCAAGCTTTTACAGTGTCTAGAATATGACACCAGATACGGTCATTTGAATTCGAAAGTAACCGGTGTCACCTAAGACAAAATAGTTTAACTTTTCAGGTTCGATTTTGGATATGGACTTATTAATTTAATTGCAAGAGATAATTGCATATATTCTTGATGCTAGTTTTACAAAAGCACTTATGAGCTTAATAATACGTTTATATTTATTAAAAAGATATTACTTTCGTCATTTTCTCGTTTAATAAAATGCAAATAGTGGAACAATATACTCTTTTATAATGCACATTCTCTCTCACCACTACTATTAACAATATCATTCCTTTATTAATAATTACTGCTATGGGATAATATATCTTGAACATTTATTTATCTATACCAGGAAACTGTATTTTACAAAGCTTTCATTTCATATGGGGTTTTCAAGTGTGAAATGTCGAAATTATAATGAAAGTTATTTTATCGACTTGATATTCTGCATGAATTTAATTTGAACTTGCCTGATAAAGTCCATGAATCAAATCTAGTATCCGGATGATAATATGTGCTGATGATACAACTAAAAGGCACGTAATTTCCCAGTATATGGTATCTATTTTCTTCGCTGCATCAGATTTTGGATTTTCTTTGTCCATATCGTCATCTGAAAGGAGATTCAAAGTTCAAAGGGTCGTGTGTAGAACAAAATCATAGCCTTAAAATATATATGTTGCATAAGTGGGTACAAATCTTTCGAAGAGACTGATGATCTGCTGTCTGAAAAATAATTTCCGTGAATTCATGCTACGAACAAATCTTTAGTACTGCCATAAATATTTTTGAATTAGTCATGTGGGGAAATATATTAAATATCTTTATTTAGGACGAACTAGATACCATTAGAAGACATATTTTGACGACCGCATGTTGATATAACGTCCGGATTAAGTGGAGGAGCTACTTTTCAAGATGGCTACTCACCTTGTTAGATTAGATATGTATTGGAACTAGTTTAATACGTTCTAATTAGACATCATACAATATCAGCAGGTAATTCCAATGTTGATATGATATACTATCTGGGGGAGTGGAGATAATAGTTTTAAGGCTGTGGCTATGCCGGCCATATTAAATATCACGTTGCAAACATATTGACGTAATATTATCTACACACAACGATAGGTCTTCGGATAAAGTCCGGACACGTTACACTCAGAAGAAGTCGGAGTTGTAAAGATGGCTGCCGTGGTGACATTTTAGATGACAGATTGTCATTTGTGACTAAATTTATTTATAGGATGTATTCTAATACAAACCACATCTTGATATTACAGATATTTCAGACCAGATGAAGTCTGCTAAACGATTTTCATGATGACCATTCTGGTGGCCAGGTTAGGTGGCCACAATGCAACATTTCTTATTAATATCGTCTAAACATGATTAGAAATATTCTGGTGAAAAGACCAAGCTGATACGACTTTCCGCTCAGCAGGAATAGCTATAACAATATTCTTTAATAATGGCAACATTGTTGGACATCAGAAAAGTACCATGTTCTTTTTTATAACCAACTCGATACTATAAGTAAGGTTTTTAACAGAAACCATATGTTGTTATGCATCCATTCAGTAGGAGTCGCGAAATTCAAGATGGCGGGCGTGGTGTCCAAATAGAATATCGGCACAAATAAGTTTTTTATTTTTGAAAACCTATATACTGACCTATACACTGGCGTCGATACCCATGGTTCAAGAAAAATACCGATCAACTGAAAGGCATCCCGACCGATCCCTGCACGCACCCCTGGCTCGTTT
The DNA here is from genome assembly GCA_030141615.1 of Unio pictorum. Classification (NCBI taxonomy): domain Eukaryota; kingdom Metazoa; phylum Mollusca; class Bivalvia; order Unionida; family Unionidae; genus Unio; species Unio pictorum. The sequence goes on along the minus strand of JARLTB010000060.1, from coordinate 20,296,677 downwards.
ACATTATCCAAGTTTCTATGCTGGGAGTGGTAACAGCTATTCTCTGGACTAAGCCTATTCTCTTAGGACAATTGAGGGAAATAATTATTTTTTATTCACATTCCATGATTTTCTAAAAGTGTTGACACTTTTTAAGGGGGAGATATTGTTGCGGAATTTTGTATATATTTTTCGTTTATTTAATATTTGGATTAAATACATATACTCGGGTTTTCTTTTCTATATGGCGTTATCCGAGGGTGGTTATGTATATCGCATATGATTTTGAAATGGTGAGTTCAGTTCATCTCATGGGACTCGAGCACAGCGCTTACAATGGGAAATCCGATATACCTTGAAGGCATAGTCAGTCTATAGCAATATCGCCAGTGTATAAATTCCCTCATCGTAGAGTTAAACATCACATTACAAAGAATCTTGTCATTCAGCAGTCTACTTTAATGAATGCAATTTTCAGCTCAAGAGGTATACGAGTTATATGTTATCTTCCTATTTACATTTTATGATATAATTGCTTTCCTGCCATATTTATTTTGCATTTTATGGTAATTCCTACTTGTGTAGTATAATGCAATGATTTATGCCGTTTCCTAGTTTACCTGTTTGTAACTTAATATAACGATTATTTTCGCATAAATGTATTTTTTAGGAAAGAGAAGATGTTACGATACGTACCATATAATTATTGTTAGATACAGGTTCACTTCTTAACCTGATTATCACCTTTGCACAGCAGTCCCGATAATCTAATTTGTATAAAATAATCAACTCAACTGTACAGTACTTAACGTCATTACGTGCTGTTATACATGGCCGTGTCATTTGTAGTACACGGAATCGGATTTTATATTTACAGCTGACGGATTCGTGATTGATTAATGGTGACTGCTGAATACTGAGTGATGAACAGTGATGGAGGGACGGAGTGATAGTAATGCTGTATCTCTGTGTATGCACCATATTGTAGCTGTTGTTTACCAGTGTTGCTAATTTTGGTTATGTTATACTAATACTACTACTACTACTCCTACTACTACTACTACTACTACTAATAATAATAATAATAATAATAATAATAATAATACAAATAATGAGGACTTTGTATAGCGCCTAATCTCTAGACGCTCTAAGTGCTATACAACATTTGCAAACACCTAGAAATTAAAACCCATAAATAAAGATATGATTACAAAAAAAAGAAGAAACACCATGAACGTAGACATCATTAAACATGCTAATAAATAGTTAAGGTAGGAACAATTATTAGGTCTTTAAGTTTGTTCTCCGTCGAAAAGGGTAAGTGTTAAGAGCACTCGTAAATGGAATCACTTTGTCGTTGTGTCTAAGTTCAGTGGGCAATTCGTTCCACGTAGCTGGGCCCTGGTATCCGTTGTCCATATGACTTCATTTACATATATGGAATAATGAGTGTACGATTGTCCGAAGAGTTGCGTAAGTATCTCGATGGTGTCTACACATTGGTTTGTTGGATTGGAGTCCGTCAGTGAAACGTAGCATAGAGAACAAATGTTGTGCTTAATTCTAGATTGAATGGATAGCCAGTGTAGAGTACAGAGCAGTGGATATGTGTACTCTAGTGATGGCACTCTAAGGATGATCGCAGCAGCTCTGTTTTGAACTTTTGAAAATTTCTGGAGTATATATTGAGGCGAACCAGAGAGAAATGAGTTACAATAGCCCAGTCTTTAAAGTACTAATCAACACACAAAGTGTGATAATGGAACAATATGTGCGAATGAAGATGATGAGTCTCATCTCAAGATATGTGGCCTTACATATGTTCATGTCTTATTGGTGAAATGTGAGAGTACTGTCCAGAGTAACACCTAGGTTTTTTACTGTCTGTGAATTTAATGTTGATGTTGTTGATATTTATTTTTCGCGGTAAAGGATGTTAATGAGAAAGTCTTTGTGTTGTGATTAGAATGGCTTCAATTTTGTCATTATTCGTCTGCAGCTTGGTGCATGTCATCCCTGATTTCACATCAGAAATGCACCACTCTACACCTTGGATGGTAGCATCACCTTCAGTTGAGTGGCTAGATATGTATATTTGGGTGTTATCAGCGTACAATTGTCGAGACCGTTGATGTTGATCTATAATAATTGAAAGAGTCGGAGTGTATATAATGAAGAGAACAGCTCCAAGAAGAAACCTTGAGGAAGATCACAACATAGATCAACTGGGGTGGTTTTTAATTCATTCTCGGACACAATTTGTGTTCTTTTGACTAAGCAGGACTTGAACCATATAAAGGCTTTATGATGAATGCCATATACATGCTGGAGACGGCGAAGTAATATATCATGGTCTATTGTGTCAAATGCTACATACAAATCAAGGAGAGTGAACACTGCAATCTTTCCACTATCCAAAAGGAGAGAGATTGTCATTAATCACTTTTAGAAGAGTAGTTTCAGTGTTGTGGCAAGGGATATATGCAGACTGTACATTACTAAAATACTATTTCAATTCAGATGAGACACAGGTTGGGTTAGAATCACTTTGTATAAGATTGTTTTATTTAACCTTCCGTGATTTTAGTAATGTAGTGGTCTGATTTATCTGTATGGGATATGTTAGTGACGTTCTTCTTAGCAGCTTCATAAATTTGCTTATGAATCTTTAGTCTGGAAGAACTACAAAGTCTCTTCGCTTTACGGCAATCGTATTTGCGATGTCTTTTAGCAGTGCGAAGCTGGTCTCTAACACGCTGTTATACCACGAATAACACTTTTGAATTGATAATCTGTGCTTGGTGGTTGGGGCATGTTTTACAAGCAATCAACGCAGACAGTTACTGAGTTGTTCTGCTTTAGGAGGTAAGCAAGTTGTTAGGTCTACTTGGATGTCATGCATTAGCTTGGTTCTATTTATTATACGGAGGATTCTCTTAGTAGCAAATAAAGGTGGAGGCTCAGGGACTGATACGTCAAGATGACATATACTGCAGAAATGATCTGATGTTCGTAGGATACCAGGGAGGACCATATACTATTATCATCGGATCAATGAATATTTCAGTCTAAAATGTGACCATGCTTATGGGTGGGCTGGTTAATTGAATGTTTGAGGATAAAAATAGTAATGGAATCTAGGAGTTTTGATGTATATGGGTTTCCAGTACAGTCAAAATCAAAGTTGAAATCTCCAAGAATAATCAAGTTACCACATATATAATTTACATACTCCAGAAGATTCTGAAACTGCTCCAAAAAGAGATACTCAGCTTGTTTTTTGCTACTAGGAGGAGGGCGGTAGAGGCAGATAAAATGGACTGACCATTGTTATAGTGTGAGTGTGGTTTGGACTAGTTCTAACGATGTATGATAGAAATTGAAAGTTATGGTGTCGTTAAGACGATTGACCATGGAATTCTTTGTGATGACAGCAATTCCATCTCCGCGAGAGTGGCGGGATGAACAGCTTGATGGAGTAACCGGTGGGTGATAGATCGACGCCTGATGTTTCAGCCATGTTTCAGTCAGGAACAAAACGTCAATATTCTGATCGTTGATAAAATTAACTAGTTCTGTGTGCTTTTCCGATGGTCCTACTGATTGTACAGTGCTTAATGCAATCAAGCAATACACAGTGGCATATCGTGGATAGCTGACCCGAATAATGTCCATTTAATACTGATTTCAATCAGGTTATCTGAATTAACTGCCAAATTTAGGGGCCTCGAGTGGTATAAAGCGCTTTCCGTTACGGATCACTGCCATCTCACCTCTCTTTGCGTGGGTTCGAGTCTAAGATTCGGCTAATGTAGTTATGTGAGAAAGCTTGCCAGTAGCTTCTCATGGGTCGGTGGTTCTTTCCGGGGGCTTTTCCTGGGCTCTTCCTCCACCAATAATACTGGCTGTCATGTATAGCCTATCGTGTGCTGAACAATAGCGTTAAACTCTACTACAACAACAACAACTGCCAACTTTTTAAATTGTCAACCCGGAAAGGGCGAAAGGGAGACAACTGGAATTCAACTTTCTATTCCATGCCGGCCATCTTTAAAGCAACATTTCTTATTTCGCCTCCGTTTACATTTATAAAATGTTGAATTCAGTCTCAGTTCGTTCATTTTAGAGCACACTGTAGTGTGGAGATCCAATGAGTGATCATTGAAAGCCATTAATGAGGGTCCATCATAACATTAACTGGTTGATTGTGGAGCAAGACAGCCAAGAAAAAGTCTAATTGTCCTTGTTTCCAAAACAAGGAGATGATGACGAAACATATATGAAGTGCGATAGCTGCCATGTTGTTATGATTGTGTGACTAAAGGGGCAGTATTTATGATTAGAGACTGGTAAATTATACAATGGAATACAACAAGAGAAAAAGATATTTTACGGATCTTTAGGCAGATCAGGAGGGGCAGACCGTTGGTAGCTGTTCCCCAACCATTCAACATCATTGGGACTGAAAACACCTTTTGGATTTGTGTTCGACTCCACAAGTTACAAGTTCCACTCATGTTGCTCTGACCTGAATTCACCAAAGGTAAACCACGGAATCATGGACGCTGACTAGCAATTCGATCTCAGATGTTTGATCCCAGTAACTGTCTAATTATTTCGTTCTGAGGAATATGTCTCCAGGACTGACTTCCCACAATCACATCAGTAAGCTAAGAAATCCTTTAAACGGAGAGTATGGGTGTGTCTTGGAGAATGTAAAAGAATGTAAAACATCGAACTATATAAGTAGCTCTAGTTTTCTTATTGCATATATACGTATCTTAGCTGAACATGTTATTATGTGTGTACTGAATGTCAGAGATAAGTATGTATTTCATTATGAACGGTTTTGTTATAAGTGCTGAGTGTATGATTAAAATATTTAGATTACGCGTACGTGTTTTAGGGTAATATAGGTTATTCGCTTTTGATAAGGTATACGTGTTATCTCCATTATAGAATGCAAAGGACAGAGATTGTTGTGCAGCTTACAATTTTTTATAATCTCCTCGGTACAATAAGCTTCGTGTGGAATATTATTCATCAAACACGACATGGCAGGTCCTGTAGTGCAGGCAAAGTATGACCCGGGATCCTCTCTAGAGTTTATTTGTATGATGCCCTGCAAAATTTGGTGTACCTGTATAAATCAGTCATTTCAAAATCGTTGTGATGGTAATCATTGACAAATTTCATAATATTTGTATCATGTTTAATGTACCTTAATTTATCCAAATCTTAACTACTTTAATCAAAGCATAAATATAAGTATGCAATGTTAATCAACCAACAAATACAAACTTTTCACCCATTGTAAGGAATATAATTCTCTTGTAAATACAAAGATGAAAAGTTTATTATTTTTTGGTGTTTGTTTGAAGATTTTTATAAATCTTTTTTTAGGCAATGCTACTTGCATATCTTTACCAGGTCAGTTATACAAAAAAGACGAAACAGTTTATCTGGAAAACATACTCCGGATTCTTTGTTTTGTTACCAGAAAAATGTCCATTTAAATAAAATAGTATAGGGTAATATCTCTGCGTCGTGTAGCATGGCGCAATATAAGCTTGATTTCGGATGAGGAGAAGACTAAACACACTTCAATTCAAAACTACTAATCATATACCTTTCATATCGCAACTAACCACCGTGTATTGAGTTCTTAGTTTGTTTGATTATACTTCTGTTTAATCTTGTATACATTTAAAATAGTTACATTTTCTTTTTTCTACTCACATTCGATGAGTTAAAACCCAGCCAATGCACTGTGACAGGAGGTATACCACACCCTGTCTCCTTCAGGGATGCATTTAGATAAACGATATTTCCATGTGTCTGTGTGCGTTTTATGGATGGCTTACAGTCTGCATCTGGAGGTACTGAAGAAGACAAAAAAATCCATATGGTATATGCTAACTTGTAAAATAATGATACTAACAATTCTTGTTGAGTATGCCCAGCATAAGCCCAAATGTGCCACTCCTGAACTTAATTGTAACTATATTGAAGCACATATCAAGGATACTGTTCCAAGTATCAAGAGACTCGTATAGTGAGTATCTATATGTATGAATAAATAATATGAACCAAAACGTCTTTAATAAGCAGATTTTAGCGGCTTTAATCAACAAAAAAGATATGGAAATGCAAATTACTGGCAATTGTCAACTTGAAATCTGATATTATCTAAGCACAGTAGCTCTGTTTGTAAATCCAGTTACATATATAATGGAATACGATATATAAAATGATAAAGAAATAAATATACTTCATTTTTTCGGCCGAAACAATTGTGGTACAATGAATAGTAACGACAAAAGCGGTATATATTACACTTACTACAGATGTATAAGGTTCCATTCCTCGTACTTTCTCTTGATCTATGACTACTTGCTTCCATCGAGTACACCACTTTATACACTCCAGTGTCCATTTCTTCGAAATCATGAAGCCAAATGTCATACTTTCCGTCACGAACAATCCTTTTCTTACTAGATTCTTCCTTTATATTTTCATTGTCATCATTAATATTTGCAAACCATTGGTTAATTAAAATATTATTGCGATAAAGGCTTACATAACCTTCTCTTGGATTTAAAATGGTATTTGAAAAGAGTTTTATGGATGATCCCTGGCAGATGCAAAGATGGGTATCTGAAATATAAACAAATCTATGTACCAAAATGATGCAAAATACTCGCGCCATGGTATTAACACGGTAAGAGATAAACAGAGTGCAGATTGCATTATGTTTGATGTGAAACATTAAATTGGACATGCTTCACGGTGTCAGTTCTAATTAGCAAACTAGAAAAGTGGTTGTAACCCTCTGTATTAATATAGAGAAAAATAAGATCAAACATGGTGATAAGCAATGTTTTCTCCGCGTGCAAGACTAAGACAATTAGAATCATTTTTTCAAGTCGCTGCATGTAACAATTAAACCAGAAGGTATCATTCACGCCTTCTTTCAAGTGTTCTTGAACATTTCTGATCGCCAGACATCATAATTTTGTTAATGAAAGTATATTATGTGTCGAGGCACAATACTATATTATTGTCACCTAGCAAAAGTACATTTCCTCTTATGTAGGAAGGCATTTTCATTTTTATCTTCATCAACTAGTTATAAAAGACAGTATTGAATATGATTCAATTATGAACTATAAATACGTTACTGCGAGAGCATATGTTATGCTTAAACCATTGTCATTATATGCAGACTGCATCGGATGTACACATAAAGTAGTGGATCGTTTCTAAATAAACATTTATGTTTCTGAAGTGACATGTATTTATCCTGAACTTCGAATTGTACATGATCTCTGCATCTTCAAAGTCCTCAAAACTACCATTCAAATAAACAACAATGTTTGTAGACATAAGTGTGATAGAAGACACGTTTTCACAATCTAAGACACATGCGAATTTCCTAATGTATTCCTCTTTGTCCGTATACATAGTCAACAGAAATATGAAGATAAAACTGGTGTTGTCGATATATAGAATTAGGAACAACTAGGTTCTGAAACAACTCTACCCAAGGCAAGAATATTTAAGGTTGTGGCCTATGCATTTTGATAACAAACAACTTGGATAAATTGTTCTATACATATCTGACCAAATCGTTGAAGACAAATGCGACCAAATGATAAAGGCGGGTCGCAGCAATGAGTAAACTGGACCCTAGTTCCGATATTCATCTACATTGTAACTATAAAGGACACATCTCAGATACTAAACATCTAGGTACCAACAAAGCCCACCCAGGCTGACTTTGTATGTTAAACGTATGTCCAAAAAGAATTAAAAATTAAAGCCACTTTGATCAATCTCGCAATAACCGTTGCAGGGAATTATGTAGCCATATGACTAGGCAGTTCGATTTGTGCAACAAAATCAGTTAAGTTTGCAGAGAAAGGACTGCTAAATTAGAGTAGTTATAACAATTGGTATAACCGATAAAAAAACAGTTTATCGGCATGTCATTTACACATAGTCTATGTTGTCCTTTATCAAAGTGAACATAGTCGAGTTGAATCAAAACTCAAATGATTTGTATTTGGACTTTGATATTCGAGTTGTTTGGATTTTGTCCACACGGCAACGGCGCTATGCAATTAGTATCAGTAACAAGGACTGGAACATACCGCTAAAATTCATGATGGGAACGCCATCGAGTAATTACCCTTCGCTACCTATTAGGATGTCCTTTGAAAGCAATGAAAGCCAGCAACAGTATTACTTGTGTAGCCAAACAAGGTTAATATAACTGAGTTTATCTCAACAGTGGATTCGAATTTTTATTTCCATGGCTGAATAGAATGTTATTATATGAAAGATACATCCGGGTCTCGAATTCTCCCTCTCAAAGTGCCTCGTTAAAATATGTATACACTGAAACATGTTATTACTCACATGTTCAATTTTAAACAATATCTTTGTTTGCAAAGAAGACAAAAACGTGATATTGGAACTACCATATTTGGTTTCAAATCATCTGGAGATACAAAACGTATTCATTATTCGACATAAGAACAGATGTTACGGGGTGGTTCACAATGTGTTTGCCTCTGGCTGTCGTTGCTGTTGTTTGTCTGTCGTTCGATTCGACGATAACCTCGCTAGTCATATGATGGTTGGAACGGATGGTTCTGTTCTGTGCGTGCGCAGGTGGCTGACTAGGCCAACCCTTGCATGGAATGTTCGTTTGCATAAGGGACAGGGAATGTGTTGGACATCTCCATGAGTGTTGATGGTACGGGCTTTTCTGGCTTTTCTCATCAGCTCTGCAGCTGCTGTCCTGCTAGATTCGCACAGCTTGGAGCCTTTGTGCACAGAGTTACGCCAAGTGACTCGATCGCTTCCCGTTTGCTCCAAAGAATCAGTGTTTATGTTCAACGGCTTCAATGCAGCTTTCAGATTGTCTTTGAAGCGTTTCTTCTGATCTATGCGCCACTCTTAAGCACTTTATGACAGTGTTTCAACCTACAACCTACGCGTATTATAATGTACATGACATAAAAGAACTTTTCGATACTATACATATCACTCGCAATATAGACTTACTGTAGGAGGTAAACTTTTTTTAAATTATAACTTTTATGTCATCACACACAGCACTTTTATGTAAGATAAATACCTTCCCTTAACTTCAAGATATTTTCATCCGTCTTCATTGCCATACACCATGTTCAACACCCGTTGATTTGGAAGCTTTATATTTTACTGTTACCATTGTACTTTCAACTTATTGTTTTTTGATATAGCTGGTCTGTATTAAAACTTTCACCTTTTTAAACGTTTTGACATATAACCTATTGTTGAGCGCTCAATAGCCTAAAAGTGTTGGTGCGCAGTTAAAATATAATCAAATAATCAATCGATCTAACCTCCGCGCGATCGCTGTCCTTGCTGTAACTCACCATAAAGGAGTCTCTTAGGCAGCCGGTGGTCTGACATGCGTACAACATGTCACACGCAGCGTAATAGGCACTGCATCTGGATGCTGTGGATGCTGTAAAGACTTGCTTGGGCGCGTACATCCGTGTCTCAAACCTTGTCCTGCTACGTGATGTTGAGGATTTTCCAGAGAAATGTGGTGTGCAAGTGGTTCAGCTTACTGCCGTGGCGTTTGATACACCGTCCAGGTTTTGCATGTGTAAAGTATTTAGAGCACAACTTTCCTGTAGACCTTTACTTTGGTCTGAATGCTGATGTTTTTTTAATTCCAGACGTTAGCATACAATCTACCAAAAGTTGCGCTGGCTCTGGCAATGTGAAGGTTCAACTCGTCAATAGTGACGCTATGTGAGAGTATGCTGCTAAGGTAGGTGAAATGGTTCACTACGCTGAGATTTTGTCCATTACGGCGATGTTAGGTTAAACATTTTCAGGGGCAGACTGATGCAGGATTTCAGTCTTCTTGGTACTAATGGTGAGACCAAAGCATGTGCATGATCTTGATAACTTGTCAACGCTGAAATGCAGGTCGGCTTCTGAGCCAGCATGAGGGCGCAGCCATCAGCGAATATGAAATTCCTGATGGTGTCTGTCAGATTCTTGATTTTTGCATGCAGCTTCATGGGATTGAATAGTTTTCCACCTGTACCGTACCGGATGCCGACTCCAACGTCTCTTTCTCCGAAAGCATTAGTCAGCATGGCGGAGAACAATAGACTGAACTGTGCCAGTTCCAGAACACAACACTGTTTGACGCAGTTGGTTACTGAGAATGATTCAGATATCGCTCCATATTCCAGGACTCATGCCTACACGCCATACTTGAAATGCTGCACCATGGATATACTGTCTTTGGGCATACGTACTTGACCATTACAATCCACAAGCCTTCTCTGCTGACAGCATCAAAGGACTTTGTCAAGTCAACGTAGAAGAGGTCGGTGTTTTGCTCTTGACATTTCTCTCGTAGTGCCTCGCAGCACATACCATGCCATATGGTTCCACGCTCTTTTCGGAATCCACACTGGCTTTATGGCAGTAGTCCCTGGTCATGGTACGTAGTGAGGCGGTTCAGAAGGATTTTCTTTCCTACAATTAGCAAGAAAATACCCCGATGATTGTCGCAGGCCTGGCGGTTCCCTTTGCGCTTATACAAGCAGATTAATGAAATGTCTTTGAATTCCTGGGCGATTGTCTCTTGCTGATATATCAGTAAAAACAGTTGGTCGAAATTTTCTTTCAGGGCTGGGCACCCTCCTTTGTAAACATCAGCTGGCATGTAGTCTGTACCAGATGTGTTTCCACTGGAGATCAAGCATATCGCTTTCTGTGTCTCGAGCAAGGTTGGCGGATCATCCAGTACTTCGTTGATGAGTAAATGGGAGAGACGACTAATGGCTTCATTATTGATGGATGAAGGACGATACAGGACGTCGTCATAGGGTGCAGCCCATCGGCGTTGAAAAATCTCCTGTTGTCAGTACTATGTGTGTTCCTGTCTCAGATGAGGGGGGGGGGGATGATCCAGAGGATGTAGGTCCATACACGTCCTTCAGGGAATTGAAGATGTTCTTCATGTCATGCTGTAGCACTGGATCTCATCAGCTTTGTTGCTTGGCCATGTGTATCGCATCTGACTCAGTTTCTCCTTTACAGTTCTGCGTATACTGTTGTACGCATCTTTCCTAGAGGTGGACTTGTGGTTGTTGAAGTATGTTTGAAAGAGGCGTTGTTTCTCATCCAGTAACTGTTTGATCGCATCGCAGTTCTCATCAAACCAGTCTTGATGATTTCTGGTTGAGGGTTCTACGACTTCTGAATCTGTGCTGTAGACCGGCTCTCTGAATAACGCCCCGCCGGTCTCCAAATTCTGTTTGCCGAGAGGGGTGAATTTCTAATGTTCGTCCCGGGCATCCACAAGACATTTCACCTTGGTGATGTTTAGTCGTTTAGGACCCTTCTTTCCCTATGGGAGTCTTTTGGGCTCAATACGGATGTTAAGTTTGGTGATGACGAGGCGATGGTCTGTTCAGCAGTCAGGGCCACACAAGGATTTAGTCACACGCACATCTTGCCTGTTCCTCTTCCTGAAAATCACGTAGTCCATGAGCTGCCAGTGCTCAGAGCGACGGTGTCTCCATGACGTTCGTATATGGGTAGGGAAGCAGTGGACTTTATTGCTGATCAGCATTGTCGATTTCAATGCAAGAGTAGGCTGTGATTACGTTGCATGGGATGGAGTACTAGGAAAGCACTGAGTGGGTTACTATGACAGAAACGATCTCCTTTTGCTCCAGACTTGCGCCAACCCACTTTGAGCTTTCCTGACACTCCATCCCAGGCAACGTTATCACAGCCTACTCTTGCATTGACATCGACAAGAATGCTGAGCTTATCTGCCATCGGAACGTCATCAACGACGGAGTGAAGATCCTCATAGAACCTGACCGTCACTTCATCGTGTTTGGTCATGGTTGGATCATAGCAACTGATGATGGTATATTGCTTTCTTCCAGACCAAATGGTGAGTTTCATGGTAATTAATCTGTCGTTTACTCTCTTTGGCGGTCCAGCCAATTTGCCAATAAGTGCTGTCTTTACTGAAAATCTAACACCAGCCATGGCGCTCTTGACTTCCTCGACCGCTTTAAAAGAACGTGTATCTGGAGACATTTCACAGAGTTCGCCTTCTACTGCAAGCCTGGTCTCGCTTAAATAAGCAATGTCCACGTTGCATCTGACGAAATCTTTTCCTATTAGGGCGGTGCTCGTCTGTGGTCGTTCCGCATCGTCTCTGTCCAATAAGGTGCGCACATTCCATGCGCCGAATGTGAGAGGAGCAATCCTCATTTTCTTCTTTGTATGACCGCTGAAGTAGGCTCCCCGGTCAACCTCGAATATGCTGGTTAGGGAGGTTTAGAGCAGGCAATGTTTAGGGCATCTTTGCTAGCTCATTCTTTGTGTCAGCGAGGTGAGCAGTGCATTCATGAAGAGGGCTACTCAGTCATTCAGAGGGCTGCCGAATTTCACTGCTGGTCCGTGTCAGTGGTGAACGAACATAATGGCCTGAGACGCCTGTGTGCAGGTTTGCGGTTACGGCTGCCATTATACCCACACCTGTCGCTTCGTCGCTTGAATGTATTCATAGGACGTTAATGGCTGATAACTTGGGATGGATGGATGACAAGCCTCGCAACGTCGAGACGGCTGTAGACGGAGTTTGATACAGTGGATGACAAGGAAGTCCTATGTGTCTGGTCGAGCTCTTAGCGCTCAACGGTGCTTTTCTGAGAATCGCTTTTCTGCCATTTGAACCGCTGGTGGTTCCCACGCGCATGCTGCTGAATACTGTCTTCATATACTATGTAGACAAAGCTTAACTCACCGAGGGTATAAGGATAAATAAAAGCCCATATAGAAACACTAGTACTGCATTCCAAAAACATCAACTGCATGCACTTAAAACTACTGAGTTAAGATTCATGTTGTCTAACATATTCCAGTCTGAATAATTTAAACCAAACATGGTGGGCCAAATAATTGAGCTGACCATACGAATTTCCTATAGAACTATATCTTCATGCTTATAGTGTTCACACCAGTGAAAGGATTCGTGTATCATGATGGGTCCAGTAGCAGCTGTCTTTATTAGCCACATTGATTAGAGATCAATATTTACAACAATCTCAAAAGTAAACCAAAACTGACAAAACTCCTAAAGAAGCAATTATGCCAGCTAGACAGTATGTATACTAAAGTGCATTGCGAAATACTGAAACGTTCTGTAGGTGTGCTGGTCAAAAGCATATCCTAAAGAGATGTAGAAACGATACCTTGAAACTTTGCTCACACCCAGGTTAGTCAAACCTATGCTGCTTAATAAGCAATGATTTTATAAAGAATGCAATCATTTAAAAAATGGCTGTAAAGCTCTTAAAAATGGAATTAGAAAGACCAAACATTTAACGACGTATGTCCATGCATAAGACAGTTTAACAAAGTAATTTGTAATATATTATGTTCCTAAAATGACGTGAAATGCTGTTAGAAAATAGCATCAGCTAATATATGAGAGGTAAATGATAAGCAGAGGGATAAAATACCAAAAGGTAAAAGAAACGGTTGCAACATCTAACCAGTTACTCCCCAATCATTTCTTATTCTTGATTTCGTATAGTACAGATGGAATCGACTGAAAATAACAATGTGAAGTTTCTTACTGCAAGTAATCAAGAATTAATAACGATCGTGTGGCAACTGTTTCCTTGCGGCAACTGGTATAGACCCTCCAAATTACACATCACTGATTTACCAAATTATCGGTACTTTTGTCAGATGTTTAGAACATAGCTAAGATCAAAGCCTGACTCATTTGTAATTAAATTGTTATGTCAATAAGAGAAAGATTTAACCATACAACTCACTTGCCGTCAGAAATCCAACCGGTAATATAAGCGAAGTAAGAAGATAGATGCCTATATCCATTCCTTCCAACCTGGAATGTAAATAAATGCAAAAATATAATTTTAAGCTGCTAACAATAACTTAATCTTATTTGCAATTTATGGACTGATGGAGAAATTCGTTTATATGTATGTGTGTATGTATGTATGTATGTATGTATGTATGTATGTATGTATGTATGCATGTATGTATGTAAGCAGCAAGAAGGGTGAACAGACCAAGTTTTCAAACAAAAATAAAACCTCTACAGAGAGAGAGAGAGAGAGAGAGAGAGAGAGAGAGAGTAAATAGACCGATTTTTCTTTGACAAACGACTTGACAATAATTACAACATGCAATAACAAATCAGCACTTGCTGATAAGTGTGTAGAATGTGGTACAAAAAAATTTAGATTTGTTTCTATGAAATCTGGTAATGGCTTTATTTTTCTTTGAAAACTCTCTCTCTCTCTCTCTCTCTCTCTCTCTCTCTCTCTCTCTCCGTAGAAGTTTTATTTTTGTTTGAAAACTTGGTCTGTTCCCTCTTCTTGCTGCTATGTATGTATGTATGTATGTATGTATGTATGTATGTATGTATGTATGTATGTGTGTGTGTGTGTGTGTGTGTGTGTGTGTGTGTGTGTGTGTGTGTGTGTAAGGCATACTTAAAACATTAATTCCGCCTTGTTCCTTGGTTTTTATAAGCTAAATTAGAAGTGTGAATATACTAACAGGATGATTAATTACAGGGTCACCAAAAAAGTGTGTCTGCTACGCACGAATGCATATATCACAAATAAGCTCCATTTTTGTTTGGTGGATGTGTTCGTATTCCAGAGGGGTGGTCCATGCATACTAACAATAGGATCAGTGGCCTTAATTAGCGCTTCCAATGCTGGCGTATAATCGTTATGAGTTGTGAAGTTTATCTGGTTAATCCAGGTCAACTTCACCAAAGAACGCACTAAAGCTGTTGTCATCGTATTTTACAACAAATATGTTCGAGAGCTTGACCAATTCAAGCCCATCGGCAGTCATATAAGTTGTTGGTATAATGATATATATGCGCGGTATCTAGATTGTAAGCACCATCACGAAATGATAAAATACAATCGCGATCAACAAATAGTCAGCAAACTTTCTAGAACCCAACGCAGACGAGACATCGATTGCGCCCGTTTAGTCGCTGGCGGAAATATCTTAATGAGATAAGGATGAATGGAATGTCACGATCGGTGGAAAATGATGTTCTGAAAACTCTCCCCATTCGCTCGTAAACTTCTAGAGTCATATTACTATGACGTCTGCAGTGAGACTGTTTATGGTGATGTCTAGCACTGGGGCATCATGCCGCAGACATGTAGCATGATGTCCCACCCAGTCACATTATCATGACACCAGGCTGACCAGTCCTAACTGTAACCTCTAAATGCTGAGCGTCAATCGAGGCAGCTGTTAGTACCATTTTTCTTGTGATTTAAACGAATCATCGTGTGTCATGGTTAAGCAACACAAATTCATATGGAGACAATCACCTTTTAACCGTCGGGGTGCCTTTGAGCTTTAACGTTGTTCCGATCGCTGATGCGTCATTGAAAGAATTTCACCTCTTCTGTACGTGGCTTGTACTAATTGGGATAATTGCCAGATACATTTGCAATTCATACATAGTTCATGTAACTCAAACTAGGAGACGTGCAATTGTCGTGCTTTAGGGTAGCCTCAGTGGCAAAACATCTGTGGCATATATAGATGAAAGTTTCGGCAATTAATAATATCAACTGGGACATGAATTTGTTGGCTGTTTCTTATCAAAGAGACACTTATAGGAGATACTCATATAATTATGTTACAATAGGTACAAACAATAATCATTCTGTTTTTAAAGATGATGATACGTACGACTACCATATGCATTCACCTATATAACCAGGTGAAATTCAAATAACACAGTTATTAAAACCAATTAAAGATACCTTTACTAGAAAACTATAATGGAAGGCAATATGATCTACTTTTCAAGCAGGCAAATTTGACAAGAAATGATAGTGGCTATACAAAAAGTAGTAATATTGGCAGTATTTCGTTTCCAGAAGTGAAATTGATCAGATAAATTGTCGATAATAGTGTTAGCACCCGCTGTATACGTCTAAGATGAAAAAAAAGTTATTTAACTTAGGTCACTGACATATTGTAAGTAAAAAGCCTATTATTTCTATCGCATATTAAAATATATTTTCTCTTAAACTGTCATCACAACTGTGTCTATTTCTGTTTACAAATTTGCTTATACACAAATATAAAAGTCGTCTGCATGCAAGTTCCTCTTTCATTGTGTAATTTATTTCACCTGTTTACTCTATGGATTTCAAAGTAAACAAAGCCCCGTTGTAACGTCTTCTTGAAAAACACCCTCTTTTGTACATTTCTTTGTTAAAAGCATGTCAAACAATATGCGAATTAATCGTCTGCTTCACAGGTTTAAACAATTAGAATTCGTGACAGGACTTACGCTCCTCGATAATGTTTTGTAAATAACTTGCAAGGGACCTATGAAGTAAGTAGTCCGATAAAGTTATCCTGTCTTTAGTGATGGACTAATAGTCAATCAACATGAGCACGGGTTTGTAGGCTATTTAATTGCGCTACTGTGTATTTTTGAACACCTGATTCTCGATTATGTAGTTGTTCTTAGATCAGTTGTATAAGGGGAGGCTACTCAATCGTATCTTTCGTTCAGATTTAGATATGGTGCTTCGTAGACATGGCGAATACATTTCAGGTTAACGGAAATTTGGGTAACTGCTACATTTTCGAGTAATATAACATAAGAATATGATAACTCGTACAGATGCAATGATCTATTGCACTAATTCAATCTTAAGACCGTTATACAATTTATGAATCAATTTTTGTATTTATTAATGTGTTGTCTTTACCTTTTAGCATTACTTTGATATCACACTAACGACGGCCACATTTTTTCGAAGTTGCCGACATAATAGCTATTAACAGTACCAGCTCTTTAATACATCTCCCCTAAAATTTGCGAACAATAAAGCTTAAATCAAAATCATTCCGTGACCAGTGCCGCGCAAACCGACGATACAAATGAAAACTAAGTCCTCTTGACAAACGTATGGATCTTATACTGCCAAACAAAAAATTAGATGCATGGGGATACAATATTGAAGTCGATATAAGGAAACGTCGTGGGGTATATTTTCTAAATAATACGGGTGCAACAGAAAGCCCCAAACCGTATTGCGATATATCAAGATATACCAACCCCTTATTGATATTAATATTGCAATACAGTAACATCTCATTAAAATAATAACATAATCACTATACTATTTACCATATGAAAAGCACAGCATTTCTAGGTGATGATACATATTTAGACTTTGAGTGGCAGTCAACCAAACATTACATTTACATTAAAAAAAAGTCTGCAAACACCTGAAAGCAGCAAATAATATTCTCCCTACAAGCTCTAGTATGTTTATTGTTTCAAACTTACCGCTCTGCAATTTTAATTTTTTTGTTAGGAATACTTTAGAAAAAAACTTTTTAAAAGATAATTCTCAAATTTTAAAATCGCGCCTGTCACCTAACGAGGAAAATCAATTTACGATAATCGATATTTGGAGTGAAGAAAATGAACCTAACTTGACATAAGGACTTTCACAGTAAGACTATGTATTATGTATTTCACACAAAATATCGGATGCGGCCGCCGTTTGTTTAAATGTTTTGTTCTCTGTTTCATCTTTAAATCGAAAATATCAACCATACAAGCAGATGTCACATGCTCGGTTGTATTTACATTTCGAACATTGAATTTTTAAAAAAAAATTATTTTAGAAGAATTTACAGAATTACGAACACAGAATTCTGAATACCGTTCATTTAGTACCTTTATGAACATGATATTAAATATGAGGCAAATATTAAGTTTGCAAATTATTTTTTATAAGTGGTTAAATATCATCTGGCCATGACTTGCCACCCCGAATCCAGTAAATTAGAAACGTTGTGCGCACCCCCACCCCCACTCCAGTAAAATTGAAACGTTGTGCGGTATACAGAGATTTTTGGGATGTAAGCAAGACCATATACAAATAAACGCGGTACAGAAAAGCTTGTTTCGGTTTTTGGTTTGCATTGCCAGAACAGCAAACCGCGTTATCCCTATATAGAGGTATGATGTATGGAACGAATAGGCCGTACCACTTAATGCTGAACTCGCACGTTTTATATATCTCGACTTATCTCCCTTGAGCCATTGACCGTATGCAATAACATAGACCTCGTAACCAATCGAATACATATGGGCAACATTGACTCAAGAAACAAACAATAAATGAAAAAAAAATGTAGCGCAAGGATTAACTAATACTAATTGTTAGAATAGTCATTTGATCTATCTTTTACTATGGGATTTTATATTGAAACAAAGAAGATATACCTAAATGTCATTGATCTTTCTACCATTAACCGTTGGTTGCAACAGTATTTATCTACATAAGTCATGGTGGAAGTACACAAAACTAAACATAGATATAGATAATTGAGCAGAAAGAATAAGCGTATTTTAAGTTTTCTCATTAGCAATAATATTTACTTATATAATGTATCTGATGTGGCTAATTAAGGCATGATATTGTAAAATCTGAAACATGATAATGAGGTATTATAAGTAAATTGTACATACAATATCATTACAATGTCAACATCAACTAATAAATGTCTACAGCAGAAGCATTTAACCATATATTTACGAATCAACGAATTAAATAGAATGATAAAGGTATAAATGTGTTGACAATGATAGAGTACTGCGTATATATAACTTAATTTTGTCTTCTGATCTAGCGGTATACGGTTATAATAATATAATACTTATTGGAGTTCTAACAGCTTAAAGTTATGACATTAGTACTGATGAGACAAAAATCTTAGTTGTAATTATGTTCTTATGGACCTCTTTAAAGGTTTCCCCGTCCACCACAAGGTTTATCCTTTACTTACGCCGCCCAACTATAAATAATTACTTTTATTATAATCTCGCATATAGTCCAGTACTTAAACGTTCCCTTACTGCTACAAATAGAAGGGTCATTCTATACATTATAACTATTTTCTAAACGCTTACACTCTGGTTACGATGGCATGTATGTATGTATGTATGTATGCATGTATGTATGTATGTATGTATGTATGTATGTATGTATGTATGTATGTATGTATGGATGGATGGATGGATGGATGGATGGATGGATGGATGGATGGATGGATGGACGGACGGACGGACGGACGGACGCATGCATGCATGTATGTATGTATGAAGTCTTTACCTAATCCTTTTCAAAACATTTGCTACACCACACGAATCATGTGTTTATGAAGTCTTTACCTAATCCTTTTCAAAACATTTGCTACACCACACGAATCATCATTTAAAACGAACATGAACACAACACACATGGTACAGATCTGTAAACAACACAAAGGCTCTTTTATGTCAGGCTCATAGTTTGATGCAGTATTATACAAAAATAGCACACAATTAGGAACACGGAAACATTTTTGGGTATGGTTTTTATGGTTTCGGTATTAGATCGTACATGTAGATGTTGAACTAAACCGGTTATCGCTGTATGTATTCGTTACGCCTTATCTCACCTGCGAGCTTTATACAACACATACAATGACAAAGGCGTCGTAAGCAAATCAAATTTCATCATTAGTGTATAAGTGCGAAAACAAAACAAAAAACACAAGTGTTAACTCACGTCAATAGTTAAGGCAGTCCGTTGATTCTGTTGCCTACGAGTTGTTGAATTAAACAAACAGGAGACACGCGTGTGACTGATTTGTCTAACGATACTGATTTTGTCGATCCGCTCTACATTATCTCTGGTATTCCATCTAATATAAATAGATTCCAAAACATTATCGACTGGTCACAGTGTGATCCCTCACTTCGTTGTTTATAACTACAACACTGGCTGTATATTGTTCTAATAATCAAATAGTTACCGGAATTATAACAGCATAAAGTAAATACGTCAGTACTATTAGGGTAAATCTTTTAGTTGTAATTTATGTACTTTTTGATTTCTTTAAAAAAAAAAATCCTCATGGTCTTATCTATTTATAGCAATTGCAAAAGATAAAAACATGCCATTAAAGCTATAAATAGAAGGTATAAATAGAAGGGTTATTCCACACATTATAAATATAATGCAATACCTTATAGACTGATATAGTTAGGGTGCGTGTGTGATTAGGATTTGTAACGTAGCTTTACTATTGCTTCAGTCATGTTGTTACGATGTCTGCAGTGCGACAGTTGATAGTGATGTCTAGCACTGGGGCATCATGCCGCAGACATGTAGCATCATGACCCACACAGTCACATTATCCTGACACCAGACCAACCAGTCCACGCAGACATGTAGCATCATGACCCACACAGTCACATTATCCTGACACCAGACCAACCAGTCCTAACACTAACCTCTTAATGCTGAGCGCCAAGCGAGTAAACTGTTAGTTCCATTGTTGTAAGACTTTGGTATGGCTCCGCCCCGTATCGAACCCATGACCTCCCGCTTCCCTGGAGAACGCTCTGTCCACTAGGCCACCGGAGTGGTAAAATGATACCAGTTGTATGTATGTATGTATGTATGTATGTATGTATGTATGTATGTATGTATGTATGTATGTATGTATGTATGTATGTATGTACGTACGTATGTATGTATGTTGCTATCCACTTCAATGAACAACGAATGAATATACTTGTACACTGGAATTAGGGCCTAGATTGGTGTTTTTACTGTTGAGAACGTTGACTTACACGTAAAATGAAGTGTTATTCAGATCGATGAAATCTGTATTTTGTCCTTTGATTTCGAATATAGTAGGAACCTAGGTAGTCAAAGATAACAGATGATGAAAGTCTACTCGTTGGGAATTTTACCATCATCATCATGAGAAGGATGACAAACAGAGCGAGCGCTGAGTCTTTCCTTATTTCTATTAGTAATCAAACATGGTTAATTCTCTGATAACTCCGTTTTTTCTCAGTTTTTTCTTTTTCTCTTTCTTAATGTGTTTATAGAATCCTAAAAGTTTTGAACTTATGTTTCTGCCTCACGAATAAAAATAAGTAATGCACTGGCCACAAGCTGAAGATGATTATAGGGAAATCTTTTCCAATTTGAACATTGATTACTTCTTACATGAAAGCATTATAGTGTTAATACAATCTATTGATATTTGTATTGAAATTATATTATTTGCCTTTAAACATTTTATTATTATTATTATTATTATTATTATTATTATTATTATTATTATTATTATTATTATTATTATTATTGAAACATTTTGTTTCAGGAGAAACGTGCACAAACTACAGTATAGTTTTAGTAATAAATAACAAGACACTAAACTAATACTGTACCTGGTTATGAAATGGTCATACAATGGCACCAGTCCTTAGGGAACAAACATAAATTTGATTACTTATTAAATCCATTTTGTATGTTATTTTATATTAGATTTACCCTAAACTTAATAAAATATGAAAATTAATTTTGTTTAATCAACATCAGTATATATAATATAGTGTCTGGTTTTTTTTTCTTAACCTTGATTTGATTTA
The DNA here is from genome assembly GCA_030141615.1 of Unio pictorum. NCBI lineage: Eukaryota > Metazoa > Mollusca > Bivalvia > Unionida > Unionidae > Unio > Unio pictorum. The sequence goes on along the minus strand of JARLTB010000060.1, from coordinate 20,275,112 downwards.
ATCAGAAACCATTGTACGAATCCAAGTTGTTTTGTATCACGCAACAAAAGTAGACACATTCATCCAAAGTAATGACAAAGTAGGTATGTCAGTATGATGATCATGATAAGAATTAGTCTTCACGACAAACTTAGAGAATATACTTTTTACATTATGCTACAGTTTGGAACATAAGTATGCTTGATAACGTGACAAGTAGTTAGCCAATATCTTTGCAACGTTTTATTTGTGATATTAAGAACAAATAATAATTTCGTTTCTTCAAATTTAAGTGTACAATCACGGGGAGTTTCCATTTGCCCATGTTTGAATCTTTAAGAATTGTGCTTAGGTCAATCTGATCATTTGTAGCAAATTAACACATTTAAATACACACATTATCTTGAAAGTGTGATTGATTGAAATTCCAAGCAGGAAATTATTTCAATGCACATCACTTTTTAGAGAAATACTGGAACTGACACGTTGACACATCCCAAATTGGAATTAATCTATAACGGAGAGTCCTGAAATTATTTGACATTGGTAGGTGGTGTCATTTGAATGAGATGGGTATAAAAGGAATCATGAGAACCGTGGCTTTAAAGAAGTATCGAGTGCCCGCGACTATTGCGCCTGAAAAAAAGAGTCCATATCAGGAAATTTACTGTGTATAGGTATAATGGTACCAATTGCACAAGTCCAGGTGGGTGCAGCTTAATGTGTAGGGAACATTGCATTCAGAAATAAACGACAACACAAGCTATGATTGGTGGATTATGTAAGAGTTGTACTTTCTGTTAGGCTTAAAAAAGTTTAGCCTCTTGGCAACATGTGAATTTATGTTAATTCCTATATAGATCATATTTTGTATTTTTTTATGATTTTTTTGAAAATGTGATACACATGACTGAAAATAGGTATGTTGTGAATACCCCTGTCTAGTTCCAGCAGTGTTATCTCTCTTAAATGCCATGGAGTACCTGGTTATATCATTGTCAAATTGACAATCTATCATTGTTCTTTATGACAGTGTGTGACATGCATGCTGAAGTAGTATAGAAAGTATATTTATTTCACAAAACATTAGCATTGAGGTCTATGGAAAAACAATTGGTACCGTGATACCTGTGGCGCCAAACAGGCACTGAGTGAGTGGCACTATACAAGACGACTCACAGCTAAACTGGTAGAGAATGGGCTACTTCCGGCAGGAGATCAGCCTACATTGGCTAATGTGACCGTACTTGTGAAAGAAAAAAAAGGTTAATTCGCCGGTTGGATTCAGGACATGGTCATTTAAGAGCTATGCGTTGGTAAGTAACTGTCTTTTGAACGTATATGTGTAGTTTTTAAGTCTTCTTGCGATTCTGAAGCGATAAAAGACTCGTGAGAAAATGTCGAATCGAGCGAAGGGTTGTGGTCACACTTACATTCCTTGTGTTTATATATATATGTTATTGTTAAGGGTATTTCATTTTGTCAGACATTTCGCCGTACTTTATTGATAAAACGTCAGACTCCTGTGGTCGTGACGAGCGGCCGAACTTTAAGGTAAGAAACTGGATGAGTTTTGGTGTGTTTGTATTTTCTTGTATCTGAATGATGTAAGAAAGAAAAATCCAAACGCAAAATAGATTCTGTCTATGAAGCAAATGAATGTATGCATGTGTGATTTATAATGATAAATTTCTAAAAATGTTACCCCATGTCCCGTTCCATACAACGGTGTCATCGAAAACTGGGCGTACTTCCACGCGGCGCATTTATATTAGAAATTATGAATTCACAGATGCGTAGTAAGTACAAAACAAGTGCAATTTATTACCTCGTTAATTTATTTTTAAAGAAAGTATGATATCGCACTGATATGTAATCAAACCGTAGCGTCGTAACTTTTGTTTTACACATTTATTTCATAGTGTGTATGAGAAAGAGTGTGTGTATGAGAGAGAGAGAGAGAGAGAGAGAGAGAGAGAGAGAGAGAGAGAGAGAGAAAGAGAGTATGCAATCAGTGGAAAGCAGCCTCTGTTAAAACTCTTGTATAATTTTAAATTATAAAGTGAAACTGGTAACTTTTCTAGTTATGTTTTGTCTCCATTATAGTTACAAATGTTGATGAAAAGCTACACTATTATTTTATCTTCTTCAGATCCTGTGAGTTGCATATAGGATGAAAAAGTAAAATTACAAATGTGGAGGAGAGTCTGAGGAAAGCAGAAACAGAATTGGAAGAGAAGGAAAGACAGCTGCAAGATTTGAAATTTAAAGAAATAAACATGTAGAAATTTGGATTGAACAGATTTATAGACGACTATGAAATGACTATGATAGAATTTTACACTTGTTTTCCCATGTATGAGGTTTTTATAACCTTCCTCAATAGCGTCAAACCTACTGCCATTAGAATGAAGAGCTTATATTACAGCACAAGGAATGAAATCAACATCAGGGGATGGCAAAATGCAATGGACCTAGTGGATTAACTTTTCATGTTTTTGTGTAGATTGAGATGAGGATTTCCGATTGAAGATATGTCTGTTTGATTTAATATTCACAGGTCTTCTGTAAGTTGGAAAATAATCATGTGGACAAATTATTTGAATTTCTTACTGGGATGTATAAATATCTGGCCAAGTCATGAGCAGGTTCAAGCAAATATGCCTCTTTGAGTTTCAACTGTCCTACCCATGAACCAAAATTATTATTGACTGCACATAACTATTTACAGAAAGACCCTCATTTCTAGTGCTTGCATCAAAGACCTTTTCAAACTACAAAACTCACAACACCTGGAAAGGTTTGGCAGGGATAGCCATACATTGTGCAATCACATTTGTGTCTTCCTTGTACTTGGGATGCATGAGTGATGTGGAGATCACAAAGCTGTCAGGGCTTAAAGATCTGTTAGAACCAGGGAAGTAAATTATGGCAGATAAAAGTTTTGTTTTACAGTTTTCGAATGTACTGGTGTTTCCATTGCAACAACACACTTTCTGTGTAGAGATGGACTGTTCACAGCTTCCCAAGTGGATGACAATCAAAACATTGCAAGTCTGAGGATACATGTGGCAAGACACATTAAGAGAGTGAAAGAATAGAAGTTATTACTATCTGTGGTGCCTTTGACAATTTCTGAGTCAATAAATCAATTGTGGACAATAGCAAATGTACTGACTTTGTTCAAATGATCACTAATAAGACAAAAGAAATGACACTTTGTGACATGGAAGTATCATGTAGAACTTGTAATTGAAAACAAAGATACTGAGACATTATCAAAGTACCACATATGGTTCATTTTATTGACATTTCAATAGTTTATTTTTAGACCTTAAATTCATGCCACATTTCATTAGCATCTTGTCGTGCAAATAACCTTTAGATGTATGAATCTAGTTATATTTTATTAACATTGCAGTAATGTACAAGTTTTTTTTAAACACCTTTAGTAAAATCGTGCCATATTTCATTGACATCTTGATTTTCATGCAAATACCTTTGGTAAGATGTGTGTGTGTGTGTCGATATATATATATATATATATATATATATATATATATATATATATATATATATATACTCAAAGAGCTGAATTTAAAATTAACAAATTATGTAAGTAGATTTTGAAAGCAGTGCGAAAAAGTCCACATTGGCAAATGACTTGCAGCCATTTTGCTTACAGCTAAATACTTAGCTTGGAGTTGTCAGAATGATTTAATAATGAAAAGGCATAGAAAATTCATTTTAATATATCTTACAAAACATTCATGTGCATAAATACAAACTGGAGAACTTACTAACTGAGGTATAATCTATAATAGAAAAGATCAAGCTTGCCTTTGACGGCTTGCCAAAATCCCCCTTCAAACAGAATCATCTCAACATGAAAGTCATTTTCCAACCACACACAAAAATCACACCATTCCAGTCTTGTAACTGCGAACCGCATTTAAACCTGGTAGTAGTAGTTGTGGTTTGTCTTCAATTTCAAGGTATCATTAGAGACGGCAAGGTACTTCAGAGATAGTAAAGTGTCTGCATCTAGACATTTGATCTCCAACAAATCATGGTGGGGGTCCTGTTGCGGTTGTAGACTTAACGATCAGAAGTTGCAGCAATTGGCATTGTCATTCATTCTCTAGAAGAAAAAATATATTTTTTTAAGATAACAAACCAAAATCATACATCACAATAATTAAAAAAGGTGGTTTTGTTTCTTCTTCAAATAAAATGTTTTTACACACTGGGGTGTCACTTATGCAAAACAAATTATTTTCCTTGATTTCTTAGGCAGGTTTTAAAACATTTGTTATTGAAATTTCTTTTAAGAATACAAATCTGATCAGGTTTTTATTCTTCTTCTTTTCTTTGCAGCATACTCATTTTGTATTAAAAAAGCAATCCTAATTTGAGAAAATACACAGCTCAGGAAATTTTATTTGAAAATAATATGATATGGCCAAACTGTAATTTAGACAGCATTTATGCAAGATCTAAATTTCAAAGTCTCTACTTGTGTGTGTGGGGGGTTGGGGGGTTGGCGTGGTCGGTTAAAAAAGCAGTTTGTGTCACTTTGCGCGTTTTGTAAATGTTTTATTCTCACCGCGTGTTTTGACCACAGTATTGATTGCTCATAGCTATACATTTAAACCATACCTAAATAGAAACAAAATTCATAGTTTCATTTCTCTATCGTTAACTAGTAATTTGTGTGCTATCGAGAAAAGGGACACTTAAGATAGGACGTAAATGAACTTACGTTTAAGATAATGGACATATCCCTCACTGTAATACTTGACTCCTTTTGTCATCTGTTCATTCCCTGAACTGCTGGAGACACCCGTGATTAAATTCTCAACGAATGCAAAGAAATATCAGGCAAACAGCACTGATCGTTACTCGATGTACAGTAGGACGCCATATTTGTTTACCAATCTGCCTATCTTAGCCTGGTTTTCGCCAAATATGAATATTCATGAGGATCTCATTAAGAATGGTCTATATTCATGTAACCTCAAATTTGACCTCTCCCCGTGAGCAAACACGTGTTTACAAAAATAATGGCGTGTCCGCAACTAGATCGAAACCAAAACTTAGATATTCTGAAAGGAGGTGGAAGAAAAGCTCTCTGGGCAAGTTATGGCAGCACACGCATATTTATTGGTGACCAGCATGAACGATGGAATAAAAAAAGTCCACTTTGAACCTGAACACTAATCCAGAGGTCGCCAAATTCTTGCTGGATACTGGTAAGTCTCAATTGTGCAATGAACAGTCAAGTTTTGTACCGCTATTTTATTTCTGTATTGTTAACTCTTATCAAAACTCTTAAAATAACATATTTTATATAAACTGGCATTATTCCATTTAGCTTGAAATAAAATGTCACAGCCCTGCAACAATATCGCTGAAACCCGCATGTACATCACTACTGCTATTTTTGAGGCTACCAAAGGGGTATTAAGATCATCATTTTCGCACGCAACCATAAGACTTTATTGAGAGGCAAGCAGTCAAGCAGTCACTACTGGTTTTTTTATAAAAATTATATATAATGTAAATGGTGATGGCTGTAAATGAAAGTAATGCAATCCAGTTAGGTATATTTTACATACTATTATTTGTTAAGTATATAAAATTATTGTGTCGAATGAAACATTTATTTTCTCTTGCTATATTAGTAATGAATTGAATAGCGGTGCAAGAAAAAATATCAGAAACAGAGAGGAATGTCACAGAAGACATGGCCACAACTTCTACACCTGGGCCAACAATTCATAGGATACAAAATTCCTGTTCTGTCTGATATAACCACATCAGAATCGGATATGGCATCTGTTTAAGTATTACTACATTTTATTAAATTTTATGTATATTTACTTGTTTACAAATATTTTGGTAGATGCACATCTAAGGAATTACCCTTGAAATGTATCATTCTGTATTAGTTTAATATTTTGCAGTTGGTAAAGATTGTACATTTTGTTAAAATATGGTTTGTTTTATTTAGAAAAATATTGTTGTTGTAAATTGTTTGTTGGCATATGTCTTTTTTGTTATTGATATGTTCCTCATCATGCTGTGTGTATTTTAGTTAAAGGGCCTCAATGGAGTCTTAGACTAAATTGTCACCCCTTTAAATAAGTTATTATTATTATTATTATTATTATTATTATTATTATTATTATTATTATTTCTTGAAGCATTATCATTCCCATCATAATAACCAAGATAAACGATAATGCTTTCTTTTTATACAAAACTAAAGATTCCCAAGTTCAACATTAGTATTTACTCATTTCAAAATTTTATTTTAAGGGATTCAACCCATTTGAGAAAGTATACTAACAAAACAAATTGTAATACATACATAAGAGGGGAATATTTGTGTTAAGTATACTAAAAATAACCATTATGGTACATTCATGATATATGTAACTAAACTAAAAGTAATGTATAGTATTGTATTGGTATTTGTGGATGGTGTTTTTGTATGAACCAGAAAGTTGCTCCCACAAAAGCTTTCTTTTCTGTGTATTATCAGAGAAGTAAAACTTGTGTAATTATAATTTATCTTAAATATAGTATTGATGCATAATTGAAATAATGAAGATATACTGGTTATCACAGAAAGAAAATGAATGCATTGTATTATAAATACAAACCACACTAAGGCCATAGTTATGGTTTGTCCGTTTAGTACACATGGAGAGGGCAAGGGCGGTTTACCCAAATGCATATGCTTGTGTATGGGGGGGGGGCTACTGATAATGTATGTACACATATATCTTGATAGTAATTTATCTAATATGTAACCTGCTTGACTGGGTTCAGTTGGTGTTTGAGTTTTAGTGGACAATAGACAAACTTTTTAAAGTTATGCAGCATTTTTCTTTTCGCCAGCCAGACATTCAACATTGGTGGACTATCTGTTATATTAAATACATAATATTATTAATTATTATTAATCCTTGATCTTTTCTGTGTGGATTAAATATAGGCTGTTCTACAGAATGGGGAGGGCAATTGCATGTACTCAGATGGGGTGTGTGTAAAAAAAAAGTATGCATGTGTACAGGGAGGGAGGGTCAAGATTTGCCCGATTTTTGCACACATGCCCATAGTTGGAATCAGATTTTGTTTCTGGATTTTTTTACTTTATTACTTGCAATCTAATTCACACTGGTCTGAGCTATACACAGACAAATGAACATTTGCAAAAGTAGGATAAATTGGGGATTGGAACTAAAAAGTAGCCAGGAGGAAAATGATGGGTCAGAAGAAGAAAAAACTCCAACTTTTACCCTTATGCAGATACCGAATGATGTTTCTAGCACACCTAGGTATAATCTAAGCATAAAATTCTTGGAAGCAGATGTATTTCGATGTATTCAAAATTAGCCCACAAATATTCTCCCTACCCCCATTTCAGGTGACAAGGAAAACAAATTGTAGGGGTGGAATGAGTTGATTATTCTCTGCCTGTATAATGCTACTGTACATCTTTATTTTCATCAAAACAGATTTACGGGGATTTATAAATGTTAAATAGTTCTCTGCATCTGAATCAGTTTTTTTATTTTAGTCATTTTACTTTGTTTCAGAAGCACAGCAGAAATGGAAAATTTCCAGAAGTTTGATTTTATTGTATGCCTCCAAAAGACATTAATATAAGCCATCAGCTTTCAGAGCTTGGAATCTGTTGGCAGCTCTTGATCATAACAATCATATTGACAGAGATGTGATTGTAAACACAGATGGAACAATAAGGTAATAAACTTTATTCTTGTTTGTTAACGTAATAATTCATTTTTGTTAAAATATTAATGCTTTACCTGAGAGTTGATAAACCATCTGTTTGTGGTACAATTTAATCTTTTACAGAAGAAATTTTTTAAACTAAATTTCATATACCAATTTTGGTTAGAATTAGCCTAATGTAATTAGAAAATTCTGTAAATAATCTAAACATTTTTATGATATATGGGTAAGATAGATTTGCTATTTTGACATTTTCATCTGTAGAAAAATGATATGTTACATGTAATTGTATGCAGTTTTTATTTGGACTTTTGAGAATTAAAAAAATATAAAATGACATTGTCAGTGAAATGTTTGCATTTTCTTGTCAGATACCAAAGGTCATTCAACAAAAAAGTGAGAGATAGTCTGCAAACCCAAAGAAAGCTGATCAAGAGTACCTGTATATTCCGGAAATAATTATGGAAATATTGAAAATGAGGTTAGATGATAGAGTTGGCATGAACCAGCTAGTTGTTTTGGACATAAATGATTCTAAGTGAATATCTGATGTACTTGCTCCAATACCACCACCACCTACAGAAGAGATTGTTACAAAGCAGAAATCTGATTTTAAGCTAAAATGATTTAGGCCTTTTAGTCAGGTAACACCTATTGATATCAAATTGTTATGGAGAGACTATTCTAGTAATTGTATGGTAACAAATGATCCCTACCATGGACCCATATAGACTTTGACTAAGTCTTTCTTGAAGTGCCTACCATGAGCCAAAGTCCTGCATCTGTTTGATTTACAAGTAGCAGTTTATCTTCAGACAACTGTTGATTATGTTCTTAAAGCTTATAAAAACATGCATTTGAACAGAAAGATTTAAGACCTTTTCTAAATTTTCAAACCCATTGCATTTATATTTGTCTTTTATGTATGTTTAGATTGAGGTAAATGCAGTGTATTTTGGCCATATGATGTATAAAAAGTGCAGCAGAGACTATACATTGTAAATCATTTAATCTTATAGGAGTAACAAGATTAAAATCATGTAATTCCAAGTCGGTATTATTGCATAATAAAGTGACTTTTTAATAATTTTATTTACTAAATGTTTTGTGTAAAATTGCAGTCAGAAAGATTTCTAGCATACTTTGAAGAACAAAAAATGTACATTGGAGCAAACGACTTCAATACTCTTCATCTTGATTTCATTGCTTCCGCTAAACATTAATGTACCTATCAATAGACAAAACACTGAAGCATTAAAATTGAAATGTAACTAAACTGGATCCTTTTTACCTACAAAACCCATCAAAGAACATGTGTTGTGCCATGTGAGTGTATCTTAATTTAACTTTTTAGATTTTTTACATACATCCAATATTATGACTGCATATTTATTTATTATTTGCCTAAATACTGATAGCAACGATATGCATTGCTTAAAAGAGCTTTTGCTTCACTACTATGTATGTATGTATGTATGTATGTATGTATGTATGTATGTATGTATGTATGTATGTATGTTTTTTTCATGAAAATGAATTAAATCCGAAAATAGCATTGAGCTAAACAACATTGTTTCGAATTCCACAACATAGTATTGTCACATATTTCTGATTTCATTATTAAATATTTCGGCTAAATCTTTTAGCACAAAATACTTAGATTTTGTTTTAATTTAATTATATATTTTCCTGAATTTATTTGCCCAATTTTTTAAAAATACAATGTAATGAAGTGGTTTATCACAGGTGCAGCGATGTCTGCCAATACCGGTGCACATACAGTTTCAAACTAGTTTTATAAAGAAAAAAATGCTGTTATCTTCTGTGTTTTTTTTTAAAAATCAATTAGAAATGATCTTTACCGATTATATTTGTTAGCAACAAATTACTATTTACATACTGGTGTTGACCGTTAAAGTGGCCTAGTGGTAGAAGCATCCACCTCAGAAGCAAGAGGTTGTAGAGGCCTTGATCCCTGGCAAAGTCATACCAAAGACATGAAAATGGTATTAACAGCTGCCTCATTTGGTGCTCAGCATTACGAGGTTAGTGTATGGACTGGCCGTCCTACTCTCAGGATAATGTAACTGGGTGGGATGTCATGCTACATGTCTGCGACATGATGTCTCGGTGCTAAACATCACTATAAACTGCCACACTGCAAACATCATAGCAACATGACTGAAAAAGTGTTCAAGATATGTTAAAAATCCAAATCACACACTGTTACAATTTTGAAACAGAATTTGGTATATTTTCATCACTGTAGAGTAGACCCAATTTCATGAACTTAGCAGTGATATATTGCTGCAAACATGGTTAAAGGTCAGTCAGCAATTAAAACACCCCTGTGAATGTGTAAGATCTTGTTTGTTTGCGTAGGCTAATTGGTATCAACACTGCATAAATACATTTTGCCTTGGATTACAACACTGCCAGTACTTAATGCGTACATAAAGGAAGGTATAAAGTACAACCAGTCATTTTACATCTAAAAAATCAAGAGGTCAAAGTCTCCTCGCTTGGTAACATGACCATTGCATTCCTGAATTTGATATGTATATCTGAGCCAGTTTTGTATTGTACTTAGTATATTATATATACTATTCAGTATATATATATATATATATATATATATATATATATATATATATATATATATATATATATATATATATATATGCATGTAGCTACCCTAATTTTTAAAGAAATGCAATAGGAAACATACATGGGGGTGGGTTTAATTTCAATATTTGTTTCACTGCAGTAGTTTGATTAGGTGATGTACTAAAGTTTGGCATTGAGTAAATAGTAATCACTCGTGTCAAAAGCATAGAAACCAAGCTCAGGATACTAAAACGTCAATGTAATTTCTATAGAACTGTCTAGTATTTTGGAATAGGATGTCTGTAATCAATCTTTTATAGTAATGGTACACTAGTTTCTCATATAAACGTTTTACAGTGTATGCAGTTGTGTACATTCATCTGGGTATTCATATAAAGGGTATAATTATTGCTATGGTAAATGAGCACATTTTAAAACACTCAAAATTTTATGCTTTTAAATGGTGCCGGGTGTATTTGATTTAGTGGTAATAAGATGGCTGATGAAGCACATATGTGATATAAGTATTCAAGGGTTTTTTTTCCCCAACAAAACCCATCAAAGAACAACGCCACAATTTTTGACATCAGGCCAGATATTTCCCTCGCTCGTTTCCACAGCTGTTTCCGAATCTTTGGGGGAATGTTTCCCCAATTTTAAGCTGCCCAGTGGTCGTAAGTACCCCCACATGTCCGAGCATGGCTTTCGGGCCTGTAAGTCAGGACGCATGGGTTTTTTTACCAGATCCATTTCATAATGCAATCTCGCCGTCACCGGCCGTCCAGCCGGCACCGGTTGTTCAGCCGTCCAGCTAGGATTTACGGGGATTTTAGTGATGTATCTGTCCGTCAATCTGTACTACCGGTAACATATTAATACTATGACGGAGATGTTATTGAGAAATCTATCCGTCTAGCCAGACCATGGGAGCGGCCGGTGCCGGTGATAGCCGGACCGTCGCCGACATTCCGGCTGACCACATGCCAGACAAACCAGCCGGCATGGTCGGCCCTCCTTAGGTTCACGGCTTATCCACAAAGGAGAGTTAGTGACATTATCAGACATGACGTAATTGCGCCATCTATGGCCAATTGGTATGCTCTATCAAGATATGGAAGATTTACCAGAACAGTACTCGATACACAGTGAGTGTGATTAATCGCCTGCAGATCAGCAGTACACAGATCCAACCATGGAATGGACTGAGTTTAGTTTCTAGGCTGCAGTAGAGGAAATTTTTAGGGTGTTGGCAACTTCAGAATACCCTCCACCTCCTTCCGCCACTCAAGACTACAAAGTTAGAGCGTCTGTAGATCTCGACGAGGAGGAAGATACTCCGTCCTTCCGTCTCCTTCCCCAGTCGTGAAAAATTGAGATTAATGATCGTCTGTCGGCACGAATCGGGGATCCGGGGAATGCTAAGGCGTTCTTTTCAGAAATACAAGCAGTTCACATGTCTGTTCCACTGTTTTATATAGTGGACAAAAATGTGTTCCATGCCAAGTCAATGCTAGTCCAAAACGTAGTCGCTACGTCTTCACTGTTAGATTTAGTCTACCCTCCCACGGTCTTGGTACCGAAAATAATCAGAGGTTAAGGGGTCAGAACTGTCAGATGATTCTGATTGCCCCTCTCAGCTGCAACAAGTCCTGGGTCATAGATGTACTCGATCTAGCGATAGATCTACCCAGGAAGATCACAGCGACCCCAAATCTTCTCAAGCAACCTCGATCACTGGTGTTCCACCCCTGCCCGGACCTTCTTCGTCTTCACTCTTGGCTCTTGTCCGGACAGCCTTGCGAGACAAACAATTTAAACGTTCGATTGTGGAGAGAATCTCGAGAGCAAGACGGCCCTCCACTCTGAAAGCTTACGAGGGAAAGTGGAGGGTTTTTAGGGACTGGTGCCATATCAATAACATTGTCCCTTTGAGTGTCTCAATCCCTCAACTGGCCGACTTTTTTCTCTGGCTTTCCGAGGAGAAACAGTTGGCTCCAATTATTCTCAAAGGATACCGCTCTTTGATATCAGACACATTCTGTCATCATGATCGATGTGATATAGGGCAGGACAAAGATCTGTCAGATCTTTTAGCTAATTTTGATTTCAATCACCCCAAATCACTCACCTTGTTTCCAAAATGGAATCTGTCCTAGGTTTTAACATCGCTCAATTCAGACAAATTTGAGCCTTTAGCCCACACTTCGTTATAGCTACGATCATGCAAAACATGTTTCTTGATAGCCTTAGCTTCAGCATGCAGGGTGAGAGAGTTGCATACCTGTCCATTGACCCGAACTATCTCCAGTTCAGATCAGATGGTTCGGTTGTTCTCCTGACGCAACCAGGATTTGTAGCCAAAAATAGGTTACCATCCATGGGCAATCAGAGAGTCGTCATTCGCTCGCTCTCTTCTATAGATAAGTCGAGATCAGCAGCCATGCAAGGTCCTGTTCGGGCACTCAAGCACTATTTAAAACGTACAGAGGCGAGTCGGGACAGACGTACGCGCCTCTTTCTTCCAGTGAAAGCTGGGAAACGGGATATCACCCCTCAAGCCCTGGCTTCATGGCTGAAGTGGGTTATTCGCTCATCATACTCTGAGATCTCACAAGATCAGAGTAGACTAATGAAGATTACTGCTCATGAGATTAGAGCAATTTCGGCAAGCCTTGCATTTGCGCGCAATGTTTCGATCCGAGATATAATAGACGCGGTTGGCTGGCATGCAGAATCAACCTTTTCCAGTTTTTATCTCAGAGATTTGACCTCACAGAGGCAAACCTTGAATCTGGTAGGTCCTGTGTCGGCAGCCCAGATGCCCACCAGACCCATTTAAAATCAGCAGCACAGCCTCTCAGCTTCGCTGGATTCGCCAGTAGAAGAAAAAACAAATTGCTTAGGTAAGAATATTTCAATAACTATCTTCTTAACTGTATATAGCGGTCACTTATCACGTGACACTAGGCTGTGCTGCTGATGATCGTAGGAGAACGGTTATCGTTCATATGGAGGAATCCAGCCATCATTCCCTAGAGGATACCCAGGGTGGAGGTCGGATGCTCCGCATTCCCTCCTTCTATTACCTATTCTCCTAAAGTAATGTGATCGGGGAATGTATTCAAAGGAGAAAGCAAATTTTTTAGTAAATTATCTTTTTTCGAGAATACCTAACCGATCACATTACTAAAAAATCCTCCCAACCACCCCGCCATGCGAGCATCCTCGTATATTACATAACGCTCAGCTTAAAAACTGGAGACTCATAGTGGTAGCAACGGGAGGTAAAGGGCAAGAGTTTTTGCACTTTGTCTATATGGGATAGACAGGAAAGACGATTTTTCGTCTTTTAGTAGGGCTGGATTCGCGAGGTAGCAGGCTGGTAAGTATTCTCGGAGAAACATAATTTACTAAAAAAAATTTGCTTTCTATGCATTAGTTTGTTTAGGTGATGTACTAAAGTTCGGCATTAAGTAAATGGTAATCACTTGTGTCAAAAGCATAGAAAACCAAGCACAGAATACTAAAACATCAATTTAATTTCTATAGAACTGTCTAGTATTTTGGAATGGGATGTCTGTAATCAATCTTTTATAGTAATGGTACACTAGTTTCTCATATAAAAGTCTCTGGGAGACAAATTAACAGGAAGAACGGAGGCAGAAGTTAGACAGACCGGAGGGAATTAGACTACCAGTCTAGGTAAAGGTCATACAGATGAGTAGGAACACAAGACATGAGGGAAATCTATTACACTAATAAGATGATAAAATAAGCCATAATTTGGTCGATTTTTTTAAAGACGAGTGATAGGGTTTTAATTTGAATTTCATTTGAGAGATGACTGTTATTTAATGATATTAAATTGTTGTTTATTTGACTTTCACATTTTGTGTATTCATTTATTTAACTGTCGGCACCACTAACTGGGGGCTCTGAGAATTGCATCTCTCTATCACTACTTCAATTCCTCACAAAAACAAGCCGGGGGTGGGGTGGGGACGTCTTTTGTAATAATTTAAATAATATCTGGAGCACACCACCCAACCTAAATAACATGGAAAACCTCTATATAAGCCATAATTATTCTTAGATGATATCCTTCAGTTTGTTATGCCTGACTGTACTCTTGAATTAAAGTTATATCTGTACATGCACATTTGTACTTGTATAAGTTTAGTACATTTCATAATATATAACAGTTTTACAGTGTATGCAGTTGTGTACATTCATCTGGGTATTCATGTAAAGGGCATAATTTTTTCTATGGTAAATGAACACATTTTAAAAAACTGAAAATTTGATGCTTTTAATTGGTGTCAAGTATATTTGATTTAGTCGTAATAAGACGGCTGATGAAGCACATATGTGATATATGCATTCAAAGTTGCTTTTGATGAACTAGTATTTTAGTCTTAAAAACCTTATTCTGTTTCCAGAGCCATTTTGTTTTACATGTAATTGAAATTAATGAGCAGTATCTGGATAGCATAGTGTTCTAGTGTTTGTAGTTCTGGTGATATTTACAAGCCAAGATGTATTCATGAAACACTGCAACAAGTTTTGCTTTCTCAACGCAATATGAATATGCGTTATTTATCATTTAACTTAAAGTGTTACTGTATATACACAACTAAAATCATGTTAACCAGTGTACTTTTGTTCTTTACATCCTTTGCATACCATGACGATGCTAGTCAACTTCAATTCATCCTACGTTTTTAATAAATAGTCTCTTCACAGTTGCTTTCAAAACATAGCCATACATATAATCATTGTTTAGTGGGTATGTAGCTAAACAAATGTTTAACAAAACATGTTCAGGCAAAAAACAAATTGCATACTACAAAAAAAATGCTTTATACAACTTAAAATCAACATAAGTTATATTATTCACACATCATATCATTGGATAGATCACCAAAATCTTCCTTGAGTAAAGCCATGGCAGTGGCCAAAATTATTTATCCATTATACGCCATACACAACAGCTTGGAATGACATGTATGTTGCCAGTACTTAGATATCCATTAAGTCCATAAAATAAACTGCCTATTAGCAGTATCCTCCCCCCCCCCTTCAGTTGTAATCATTATCTTCTTCTGCTGCCAGGACATCTTGCCTATACCTCTGTGCAACATGGAGCACGACTTCTTCTAAAACAACCAGGTCGAATCCTGCAGAAATTTTACAAAACTAAACTCAGTAAAAATGTTTTGAAATAAAATAAATGCATTAAATGTAATGTGGGAAAATATTAATTTTTGTGTTATGCAATGAAGCAAACGTGTAAACATACAAACAAATGTGCAATCACATCGACTATCGGATACGTGAGTGTGAGGTGGTAATGCAAATGCACAAGAAAATCAACTTTATTATGAGCCTAAGAAGCAGCTTTAGCGAGACCTTTTAACAGCGGTTCTGATTACAATGATACAAATTATCATATTTTTAGTTGGTTTTTCTTACAACGTAACACAAGCACGACAAGTAAACACTTTCAAGAGTGGTCCCTTAAAGGAACTACTTATTGTCAGGATTTTCCATCTTATTGACCTTTTCGCCTACTTCTTGCAATTTATCATATATAATGAGAAGCAATACATATATTGTGAGTGACTATAAAGAACTAAGGAGAAGGACTGAAGAAGAAATACGAAGAATAAGGCAATAATTACATCAAAAGAGAAACACGTGCTTACCTCGACTTCCATAGTTGTTGACGCGTGTCACGCGACACTGCGACTTCAGAGAATATCGGTAAATTCCGTTTCTGCATAATTAATTAGCAATCCGTACGGAACATCGTTATATTTTCGTTGATAAAACTAACAGTTGTACATTTTTTGAAACTGAATGACCTGTAATTACTCATTTTTTCTACTATACTTTTCATAATATCATGCATTTGCAAGAACAAAAAAGTCGAAAATCTTAGGTTGTATGCCTTTAATATTTCTCTCCTTGCTGTCTTAAATGCTGAAGAAAGGTGTTCAAAAAAATATAATGGTTTATGATCAGTTTGTCTACTAAAATGCTGCTAGGGTCCTCTCAGGTCATTTAGGTCAGCAGTTGTACTCATTAAGTTTACATCGCCATGCGATGAAATGCCCACTTAGAATTGGTGAGAGGGTACCAAAGCCAAACCAACTGATCAAAAAGCTTCACATGCTTTTACTGATAATTTCATTATGTCTAATTATTATAAAGGATACTTTCAGTTTGTATCATGTAAATATTAGATATATTCTTTCGTGCATTTGATAAGTAGATTTTTACGATATAGTTCATTACATTATAAGACCCATTTTAAAATCTATATTTGCTCACATGTTACATGTCAAAATTATTAAACTATACATCAACAGTCGTTTCAAATATTTTTCAATGAAGATTCAGTTAAATTGTTAAATTACTAATTCATCTGACAAAACAATTAGTCATTGAAACCTATAGTTAATTATATATGCATATATAACTGTGTCACAATTATCTGTACATTTACCTTTCCCTTGTGCTCACATTTGATGACTATACAGATTTATATTGGTGTTCTTAATTGTCCTTTCATATGTGTATAAGAAAATCCTATTTAATATCATTTTAACGTTCTTGTGACATGCATGTAAACTTAATTTAAATTTATTTTATAACTTTGCAGCTAAACCAAATCCAAATAATGAAATCATCCAGGAACCATAACATTGGTAAGAGACTGTAAGCAGTATGCAAATGACCCATAAGGCATCATCAAAGGAGTTTTTGGCTATACAGCATTGCCATCATGATTAGATGATTCAAATGTAATATTAACCATTCTCTCCCAAGTGATGTTGGGTGTGAAATTTGAGTTAAGAGATGATGCTAATCAGATTGACCCGAGTTAGATGTCAAACTAGTATCATTGGGCTACAACGAAAGGAAAAATATGATAATCAAAATGAAACTTGAACTGACAAAAATCATACACTCCACCAAGTCCCAATTTTAGAGTGCGTTACATATACTGCTTCTATCAGTCTATTGAGTTCAAAGTACCTGTATATTATCTTTGAAACAGTTATTGAAGAACCTTTGTGGTTCATTTCTTATTTAAACAATAGATAGATAGATCGATAGGTAGATCGATGTGAAGATTAAATCAGATAATACATTTAATGTCTCAGATACGTGTAGAATGCAAATTATGTATCATGTGAACATTTGGTCATTTCAGTACAATTAATGAAATTGTGAGAGTCTGAATTCTGTCTTTAGCAAATTGTGCGAAGTAAAATACTAAAATGAATCAACATGTGATTAACTGTTATTGGCTTATTATTCCCTCAATATCGGTGACACAGTAAGAGATAGCTAGTGAAAGTTGGTGGAACGATGAATCTCAGGGAGAATGCAAGTAGGTAAGCAATTCCAGAATTAAACTTGGGTCTTTTTGACTTCATATACATCCTACAATTGCATTATTTGCTTCAGTTGTGTGATTATTACACTCTTGATATCCTTAACTCAAGTTCACGCCCACTCATGAACTTCAAAATTTCATTTGTTTATTACGTAGTTATGACATATGGATATACCACAATGAAAATATTTCCGTCTTTTCCAAAGTAAACCAGTGTGACCCAAATTTAATATTCTACCTATATCACTTTTCAGCTATTTTTTCATTACACCCTAAATGTTATTGGCCCTATCGCCCATGCAATCACAAATTTGCATGATCATTAGTTGTTGTTGTTGTAGAGTTTAACGCCATTTTTCAGCACACGATAGGCTATACATGGCAGTCAGTATTATTGGTAGATGAAGAACATAGGAAAACCCCCCTGAACGAACCACCAACCCACGAGAAGCTACTGGCAAGCTTTCTCGCATAACTACATTAGCCGAATCTTAGACTCGAACCCACGCCGACAGTGATCCGTAACGGAGAGCGCTTTAGACCTCTCGGCCACTCGCGGCCCCGATGATTATTAGTAACACAGAGGATAACGCTACCATGCCAAAATATGTCACTGATAACTAGTTTGCATGATTTGGAAATTTGTGTCTTTTTTGTCTCTGGTGAATATGTTAGGCCATGTTTTATATATAGTCATGCAAATTAGCAAATATATGCATCTCAGGGGGAGTCACTCAACGACACAAAGGAATGGTTGCTGTAACTTTCATACATGAGAGTATTTTCAACTCTATATTTGCTACACGCTTGATATAATTATCAACTGTAGGTAACATTTATGAAATAAAGCAGGTCACTACAACTTCATTTCCAAATCTGAATAAAGTTTGTATATTCAGGAATTTGCTGACATTTTTGTCTTTTCAACCATTTCTTGTTACATATTTTGTGTCTACAACCGTATCACAAATGAGTTTAGCCTAAGCAATGTGTACCATGATGAGACCATGCTATCTTAACTATCTTAATGCAGCTTAATCTATATTAAATAGAGCAGTATAAACATTTCCTTTATGGCTTTAATGGGAACAGCAAAGTATGTATCACAGGACATTTTTTCATTATGATACCGATATCATGTATCAAAGGACATTTTGAAATTGTGATACCGATGTCATGCATCACAGGACATTTTGTCATTATGATACCGATGTTATGTATCAAATGACATTTTGAAATTGTGATACCGATGTCATGTATCACAGGACATTTTGTCATTATGATACCGATGTCATGCATCACAGGACATTTTGTCATTATGATACCGATGTCATGGATCACAGGACATTTTGTCATTATGATACCGATGTCATGTATCACAGAACATTTTGTCATTATGATACCGATGTCATGTATCACAGGACATTTTGTCATTATGATACCGATGTCATGCATCACAGGACATTTTGTCATTATGATAACGATGTCATGGATCACAGGACATTTTGTCATTATGATACCGATGCTATGTATCACAGGACATTTTGTCATTATGATACCATTTTGTCATTATGATACCGATGTCATGTATCACATGACATTTTGAAATTGTAATACCGATGTCATGTATCACAGGACATTTTGTCATTATGATACCGATGTTATGTATCACAGGACATTTTGAAATTGTAATACCGATGTCATGTATCACAGGATATTTTGTCATTATGATACCAATGTCACCCAACATACTGTCCTATGTAATCTATAGTGAACATTTGCTGTAAATATATTCATAAGCATTTAGGATCACAATGCATCCCTGTGAGGACATTATATAGCAAACGGATTGGCAAAACGTTTTTTCGTTGTTTTACTTTTTAACTTTCCTATATAAGTTTGTATACGTAATCCCTTTCTAACGCAAGATTATAATTTATGATATATTCTTTTATCGTCAGTAATTTTGGTTCAAAATTCTTATATTTTTAATTGCTTTTATCAAACTGTGTTAAAAAGTTTTTATTTTCTTGTTTTTGTCTTTACCAAAATAAATCATATAGACTCAGAAATAGTTTTTATATGTTCACTTTTGTTCATATACTTTTACTTCACATATTCCCATACACTTTTCTGCGAATATCACATTATCAGCTTCTGAAAGTGCAATGAATGAATTACCAAATATATGAAAAATAAAATAGTTAGTTTGGTGTATGTGTTACCTCTGAAGTTCAGTAAGTGAAAATGTTCAAGTGGAGCTAACATTTTTTTGAAAGGTGTAAACTGTAGAAAGGACAAGCTGTATATTATATAACCAATATTAATGCGATCAATCATAAACCTAATAAAAGGAAATTAAAGGTTCGTTGTGCAATGCGTAAGATATCCAAGTCTTTTGTTTGTTAAAATAGCCACTACAACCAATTCTATAAAATGTAAGCTTTATGCAAAATATGAATTGTAGATTGCCAACCAAGTGAAGTTGGGGAGGCTATCTATTGGTAAGCCAAAATCAACACAATGTTCTCTAATATCAAGTAAACGACATGAAGCATACTAACAGCCATATCATTTTGATTAGATAAAATATTTTAAGTAAAAAGGATTTCTATTGAGTTCTTTACTCTGAAAAAGAAAAGTTACCCATATATGTGGCACAACATTCACAATTGCAAAAATACTCGTTTTGAATTACGGGACATTGGTTTTACTATTTCTTTAATAGTGTTGCATATATATTTCTATCAACATTATTGCATAATTTTCGACTATTTGTGTTATGTATTGTTTCAATAATCGCCTTCACTCTTTCTAGTGTTTTCATCCCACTCTCTTACTGACAGTATCAGCTTTTCTTTCATATGTAAGCTATAACTTACAAATCAAACGTTGGATAAATATGTTGGATACGAATATCTTGGCAAATCCTAGATGTAATGTTAAATATCAAGAATTTTCTGATAAATACAGCGGATGAAATATTGAGAATTGCCTCTAGGAATTGCTTGGGAATGGGGGACCCCGATTAAGTAAGGATCTATGGAATTACCCAACAAAAAGAATGGATACACAATACATTATTTGCAATTTACACATTGTATTAAATGAAGGGATATTTATATTAGATCATCTTGGGGAAACAAGTATGTCATTTCCTTTGCATTCAGTTTCAAGGGGAGTAGATAATGTATGGTTTCAATAACTTTAAATTTAATAAACACAGACAACGTAGATGTAAACGGCAACAAGATAGCTTTAGATATTTCAGTTCAAAATTACAGGTACAAACTTATGAACATTTGCTGTTCTACTCTTGTCCGAATTACTGTCAAATGAGTAAAAACCATAGTTACTTTAAAGAACTTGTAATAAGCGAATGTTTAATATGTAGAAACATGTGTACATAGACATATATATGAAAAACACAAAGCCAAAACACGATTCTCAGAGAATCTGCAGAAAAATGTTACATGTACTGTAATAAAAGATTTTCACTCAGTGCCCCATTTTTGTATTGCAATTGGCTGATTGATTGCTCTGGTGACCTGCATGGTTCGACCATACCCCATGGATGTGGAAGATTAAAGGTCTGTATCCCAGGTAAGTGATACCAAAGGCGTGTGTGTGATACTTTTATCGTAGCTTTTGCAAAGTTTCTGTCAGATCGCTACAATGTCTGCAGTGTGGCAGTTGATAGTGATGCTTAGCATATGTAGCATGGTGTCTCACCCAGGCACCTTATTCTGACACCAGGTCGACACGTCATAACACTCACCTCAAAATGTTGACCGCCAAGCGAGGCAGCTGATCGTACCATTTTTGTAGTCTTTTGCATGACTCGACCGAGTATCAAGCCCACGTCCTCCCATATCCGAGGCGGATGCTCTAATCACTAGGCCACCAGAGCGGTCTGCCCAAAACTTGTAAAAGTGATACACCAAGTTTAAAAAAACGAATCGTGATTGTTAATGTTCCCACTTAATTGGACTGTAATGTGAACATTATTATTTTCAATATTAATTGTGATGGTCAAACAATCGTTCAAAAGACTTATTACATTGAAAGTGAACACACATCAGACCGCTAAAAATCTTTCTGTTGTTTTCATATGCATGTGCTATTCTTTACATTTGTATGCACACTTAAGACCTTGCCACAGTACGGAAACTACTCTTCTGAAAGTATTTAGGGACATTCTCTCCGCTTTGGATAGTGGAAAGATTACAGTCCTCACTCTCCTGGATTTATCTGCAGCATTTGACACAATAGACCATGATATATTACTTCACCGTCTCCAGCATGTATTTGGCATTCAAAATATAGCCTTACAGTGGTTCAAGTCCTACTTAGTCAAGAGAACACAAATTATATCTGCAAATGGAATACACTCCAGCCCAGTTGACGTATGTTATGGTGTTCCACAGGGATCTGTTCTTGGACCTGTTCTCTTCATTCTGTACACTCAGCCGCTCTCAAGTGTCATAGATAATCACCCAGTGCCGCACCAGCCGTACGCTGATGACACCCAAATATACAAGTCTAGCCACCCAACTGAAGTTGATGCTACCATCAATGGAGTAGAGAAGTGCATTTCGGATGTGAAATCATGGATGACATGTAACAAGCTGCAGATGAATGATGATAAAACTGAATCTATTCTGATCACAACATAAAGACTTTCTCATCCACATCGTTTACCTCAGACAATAAATATCAGCAACACCAACATTAAATTCTCACAGTCAGTACGGAATCTAGGTGTTACTCTAGACAGTACTCTCACATTGCACCAACATGTCATGAACATCTGCAGGGCTGCATATCTTGAATTTAGACGCATCAGTTCCATTCGTAAATATCTTTCTGTTGACGCCAATAAAACACTTGTGTATTCATTAGTACTTTCAAGACTGGACTATTGTAACTCAATTCTGTCTGGTTCGTCACAATATTTACTCCAGAAACTTCAAAAAGTTCAAAACACAGCTGCACGGATCATCTTTAGAGTACCTCGGTCAGAGCACACCTCACCACTGCTCTATACCCTACACTGGCTATCAATTCGATACAGAATCAAACACAAAATTTTTTCTTTGTGCTATATTTTAATGACAGACTCCAGTCCAACATACCTATCCAGCCTCACCCATGTGTAAACACCAGCTAGATCCTTACGCTCTTCTTCTGATAATCGTATACTCATTGTTCCCAAGGTGAAAACAAAGTCATATGGACAACGTTCGTTTGCATACCAGGGCCCGGCGACGTGGAACAAATTGCCCATTGAAATTAGACACAAAGACACAGTGGTCCCTTTTAAGAGTGCTCTCAAGACTCACCTGTTTCGACTTCAGGGACAAACTTAGCGACCTAATGATGATTTGTATCTTATATATTTTCAGCATGTTTTTATGTTTTCCAATTCCATTGTTTTTTATAATTTGTTGTTCTGTAGTGTAGTCATATCATTATTGATGGTCTAAATCGCTTAGAGCTTTTAAAGATTAGGCGCTATACAGAGTCCTCATTATTATTATTATTATTATTATTATTATTATTATTATTATTACATTTTACGCTTCGTTGAATACAAAACTATACAGTACGTATTGACATAGATAAACATTATTTGTCAAACATGTGGATGAAATTTCCTCAAGATAATGTATTCTGTAAATTTATCATCATCCTTTAAATTGTAGGCAAGATCCTCTCATCAATAACCCATTAACTGTATATACATAAGTTTCTTATTATTTTATCACTAGAAGTTTAGGGGCTATCGCTGGTGTTGGTAATAATATAATGTCTAATCCAACTCTGATCAGGAAGGACCTATCTTCGTCATCATCGGTAGGTATTGTACTTAATGTTCTTCCCTTGCTAACACTGTGTCATGTTATGTGTACTGATGTTGAGTCTAGTTTCCTCTGACAGAAAAGTGGCATAGTTCAGTCTTTTTGATAACTGCCATATAAATCCACAAATTAGCATAAGGTTAAGAGTTACAGTACTTTGCACACATGTACATAGAAATTAAATCCGTGTGTAAGTCAAATATGTAGTTGTCATTCTTTTCCTGGATGTAACATTGTAAATATCAGACGTAGATGACATAGTATGTACATTTTGTGTAGTGAACATACACATGTAGTTGTGCATCCACCCCTTGACGAAAATAGAATGTCCAGGAACTTGAGGTGACCAACGAGCAAGGTAGTCGTTTGCACTGAAAACGTATGTTTGAGATGAAACATGCAGTCCATTACATTGCTAGTGTCCCCCTGGTAATAATCATGTTTGAAATTAAAAAGCATTAAATAAAGTGACAAAATTATATCTCATTTATGATTGTTTTTCTTTTTACAGTTAAATTGGGTACAAACAAATGGGGGGAGGGTATATTCAGACTATAGTAAGAGCTATACAAAAAGAAAAATCAGTTTAGGAGTTTTTGTAGATTGCATCCAATGCATTTATTAAAAATTCACCATTAGAGTAAAAAAAACCTGTCTTCATTACAAGAGAACATTTTACTAGAATGTAATATAAACATTGTTTATATCTATATCTAACAGTCATAAATGCATCTTTATTTAAAAGCTCTTGCTGACACTAGCCAAATACGGCTAAGAATACATTTACCCAAAATGTGGTTTCTGCCTAAAGGTAGGGAAAGGGACAGTATTACAGTTTGCCAAACTTTTGGCTAATCAAAGTTATCTCGATTTTGGTGTTTTGCAACAATACATGTGGAATATACTAAAACACATTAGTTAAATTTTGGATAAGCATACATTTATCCAAACTTTGGTTTCTACATAAGAGCGTGAAGAACAATATTTGTAGGAATTAACTAAATTTAGCTAGAGAGACATTAGTTGTGCACCAGCCTCACTGAGCATGGCAATATGAATCCTTAGCAAAAGTTTGGCTAATTTAAAACCTGTCTAGCCCCTCCAACAGGCAGTCAAGCTACTGAATAGTTATAGACCATATATTGATCCAATGCTCTTTCAAGATTCTCTTTGCGTACCATTTCTACTTTGGGTTAAGAGATTCAATGCAAATATATTTTCTAGTGAGCATTACCGCTTATTTTTAACTTTGTGTCATAATAATGTTCAAACTTGAACTCAAATATATGTTTTGTGTGATCGCATGTGCTTTTATTAGACGTGCTGTTTCATAATAGTAAACATTTGAATTGAGAATATTATATCCAATAAATAATAAAATCAGGACGATGACACACGTAAGTTTGATATATTCGAGTGAAAGCTACTAATGGTTCTTCTCTCCACCGTTACGTTTCTTTTTCACGTTATTAAAAGGAGAGTTCCGAATTGCTCAGAATATAAGCAGAGTTGCTGTTGTTAAATTGTGTGCGTGATTATGTACAGACATAATCCTGAAAGAAACTTGGTTAATTTCGGTAGGTGATGAAAATAAGTGTGTGGATTTAACACCCAGCGATTACTCCATCAAGTTGTTCCCCCGCAACTCTCGCGGAGGTGGAATTGCTGTAATTACAAAGAATTCCTTGATCAAATACCTCAAGTACAACACAACCTTCAACTTCTGCCACACATCGTTTGAACTAGTCTAAACAACACTCATACTGGAACAAAGGTCAGTCCATTTCTTCTGTCTCTACCGTCCTCCTCTTAGTAGAAAAAACAAGCTGACTGAATCTCTTATTTGGAGCAGTTTCCAAATCTTCTAGAGTATGGAAATTAGATAGGTGTCAACCTAATTATTCTTGGACATTTCAACTTTCACTATGACTGTCCTGGTAAACCAAACACGTCAAAACTCCTAGATTGCATTCATGTTTTCAATCTTAAACAGTCAGTTAACCAACCTACCCATAAACTTGGTCACATTTTAGACTGGTTTCTTTATAAACCTGATGATAATACTCTGCAATCAACTCTTGTATCCCACTAACTTGCATCGGATCACCTCTGCATCGTATGCCATCTCGACGTATCAGTCCCTAACCCTCCACCTCTATTTGCTACTAAGTGAAACCTCTGTATGATAAATATAACCAAATTTATGCATGACATTCAAGAAAACCTAACAACTTTCTTACATCCAACAGTGGAACAACTTGATAACTGCCTACGTTCATTGCTTGAAAAACATGCCCCAGCCACCAAATGCAGAGTATCAATCAAAAAAAAAGTGTTCTCCTTGGTATAGTAGTGCTAGGGACCAGCTTCGCACTGCTAAAAGACATCGCCGAAAAGCAGAGAGGCTTTGGCTTTCCACCAGACTCACTGTTCATAAACAAATCTACGAAGCCGCTAAGAAGAACGTCACAAACATAGTTTATTTTGCCAAATCATCCCACTACAGTTCTAAGATCACAGAGAGTTCCAGCTGCAAAAGAGCTCTTCGAGATAACTAAAAAACTAATGTCAAGGAACAAATGTACACCACTTCCAACGACTTCTCTCCACTAGACCTACCAGACCAATTTGCAAATTTCTTCAATGACAAAGTTCAAACCATTAGAGATTCACTTGACAGCACAATTTCAACTGATTCGTCACCATACAGGTATGATTCAGAATTTCAGCGACAACCGTTAGGAGCATTTGAACCTGTTTCTATAGATTTAGTACGGACAATCGTGATGAAAAGTGCACCTAAGTCTTGTGAATTTGATCCAATTCCGACATCACTGCTGCTTGAGTGCTTAGAACCAATATTGCCTTCACTAACTGATGTTATTAATATCTCTCTCTCATCAGGGTAATTCCCATCATTTTTCAAAACTGCCATTGTAAAGCCACTGCTGAAGAAACCAACACTGGACCATAACGATTTTAAGAACTACCGCCCAGTTTCTAATCTCCCTTTCTTATCAAATATATTAGAAAAGGTTTTTCTAACTCAACTTGTATCTCATTTGAATTCAAACAGTCTTTTTAGCAATGTACAGTCTGCATATCGCCCTTGCCACAGTACGGAAACTACTCTTCTGAAAGTATTTAGTGACATTCTCTCCGCTTTGGATAGTGGAAAGATTACAGTCCTCACTCTCCTGGATTTATCTGCAGCATTTGACACAATAGACCATGATATATTACTTCACCGTCTCCAACATGTATTTGGCATTCAAAATATAGCCTTACAGTGGTTCAAGTCCTACTTAGTCAAGAGGACACAAATTATATCTGCAAATGGAATACACTCCAGCCCAGTTGACGTATGTTATGGTGTTCCACAGGGATCTGTTCTTGGACCTGTTCTCTTCATTCTGTACACTCAGCCGCTCTCAAGTGTCATAAATCATTACCCAGTGTCTCACCAGCTGTACGCTGATGACACCCAAATATACAAGTCTAGCCACCCAACTGAAGTTGATGCTACCATCAATGGAGTAGAGAAGTGCATTTCGGATGTGAAATCATGGATGACATGTAACAAGCTGCAGATGAATGATGATAAAATTGAGGCTATTTTGATCACAACATAAAGACTTTCTCATCCACATCGTTTACCTCAGACAATAAATATCAGCAACACCAACATTAAATTCTCACAGTCAGTACGGAATCTAGGTGTTACTCTAGACAGTACTCTCACATTGCACCAACATGTCATGAACATCTGCAGGGCTGCATATCTTGAATTTAGACGCATCAGTTCCATTCGTAAATAACTTTCTGTTGATGCTACTAAAACACTTGTGTGTTCATTAGTACTTTCAAGACTGGACTATTGTAACTCAATTCTGTCTGGTTCGTCACAATATTTACTCCAGAAACTTCAAAAAGTTCAAAACACAGCTGCACGGATCATCTTTAGAGTACCTCGGTCAGAGCACACCTCACCACTGCTCTATACCCTACACTTTCTATCAATTCGATACAGAATCAAACACAACATTTGTTCTTTGTGCTATATTTCAATGACAGACTCCAGTCCAACATACCTATTCAGCCTCACCCATGTGTATACACCAGCTAGATCCTTACGCTCTTCTTCTGATAATCGTATACTCATTGTTCCCAAGGTGAAAACAAAGTCATATGGACAACGTTCGTTTGCATATCAGGGCCCGGCGACGAGGAACGAATTGCCCATTGAAATTAGACACAAAGACACAGTGGTCCCTTTTAAGAGTGCTCTCAAGACTCACCTGTTTCGACTTCAGGGACAAACTTAGCGACCTAATCATGATTTGTATCTTATATATTTTCAGCATATTTTGATGTTTTCCAATTCCATTGTTTTTGTAATTTGTTGTTCTGTAGTGTAGTCATATCATTATTGATGGTCTAAATCGCTTAGAGCTTTTAAAGATTAGGCGCTATACAGAGTCCTCATTATTATTATTATTATTATTATTATTATTATTATTATTATTATTATTATTATTACATTTTACGCTTCGTTGAATACAAAACTATACAGTACGTATTGACATAGATAAACATTATTTGTCAAACATCTGGATGAAATTTCCTCAAGATAATGTATTCTGTAAATTTATCATCATCCTTTAAATTGTAGGCAAGATCCTCTCATCAATGACCCATTAACTGTATATACATAGGTTTTTATTATTGTATCACTAGAAGTTTAGGGGCTATCGCTGATGTTGGTAATATTGTTTTATCTTTGAACTTGTTTATTGGTAATGTTTTGCTAGTCAGATGACAATTATATCCATACCAATTACGACTAAATAGTCAAATTGATTATTCGTTCTCATTATTTAAGTTATACTGGAACCATTTCTTGTTCAATTCGCTTACTGAGTATGAAACAAGATTTGTATAAGTCATTTGTTTCAAAGTACTGCAACCATATGGAATTATTGTCTACTTTAACATATAAGTCTTTTGTTCGAACGGAGTGCAAAGATACAAAAGTAATGTCTAATTTAAATAAAACCCATTAAAATATTTAAAGATCTGTGTCGCCTAGTTAATGAATTTGTCGACCTAGTTTGTCAAGTGGTTAACATACCTTAACATCAATGACATACTCAGTTTTAATTGTTTTTTATACCTAATTTGTGCTTTTTGTGGATAAAGTACGGTGGTGTATATTTTGTTAGTAGCTTTCGAGCCTTCTTAAATACATGGAGCAGTTTCCTTTCAATTTATGCTCTCAATGTCTTCAAACCTATTATAGAGTTTAATGGAATCATCTGGACCCTTTTGCTGCTTATTTGCTTGTTATTTATGTTTATTCCTTGGTGATTTCGGTGGTGGGGTGTTATTGAAAGTTGTTTGTATAGATTATGTGTTTTTCTGTGGTTGGTAATGGGGAATGTTATACTAGATGTTGAAGCGGGTACATATGTTTGTGCTGGTGCATCCTTTCTAGGTTTGGACTTGTTTTTCACGACAGTATAGAACGATGTGCCAGGAAGGGATGTTTGTACCTACACAAGTTTCCAAACCTCTGAATAGGGAATGTTTAATGTATACTTTAGTCTCTAAATTTCCTTCTCTTTTTTCCAAGTATCACAGTCATTGGAATCGGCGTGATGTTCTTTGTAGCCGTTGACACAATGAGGAGATGATCTACAACGGAATTCCTGATGAGAATGATCTCCGCAAATTCCACATATTTTGACTTTGAACATCTGTATTCGTGATGGTCATATTTATGACACTTATAGCATCAAAGGGGTCTTGGAATCTATAGCTCGACCTTCACTTGCAAAAACCCAACTTTGACCACTTTGGGTGAGTACAAATGTGTCGGTGTCACACCGATTGTTATTACGTTTAATACGTATTCTTTGTTCTTCAGTGTCATCTTCATTTTTCATCCCCTCGATGACATCTGCGTCATTGACGCCAGCCAAGTCACGACAGCGCATCATGCGTTTGGACGTATTTAGTGTAGTGTGAGCGAATGAGGTCACTGGAATATCGAAGAATGTTTTCATATCTTTGATATTGTCTGTTTTACTTTTTTGCTTACAATCAATAAAAAAGGCAACCCGAGTTCAATTATTTGATCTCTTTTGATGTGCCTATATATTCAGTAATGGATTTTTGTCCATAATAAATAGAGATAGTGAGTCATCCTTATATTGAATAACCATGAAGCGTGGAAATGACAACTCACCACATGGCTCGTCATCCGAGTCAGACAGTAGTTTGTTATGATTTTTTAATTTCTTTTGCAATGTCTGTGATTTTTAGTTACAATTTAAGCATCACCATAAAGGACAACTAGGGGATACTTTTCAAGTGGCAGGGATACACAGATGCTATACTCAGTAGACAAAATTACCTCGTGAAGTCACTTTCTAGGGTCGGTATTGTTATCTCCCAACTGACCCGTTAGGCCACCACCTTCTAGGAAGTCTTCTAAAACATGGGGCAAGGAAATCTATATAGATATAATGTAGGGGCAACGGCGGTATCAAGAGAGTTAAAAGAAAGATAAAGAAGGTGAGCAAGTACATAAAGATTTCCAAGGATGATCCAGGCAGTTATGTTTTGAGCTTTTGAAAGTTTCTGGAGTAGATGTTTTAGACGAACCGACCAGAATTAAATTACAGCAGTCCAGTCATAAAAGTACAGATGTACACACAAGTGTTTTAGTAGCATCAACCGAAAAATATTTGCGAATGGAGCTGATGCGGCTCCGCTCAAGATATGCAGCCTTGCATTTGTTCATGACATGTAGGTGCCATATGAGAGTACTGTCCAGAGTAACACCTGTGTTTCGTACTGACTGTGTTAATTTGATATTGGTGTTGGTGATATTTATTGTTTGAAGCAAAGGATGTGAATTATAAAGTCTTTCTATTGTAATCAGAATGGCCTCAGTTTTATCATGATTCATCTGCAGCTTGTTATATGTCATCCATGAGTTCACATCAAAAATGCACACGTCAGTATGTTCGATATATTTGTATATTTGGGTATCATCAGTATACAATTGGTGCGGCATTGGATTATTATATGTGAACATGATAGCGGCTGATTATATAGAATGAAGAGAACAGCACCAAGAACAGAACGCCATGGAACACCATAAAATTGATCTGCTGTGCTGGAATGTATTCCATTTGCAGATACACTTTTTGTCAGGTTGACTAAGTAGGACTTGAACCACAGTAAGAGTGCTTTGTGAATGCCAAATACATGCTGGAAACGGTGAAGTAATATATCATAGTCTATTGATAAGCATAAATATGTCATCAATTTAGTAACCGATGATATACAAATATGCTTTTCGATATACCAAGTTCAATTTTGTACAGACTGCATACCTACGATCATGTTTTATACAATTTATCGGGTCTGTTTAAGGTAATAGCAAACATTTAATATCACGGAGGTATTTGCGTGTTTCAGTAATGAGATAAAAGTGATTACTGGGATTACTGGGGCTCAAGTAGTTGGGTAAATCTGCCTGAGGATAGCATGTTACTAGCATTTATGTAATAGGTATTATTTTTGCACCAGTACAATTGTCACAGGAGCTCGTCAGTGTGTTTGTTGAAGCTAACACATAAAGGTATGAAATAGTTCGAGTATGAACAAGATAACGAACCAATTATCAACGCCTTCATCATTGGGAACCAATCTTATTATACTGGAATGAAAGAGGTAATATTCATAGATAAATACAAGTTAGAGATGGTCGAAATAGGATTTGTTATTTTATTTATTTACAGCACTACTTAAAAATTAAGTTTGAACATTAATGTGATCCATTTTTTGACATCATTGGTCATCTTGCCTCCGAGTTATATTCAAATAAAGGATAAACCTTGTACAAAATGTTATATTCACTTTAATAATGAATACATGAATTGATTCCGCTTGTATTACGACAAATCTACATACAAATATTTGGCGATTCGTAATTATTCATGAACTCGGAGTGTATAAACAGATTCATACAAGCGTGCCCGTCTTCGACAACCACATTTTCGATATAAATACAGGTCTGTTCCTGGTCCACCTCCAGCTGCATGCATTCTTGCCAATCCAGTGCTAAAAGAATAGAAATAGTATAAATAGGGGACTGTATTGAATATTTAAGTTGTAATGTACATTAAAGTGAGTCAAACTTGGGGTTTGAGAGAGCATACATGTGTCACATGCTTTTAGCGTCAATGTTTGTCTAACCCTTTTTGTTTCCTAAACATTTGCAGCATGTGACGAACTACAAACTAACAAGACAAAGTCAATATCTGGGACAGGCGAGCACGTCCTGGCTCAGATGTATGTAAAGACTATGCTACTAGGCACATATTTGATAACTCCACTCAGACAATCAGAATTATATCCGCGAGACCAAACTTGTCGCATGTGAAATTTGGGCTTACCTTGAATGTTCTTTTCAAAGATTGGAACAAACTGTTTGCTAACTTGAACAACCAAATTGTCGTTTTCTACCAAATACGTCACGCTTAGACAATCTGCAGAGAAAACAATATATGTATTTTAACTCAGTAGATAGATAGATAGATAGATAGATAGATAGATAGATAGATAGATAGATAGATAGGTAGATAGGTAGATAGATAGATAGAATTTTGTAAATGAACAATATGATGCGTGGTAGAATGTATGCTCATGAATATAAAAAACGTTTGATAAATCCCGAATGAAACATTTTAATCAGAATTTTTTAAGTCTTTCCGCCTTTGCATGATCATCAATCGATCATGTAGACATGTTACCTAAAATTATTACTTCGTTGAATAACTAAGAACTTGTCAAGACATAGCAACTTGTACGATATTATGTTATGATTGCGTTGTCCGATCATCAATTTCGCGGTAAAATTACATTTACTTATTTACAGGTAAGAATAATAGAACGTAATATTAGTCATAGTCGTTTAATAAAGAGTGTATCTCATTGTAAACTGTATCTGATGCAACAATAGTGGGATAGTTATTATATACAGATCTGATTAATTGACCATTTCGATCCATGTTCAGACGTATTGCAAGACACAATCTTGAGTTTAATCGCTTTTCTCTACAGTTCTACGAATATAAGCATGTACTCAAACGAAGAATCGCCTCTGATTTTAAATACAATACATAATTTGTAACCAAAAATTCCTTGTGCATTCCAACATTGGGTAAACCTGCAAAAATCGTGTTCCACTTCAAAAGTCTGAAACCAATCCAAAGTGAATTCGCACGTTTTGACGACAATCCAGACAAAATATACGAACTTAAAATATAAGAAAATGATACCTAATGCAAATGTTTCATCTGTACGAAAGTAAAAGAAACGCATACTAACATAGTCCTTCGCATATACTACAGACGTTGTTCTGGCAATCTAGAGAAGCCGTTCCAGTAGTTGGATGGTCATCCAAATCCTGAGGATATTTCTCTTTTTCCCCTGCAATAATTTTAAAGTTAAACTAGCGTCAACATTAGTAGTCAAAACTCCAAGGTCAAACTCAACCCACTTTATTCATTACGATATGAAAAAATTGATACATTTGTAAATACATACGCAATTACTACCTATATATATATATATATATATATATATATATATATATATATATATATATATATATATATATATATATATATATATATATATATTAGGGTGCATCATACGCCCCATATTTTTGTTAACTTCAATGGATCATTTTGTCCCTTGTCTAGTTTTTTTTTATATAAAAAAAGAAAATTTATGGCAAAGTTTGGTGAAGTTTGAAGTACATTTAGGTAGTCTAACATTCAAATGAATGTTTTGTCAAAATATCGAAAACTCGCCATTTGGCGCATATTTCCAGTTTTTTCACTAATTTTAAACATGTCATTATGTTATATAATATTGCATGCAAAGTTGTATATAGATAGTGCAATAGTACATGTTCAGTTTTTTTCTGATTATATTCAATAGTATGATGCTAAATTTATACAACGGGTGTTAGAAGTATTTATTATATAACATATTAACCATTCACTACATCTTTCTACATTTTTCAACTCATCGGAGACAATAGTTTCATCGCAATGAATTCAGACAGTATATGTTGTTTTCAACATTTTTCTAACTGATTTGTTCAATGTTTAAAATGATGTTGTTTTCAACATTTTTCTAACTGATTTGTTCAATGTTTAAAATGTTAAATATAGTTAAATATATTCTACATTCAGCAATGTTTTAAAGTCAATGGTAGTTATTTGGTAGATTCTTCAGTTAGTCGCTATGTCCTTTGCGTTTTCGCAAGTTGGGCTGTTCTTTACGGTCCTTCTCAACAACTTGCTGCACGTTCTGGTAATGTTCTTCATCCCTTGCTGATGCCAAGAAATCTGAGCTGAGCTTAACACCTCTCTCAGCACAGTCATTGACAACGTTCAGCGATTGAAGGTTGCCGAGAGAAGCTTGGTACGCAGCAGAATTTGGCCAGTTCACAACTTCTTCAGTCATGAACTCAGGGTTCAGCTGACGAGGAGTGAATGTGTACCAGGAATCAATACTAGCAAAATCAGCAAGAGTTGTGGTCAGAGTAACAGCTGCTGGAAACTGGCGCTTGCCAAAGCCTGTTCCAAACCGGTTCTGTGGTGCCAAGAGGGCCGTTTCTGGTTTAACAGCCAGCAGACTGTATGCAATGGCTCGCCGTTCAGCGTCAAGCACCTTACTGCTCCACAGAGCAAGAGGAATCATCTCTGCAGTCAGGTACCAGAGATGCAGTTTCAAGGCATGCAGTGCACTCTGAGAGATATCTGGATTCACGATCTTGTACTGCAATAAAGACTTATATAACTGCAGGTCGTTCCACGACGCATCTACCGCTGAATTGCACGTCATCCACCAGCTGCTGTAGACCAGTGTTGCGAAGTTCACAAACGCCCTCACCTTTGAAACTTGATGTAGTGTAGTGATAGTGTTACGTGGTAGTTGTTGAACTTGCAGCTCAAACAGGCATATCTTAATCGAATAGATGAGTTTAGCCATCCATCTGGCTTTGTGTAAGGCTCCTGGTTGCTTGAAGGTGACAGGATGATC
Source organism: Unio pictorum (assembly GCA_030141615.1). NCBI lineage: Eukaryota > Metazoa > Mollusca > Bivalvia > Unionida > Unionidae > Unio > Unio pictorum. The sequence continues at coordinate 20,240,366 of JARLTB010000060.1, read as the reverse complement.
TTCAGTTTCTCCATCAAGGAACACTGTGCACAGCTCAGCAAATTCTTGATAATCATCTCGGCGTAGCTATGATTTAGCAAGCTGGAGAACACTGGTTCGACATGTATCTACAATCTTAAGTGCCTCGTGGTTCAATGATGTCAAGTTCAATAGAGATAGCTGTTCATCAGTGCTTTTAGATGGCACCGTCAACATTTTGAAGCTCTTAAGAAATCGTGTAAACAAGGTGACGTCTGGAGACTTGGATGCCTCAATTTTCAGATCATCGAAAACATGAGACAGGATAATCTCACCAACATGGTGACGACAGGCTGACCAAAGGAGAGCTCGTCCAAGCTGCTTTTGGACTGCCACACAGGCTGCAGTTACGTGACCTGTATTCGATGCTATGGTATCGAATGTCATATTCACAACAGACTCGGTACATTGCCATGATGAGAGCAAACCCATTGTCAGATCAGCAATTATATCTCCGGACTTTCTGTCTGTTCCAGGTTGGTATGATGGGACTCCAAGAAGCTTCAATTCTGTGGCATTTCCGACGACGACAGTGAGACGTTCTTCTGTGATATTCTGGTTTGACAGTGATGGCATCAGCTTTGAGTCCCAATGCAGGGATACAAATTTTGGCGGGATCCATTGGTCCTTACAATTCTCTGCTATCAATCTTCCTATCTGACGCCTGGACTTGTCTGCGGTTGAGTATGATGTGGATATCTTTGAAGTATCACCACCTGCCTCTGCCACTAATGCCTCCGTGTATGCAGCTTGTTGCACTGGAGTCATCTTCAGACGTGTGGCTAGTTGAACAAGTTTGGGTCGTTGAATGATGTCGTGAGGGATGAAAGCAGGTGTTCCTGTGCGAGCAGTTCGCTTGGGACTTCTCGAAGTTCTTGGTGTGATGGATGGACCAGCAGCCAATGAGCCAACTTCTCCATCACTAACAACATCCTCATCACTGCTGCTACTGTCGCTGTTATGGAGTATTTTAGGTGCAGTCATCGACTTCAGGTGACTCTGCATTCTCTCGCGCCGCCGTGCTTCCATGTTGTCCCTTTGTTCGCGACGCTGGACTTTGACTGCAAGGACTTTATCACGTGGTCCGAATGTTGCCAGACGGTCGGTCTTCATTGACTGCAGGAAAGCGACATCTTCCGGATTTTTGATGAGTTGTTCTGCATTTGCAGGCCACAATGGGAATGTCTGAGCTAGCATTTCATCCGTCTTTTTCAGCTTGTTCAGGGAGTTCGGGACTGATCGGCGGTTGATTGGAATTGCTCTCACTTTAGCATTGTCGTCAAGCAGTTTAATTAATCGTTCGCATGCCCTGTGTTCTGTAATCATCGGAATATGGGCTTTCTCATAAAACACAGATACCTTTGACAGGACAATTTTAGCTGCTTCCCATCTGGTACAGTTTTCATGTGCACCATCAGCTAGATGATGCATCAAACACCGCAAGACTTGCAGACATGTAGGCAGACGCGAACCAGTAATTGTTGAGTCTTCTGCCGTTATCTTGCTGACTGTCTTGTTGGAGGAGTTTTCTGGGACAGGGTAGCCGAACGTTGAGTTGATTGCAGACCTGGAACGGTACTCTCTTCACTGCCTTCCATCATTCAACTGGCGTCTGGCAACAACATGACTATAACAATAGTGATTAACACTTAACAGTCCACATGTGCTAAATCTAACAGCCCTGTAATGACTAATAACAGTTTGCATATAACATTTGTAAAACAGGCTATAGAATTGCGACAACATGAAAGTATAATATAATAAGTACAATCAAAAAAAAAGTTTAATACAAAATTAGATAAAATTGAAATATTTTGTAAAAACTCACTTTCAAAGATTGCAGACTTCACAAACAACTTGAATAAACAAGAAAAGAATAGTTATTTAATCAAATTCAATACCATTGTAAAATATTAAATAAGTAAAGAGGTCAACAGCAAATAACATTCAGCTAAATGAATATTGCAATATAATGCTTCATAATGCAAATCTTGCTAATTGAGGTGCACCCCTTAAACAATGTTGGAATTAGACAAAAATTGGCAGAAATTCTTTTTATGACCAAAGGAATGTTTTAAAACTAGGGACATCATAATTGGTTGACATTGGGGCCTTTGATGCACCCTAATATATATATATATATATATATATATATATATATATATATATATATATATATATATATATATATATATATATATATATATATATATATATATATATATATATATATATATACAAGGAAATACATTGTAAATGTATCTTACCATAGTCAAGTTCATAATCATTATCGTGGGCTTCTTTATTTATCAATGATCCCTGCACGCTGATAAGGCTGACAGCGATAGCAATAACGGCCAAAGTCTTCATAGTGATCACCTGTACTTGCAGCAGTCTAAAACTAATACATATATTGAAATGACATTAGTAGTTGCAGTAATACTATTAGTGTGCAAATTTAGAAATTGAACATTCTTGATTTATTAAACGGTATCGTTTCACGTTATTTCAATAGATATTATTATTCTATCTAATCTCTGTTGGAGATCGTATTAGTTACATATTCAAAATATTTATGTTACCCGCGAAGATAAGGGCACAAAATGAAAGACACACAATGTCATTGTAAGTAAATTTATTTGTGGCATGATTTGGCACATTGCTTAGATCACATCAGTAGTTGCTGTAATAATACCTGTAAAGGAAGTATCAAATTACAAATTGGTTTCATGTTTTTTTTTTCATGGATATTATTATTTAAACCTATTACAATACAGATATCACAATGTTTCAACCCAATATAATTTACATAACTTATTTATTGTTGTTAGTATTTTGTTACCTGCAAATAACAGGGCTTTTTTTCAAAGAATCACAATGTAACTCTAGGTAAAGCTATGACTACCTTTGATATAGTACCCTGCTTAGAACTCCAAGGAAATGGATTCAGAGATTAGGAACTTTTTTGATATCTCCAATTCAAGCAAATCAAAGCTAAAACATTTAGTGATCCAGTTCAGTGGTAAGGATGTAAACAGCCACATCAATAAAGCTTGTAAGAATTTATGAACAATCAAGGAGTGCGACAATATTCCTGAAAATTAACAAAATAATGCCAATATCGGAAACAAAACATACAATATTCTAGGTTAACAAATTAAAGACAATAATTTGAAAATAGAAGTTCTTTGACCAAAGATAGACAATTCATTCCATTAAATACAATCGTGAACATGTGACGTCTATTCCCAACATCGGAATCTTAATACCAGCTAATTATATCATCCAAAACAAACTTTTGAAGACTACGTAGAACGACTTTTCTTCTTTCAGATTCAACATAATAAATCAAAGATAATTTTTACTTTAACATAATATTATTGTTCATTAAGTCATTCACAAGACAAATATTTGTACTATCTTCGCCCTTTTTTTTTTTGCTCTTTTGTACTCAAATTGAAGTCAATTCAAACTCTTGGGTACTATCATTATACAAATCATAGAAAAGTCATTTTACACATAAGGTTCATATTTCATTTTGAGTTACCAAATGGTTTATAAACGATACAACATTGCATGTCTCGTATGCAGGATTTTACTTCAGATAAACAGTACCATATCTGTACGTGTCAATAGTTAATCATCTTTAAATAAAGGTACAACTGGTGTCTGTTAAAGGATTTAATGGTCAGACATCTATGGAAAATACTCTCTTATGTAACACTGAGTTGCAAACTGCAAAGCTGCGCACAATCTAAACATCTGTCGTAAAATTCAATTGATTTGGAGGGCACTAAAAATCATCTTATCTGAATATATGGAACATTAACGCATCATACTATGAGAAAATAATTAAATCATTCTTATAGGCTCTACCGTAGTCCAAGGTTAATGTTCTGCCAGTTTTCGACAATATAAGCAAGCCTTGCAATAACGTCTTCAAATATTTGCAAATACAGCGAAAGATTGGCAGTTGTAGAATAACAACACATTTTGTGTCGCGTTCTAACATGATCAATGCTGACTGAATGATTTTCAGCAACTTTAAAAGTAACAAATCCAGAAAGAAATTGTACAATATAATAATGCAATACATTTAGAAGACACTATTGTAAAAATGATTAGAACTGCAGTTTCTGAAATTATAATCAATGTATATTCACTCACCTAAGTACCACAAAGAAACTGTTATAAAGCTGATGGTTTATTCTTTACTTCTACTTCCAGAAGCTTGGCATGCAATGATTTTCATGGATGAAGAGTGCTACTTAAGTAGGAAACAGTATATAGAACAAACTAATCAGATCAGATCAGATTATTCTTATTGGAACAGGTGTTGTTTGTAGATCCGCAACGTTTCCTATTAAATATAAAAGACATTCACTTTCACGTTTTATATGTTAAGTAATGTCTAGACTATTAAAACAACCCTGTGTTGACGCGTGTTTTGAAAACTATTTTACTGACTAATACCCTGTGCAAACATTGCTGTAGATTCATTTTACCTCACCTATTGATTGCACGTTTTGTTAGTTTTGAATTCGTAAATATCGTTACATACGCCATATGTTTTACTATTGTTCAGCATGTAATGAATAATGAAAAGATAATGATGAGGCATGAACATTTCAACATACATATTTAGTTGTGTTGAGAAACTTTGTGGTTAATGATAAGTGGAAAAAACTGTCGAATTGTTTTAGAAAATACAAAAGAATTCGCGGAAGAGCGAGATAGAGTGCAAACTAGACATTCAATGGGACTATACGTTTCAGGTCGTGATCTTAAGATAACAATTAGTATGCAAAGTAGATGCCGAGAGAAGCCGCATGCAAGTGTGTCGATTGACATGGAATTTCGTTTAGTTAGAACCCTAAATATAGCAATGGAAATAATTTGTATATTAAAACAAGGTGTTATCATATGTATTCCTACCAAAGGCAATCAAATGCTTGTATGAAACATCCGACTAACCTCTATCTTAAATATGTATCTAAACGCTGCATAACTATATATTACACACAGATCAAAGTGCAATTCAAGGTAATAATTTTCTGGGTAACTAGTTTCATACCTAACTTTCTTAAGATTTGTTTTTTAAATAAATTTGTAGTGGTGTATTAACCTTTATTCAATTAGAAAGCTGAATAGGCATAAAGATCTGCATCGGAAAGACATTACAGTAGTTAGCTCTGATGCATTGATAAAGAGAACGCATTTGCTTCACATTCTTGTGAAACATGGGCCTGGTGATTTAAAATACGTAAGACACAAAGGGAGCTTTATTTCAAATGTATAATAATCAACTAATGAAGCCTGATTTTAGCAAATTAGGTAATCAATTGTTGAGGGTAATGCTAAATGAAAATAGTTACTCATAGCATTTATTAGGTAACCAGGCTTTGAAACACATGTCACTCTGTCCGAGCTTGTTCCATTTATACACTTAGCACTAAACAGAATTTAACAGGCATCAGTATTTTTTTACTTCTGTTACTACTTTCAATTGAAAAACATCAATCAGTTGTATTGTCTAATTCAATGGTGAGGTAGATAACATTTGTATTATTTACCTGTGTTGCCAAAACGCGAACGTTTTGTGAATTCAACGCTTCACTCGTCCCAACACTTTTATATTTCATTTCAATACATTTTAAACAGAGCTCCATATAGTTCAACGTATCAGCTGCGTATGCGGTTAGATACTGAGTTCCTCATGTATGAAAGTGTGAAAGACGCCTGCTGCAAATGAGATGCTAGAATATTTCCGTTAACAGTCGTCTTTTATGTATCACTAATTCATAATAGGCCTTATGGTTTATAGCATACATGGGGATGATAGAGAAGTAAAGAAATAAAGATATGAAATCTGGACCGAAAAGAAAATTATGTTAGCAGAGAGTGTCACGAAAAAAGAGGTGCTTTACTTGGAAGGTTTAAAGCTGCAGTGATGAAGAGCGCAAAAGATATAGAGAAGGCATGCATACATATCTACCAAAAATTTAAAGTATTTTTCAAGTAATATATCCGTGCAAGAAAATACTAGTGATTACTTAAATCTAGTATTTTCTAATTAACCTACATGCATCACTTGTAACCGGTAAAAATGGTTTATCTTCAATCCGATACCTAAATTAGTGATTTACATATGAAATGAATAAAGTCAACACAACTTATACTTGACTAAAAAATAGTCTTTGTTTATTATGACAAGATAGCAAAGGAATACACAGCAAAACTGGTGTAAGAGAGGCTCATCTTTAGAATACATAGGTTCTTTTCTGTTTGTGGTGAATCATTTCAGTATGAAAACACTTGATGTAAGCAAGATTGATACATTCTTAGGGGTAAAATCATAACTGAATCGCAAGTTTGAGACTAAGAACATGTCATGCTGTCCTCATACAATCCGATTGGTGGTTAAAAGTAAAATATCTAGGGAAGATACAATCCCAGCATTTGAATGACAGACAATCGCTTTATTGTCAGAGACACAATGTCGGAACATATTTATATAGCAGTAGTTTGGTAGACCCAATAATTTAAAAAAAGGATTGTGGCTTATAATGCAGTTACAGACATCGTATCGTGCACAGAAAACACAATATAGCAGGTCAGCGATCAATTGAAAGGTCACTTTGCATTCATAGTCTCTAGATAATGAGGATTTGAAGTGTTCCAATAGTTGCAAATTGAGCCAGTGAATTTATTAAACAGTTTCTCCCTCTTTTTCAAAAGCATTATTATCTCCATGACGTCTAATAAATATGTTCGTTTTTTGTGTTTCAAGTGCCACGTAAAAAGTGGACACAAGTATAACACCGACTATTCCCACAGCATCGTCTGGCAAACAAAGAAGATTCTGACGTAAGCGGATACATTGATGTCATATGTCAGGATCTTGAATCAAGGCATGCCATATGACACAGATCATAGTATGAAGCACATTACCTATAGATATGTGCAGTAGAACCCAAGAATAACGTTACATCCAAATGACATTCACGCCTACCATACACAAATCATGATCCATTCACCCACCAGACAGTGACACCATCACTCGTTGTCTGTTGCTGACAACAGGGATAATAATGTGGTCTGTATGGGTTATACATCATGCTTTATAAACAACCGGAGCTCAGGTAATTCAACGGATTTATGCTGGGTTTGTTATGATCTTTGCCTCGAATTCCATTTCAATATCATTTATAATAAATAGAACAATATATAATTATGAGATCGTATAGTTAGCAACAAATGTTCCATCACCAATTTCGCGATAACTACAACTAACTGCAGTATAAGGAACAGAACAGCACAATAAAATGTTTGCTTTGCGTGGGGATCTTGTTGAAGCCCTTGCCACAAAACTGGCTGTACTTTCCTTGTTTTGGTCGATTAGAAATAATCATTATGAGAGAGTAAACATTGTTAATCATTGGATTATGGCGATGGTTTGTGTAGCTCGATCATCCAGTTAAATAATATAACTTCCAAGTACATGTACATATCTAGCAAACATGTGTGGACAAATCGAGACAATTCAAGAAATGAAACTATTTAGAATTATTTCGCAGTGACGTATATTTCACATTTCGACTAGTTGTGTGTTTTCAGCTGTCTTAAGACTCTGAATATGTTAGCTGTCATTTCATTTACATCATGAAAACTGATATGTGTTTCGTATCAAGTAAGGCAAATCAACGATAGTAACATTATACAGGATGGTATTGTCTTGTCACAATTGTCTTTACTCAGCCAGTATATTTTAAGTTTAAGTTCATTAAATCGGAAACATTTACTAGTCGATCTGTTGTTGCATCCAAACGCTGCACAGTGGGGAATTTTGGAAGATTCTTGGAAAATAAACTCAAATATAAACACTAATAATCTGCCTACTCTCAAGCACAGTGGATCAACATGATGATGAGCAATGGCCAATAGCTGCTAAAGATCCTGTGACGTCACATTTATTCAGCCTCGTTTCTACTCGACAAATATGCATATCGGAACGCTCACGCAATTCATACCCTATAGTGTACTGTACATTGTTTTCAGTGCAACTGGGTCGCCCCAAACTATTATTTAATTTATCATGGGCATCAAAATGAGTAATATAACCACAACTTTAACTGTAAGTTTCCTATTCCTTTAATGAAGACCGTTATATATTGAAATACCTATCCGAAACTGCATCATTTGGGAGACTTTAATCTGAAGACGTAAGTTGTAAAAATGATATAAATGTTTGTTACATCAACAAATCTTTAGTAGATAGTTAATTGCTTTTGTATAACTATTACGATACGCTTTGGGAGACCATAAACTGAAGATTTAATATGTGTAAAGCATATAAATGTTGGTTACTTTTAAGAATCGTTGGATATATTTTGATGCTTTGTATAATTAAAAAGATATAATTTAGTCTACCTAAAGCTGTAAATTAAGAATGGTCCACTTAAGCATATATGTTTATATTCTAGTATATTCTAGCCAAGAAAAAGCATTCAATGATTAATATGTATACCAAAATGCGTCATTTGGGAGACCCTATAAAGACGATACAGGTTGCAAATGTTATATCTCATTTGAATTAACTGTGATTATATCAGAACATAAATACACCACCCCCACCACAGATTGGCCTAAATTTTATGTCTTAATGCTTTCCATACACCACCACAACGGAAAAGATATGGACCCAGAAGCACGATATTGCTTGATGGTTAGCTACCATTACCACATATTATGTCTTGCCCTCAGGCCCGTTGTATTTACTTTGGGTCTTGACTTAATTTGGACATGTCGTTCCCAAGGTCATGTAGTAGTGACTCTGAAAACCAGTTAAATTAACATTACAAAGGTCTGAATATTCTAAGGTGAAGTCTATATTCCCCATTAAAGCCTGGGCCAGGTAAGGGGTATCCAGGGTGTCCGGAACCCACCCCAAACCAGGAAACAGAAACCAATACAATTGTAAACACACACACACACACACACACACACACAAACGTCGTCACTTGACATTTGATCATTGTTTTATTATTGCTAATGTTTATGATGTATTCATCGCATGTTGAGTAAAAAGACTAGTGAATGACTATCCTTACTTAAGTCATTAGCCAATTTGAAATTTCAGAAGTGACTGGCAGATAAAAAAAAACTAAATAAAAGATTGACATGAACTTCACACTGGGTTTTTTTCTAGGGACATTGGTGTTTATTAAAACATTTGGCCTGGTATTAGCACCATTGGTTATTTATTTCAGCCTCTAAAAGAGACATCTTTAAAGACAACAGTTAATTCCCTTTTTCAAAAGAGTGATCACAGACTAAATAATGCGACTGTATGCAAATGATAAGCACTAATGCCACAGCCAATGATAAGTAATGAACATCATTCATGTAAGTGGTCATGCATTCAGTATAAACACTGAAATGCTAAAGTTACAATAATACAATAGTTATGTGGGTCAACAGTTTTTGATGCAAACCAAGCACAACACAGTTTAACACCTGTTTATGTATATATAATTTATACTGTGTACTCAACATTTATCAAAGGTTGTGGATTCTATTTGACATTTGTACATGAATTGTGAGTTTTGAACAGGATATTAATATATTTGAGCTTCAAGGTCAAGCCTTGCTTTGAATTAAGCAGTTTTTTTGTTTTTTTGTTGGAGTGATCCACATTTTTTGTTTTTGGTCAAGTGAAAATTTGTATTAATTGAGAGTTGATAAAGAAATAAATTATTTGTGTTTGTGATGCGTTAGAGTAAAACTTTCGAGTTTACTGTTGTGCTGTTGAAATCATTATCGAGAGTAATTATTTCAGTTATTCATTGGATTTACTACTCATTGTCTTTGGTTTAATACATTTCTTGGACTTTGGTGAATTCATTCAAAGACATTCTGGATTGCATATTTGGAATACCAGGCAATTCAAGACTATTGGTATATCATGGTGTTTTGTGTTTAAAGCCCCACCCAGTCACATTATCCTGACACCAGGCCGACCAATCCTAACTCTAACATATGTTACGTCTATTGGATTTAAATTCTTTATTTATATTTTGTCAAATTCAAATTTATCATTACAATTTATTAATTGGGAGATATCTATTCTGGAAAATTCAGGCTGACCTAGATTCTATTTGTAAATACAGGTGTGACCTTGATTGTTGACCTCATTTCTGACCCTGCTTCAGAGAGTGACAACAAGCTTCTAAAACAATTGGCTAAATCCAAGGACATCTTTTTATTTTTAGTTCTTGGGGGATGAGAAATGGCTGATTTTCTTCTGGGTCATTCCATTCGTACGTGTTTTTATGATCGTACGTTCTTTCTGTGACCTTCTTAATATTCACGTGATCCCTTGTTTACACAAAAAACAGGTATTTAAATTATTCTTTGGGAGAGAACAATTCAGTACATGTTGGGCTTTTATAATATTAAGTTGTGTTTTCTGTTTCAGTTACAATTTTAATTACCTTATATTGGAAATTGTGTCGATTCGTTGGAGCAAGAGAAATTATTTTATTTATCTGGAAAAGAGTATGTGTTCATAGATTTTTATTTGGATTATTATACAAACAAGAGCTGCATCACGTGACATCGTCAGCCATTTTGGATTACATCGTTAAGATTCGAACCTGGAACAATTAGAACATGTATTTGTCAGGACTCTTGCAATTCCATTAGTGGATTATATTTGTGAATTCTATATTGGATTAATGTTGGATTTGATTATCTAAAACCGGAAGATGAAATATTTTCTTTTTATGAAAATAATTGTACTTAATAAATTGGTTAAAGTTTTAGAACCTTCACTCTTTCTGTGTTGCTGCTTATTCGAGCCTAAGCACGTAACACATCTTAATGCTGAATGCCAAGCGAGGTAGCTGTTAGTAACATTTTTAAGTCTTTGGTGTGACTCGAACAGAGTTCAAACTTGTGACGTCCCATATCCGAGACAAATGTTCTAACCACTAGGCCACCAGCAGTCTGGTATATCAATTCAATCAAGGAAATTGCAATTTATTTGGAACATTATTTTCTGACTTGTGATAGAACATCTAGAATTATTTGGAATTTAATTTGAATTTCATTTTGTATTCTATTGAGGTAATTGCTTGTTGAATTGTAATTAAATTGTTGGTTCGATTTTGTCTGTTACATATTTTAAGAAATATAGTTTTAACAAACTGTATGGCCCTAGTTACATCATTAGCAAAACCAAATGTGGCTCAAGGCTTGTGTGAAAGTGGATTATTTTTGTCCCAACCAATTTCTAATGAATTGGATAATTTGACATTTTTAACTTTCTGTCTATTGTTAAAATGACAGGCATCTTGAATGACAGACTGATCACATGTGTACAAATTCAAACTAGTTCACAGCAATGATCATCATTAAAAAAATCGTATGCATGCAATGGGCGAAGCAGTTATGGGAAACCATTTACAACACAAAGCTAGTGGGCAGCACTGGAAAGCACAAAACTATTTAATCTAAGCTATATACCTAAAACTTACATGCGCAATGAAACCTGCAAGTATGCATATACAAACACGTTTAGTACAAGCTTTCAGAAGCATACAAAATATGAACATAACAAGCACAACGGATGTTCAACCAAGGGCCATACTACCAACTTATCAGCTTTGATGCAGGAGATACAACAAAATCTTGCTGATTATTTCCAAGGTTTTAGAGGGAAAATATGAATGATGGAATATGCCCATACCAATTGATTCCGTAAATAAATGTTAGGTTTAATGTCAAATGATGGTTTCAATAATGTGCCAGAACATGATGTCCTATGATAGTTTTCAGCACTAACAGTTTAAGGTCAAATGACGCTTTCAATAATGTGTCAGTACATGATGTACTAAGATAGTTTTCAGCACTTTTACTTATCAACAAAAACGGAAAAGCCCAGCCTTTAATGTCATATTAATCAATATTGCATCTATTATATACACTATATAAATCTCATTTTATATTTTCGTGAACTGACTTGGGAAAAAAAATTACATTGAAAGAAGGGAAATTTATTACAAAAAGATGTCAAATAAGCTCTTTACATCTATCTTTTTTGCTAAAGTATCATAATACAGATCAATATTTCAATTCACACAATATGTGATACATATTCAACTGGAATGGTCACAAACTTTATTTATACGAGTCATCACAAATGGTTTATTTTGTAAGATGTCAACTCACCTGAAAACTGGCAAATGTTAATTTTCTTATTGCTGACACATCAGCAATAAAGTAGTTATCTTTCGTGATTGTTTTCATTGAATTATGTGTAAAATCACTGCTCGAACTATAGCAGACATATCTCTGCTATTCAACTGCCATGAATGACCCAGCATCAAACACAGGGGTGGTTGGTAAAAAAGACCAATATTGATAAATCAGTCTATTCAAGTCATTACTATTAATCAAAACCAATCTTGAAACTAACGGTTGTTCAAATTATGGAGTAATTACTTATAAAATCAGAAAAAAAGGCCAACATGGTCATGCAATTTGATGGTGTTGTAACAGTATCATCACATAATTATCTTATTGTTAACGTATGTTGCCCATTTCCAATAAAAAGTACTCCCTTATTCATTAACAATTATTGTTGTTGAAGCCAGTCAAACAAAAGATGTCTAAGTGGTAATTAGTGGGTATTTAACATGGATAACATTACACAGAATATACCCTTTACTGCTATAATATAGAGAATCTTGACGAACTGGAAGGATTAAGTGTTAAATACAGTTAGCTTGAGAATTAGGTCTTGACAAGATAAACTTCTGTGCAACAACAACAGTAGCAGAAAACCATATCAATCTTTCAAAACCAACAAAGTATTCAGATTCTATCAGTATGAAATCTCTACCGATACCCTTTAATCACCCTGCGATAGACGCATGCATCCATACCTAACAATAAATCTGCTTCATCAATTCTTAAGTAATTTTACAATTATTTTTAGGGCATTGAATTCAGACAAGTAAAGATGTGTGAAATATTGACCGCATATTATACTTATGTTTGCATAGTTTCATTGGAATTATTACAGATTTAGCAGCAGAGGGGGCGAACCTCAAAAACCAAAAAAAAGCGTCGAATCGTAAAAAAGCGTCGAATCATAAAAAGCATCGAATCGTAAAAGAGCGTCGACAACCAACGCTTCCTCGTCTACGCCAGCGTCGTTTTCGTTCGCCCCCTCTGCTGCTATGGGTTAATAATTATTTTACGATGAAAATCCTTTTAGGATTTCACAAACAGACTAATCGCTAATACCTCCTCTTGTAGATCAATTAGATTATTAGATTGGTCTGTGAGTTTGAAATTAATTTTTGTTGGCGAATCATTATGACATCGCATATAGACTGGATTAACCGGAGACTCAATTATTAAAAATCCTGGAGGAGCTGTTGGTGCAAATGAGTATAGAATATATCCTTGCTGAGCTTGATTTGATCGTTCGAGATTAATTTGATAGCTTCCTTCGATAACATCACATACTAAATTGAGCGCTATCACCGTGGATATATTCACGGTGATCCCTTAGAGTTATATAATATTGCTAGCGAACCTATACTCATGTTGTCGCTCTAATTTTGATATCGCGGAATCGTGAATACTGACCATCACTGAGAACTCACTATCCGATATCGTTGAGGTTATTGATATCATTCTTTTTTTGGGTTCGTGTTTTCTAATTCCATCGGTGTTGTCATTGTTGCTATACTGTTGTTGTCGCTCTAATTTAGATATCGCGGAATCATAAATACCGACCATCACTGAGAACTCGCTATCTGATATAATTGTATTATCGAGTGACGACAATATCATCGAGGATAATTGCGAGTACGCGGTTGATACAACATTAAATTGAATTAAGTAATCCTGCAGTTTACTCTGGCTGCATGATGATATCTTTTTTATGATCCCGGTTGATATACCTGCGATTGTAGCCGCCGCAGAAATGCAAATTGGAACTACGACCGGGGCAATCATTGTAACCGATGCGAGTATTATTCCGGCGCCAGTGAGAACGCCTGACAACGAGTACATGGTAACATCAACTGCGGTGATTCTTCGTCGGTATTTTTTTATTTTTATTTGATACTCCTCGGCGAGGGTTTTGAGTCTAGTCTGAAATTCTCTGACCTGATCATAGCGATATCGATGCGATTGTGATTCCATTGACTCTGTCAACGGGATTATTATCGGTTCAATTGATTTCGTTGACTTCGTCAATGATGTCATTGTTATTTTAAACCCGCTAGTGTTTTCAATTATTCGCCATCGTTAGCGGGAATTGCTAGTTGCTTCAGCCGGAAAAATGACCTACGAGTTCTATACACCAGGCTATTTTTGATCTAATGGTGGAGCTATCAACCGCGACGAAGTGAAAGCCTGGTGTTCTGCCAGTCTCGATAATTAACGTCGCGATGCCACCAGAGTAGGTTTTACCGTCCGCAATCAGATTAAATTGATCGATAGAGGCCCACGTTAACCTGTATATACCATCAACCTTCGCATCCTCCCCATACCACGAGAGATCGACGGTAGTAGTAGGCATGGGATCTTTCCTTATCCAATCCATGATTTCATGATTGAACGTATATACGATATTTTTAATGCGCTTGTGCGGAATCTTTACATTTTCGAGATTTTCTATTAGTTTAGAAATATCGAGATAATTTGCCTTGATTTCATTTTCATTCATCATCCTCCCAGCCTCCTTGTTAAAAAGAAAAGCGATAAAAAGTTTTTAATTTCAGCGAGAGTCATGCCAACCACAGGTGGGGCTCCAAAGAACTTACCAACGATATTTCTTCGAAAAGCATTATAACCCCGAAGATGATCATCCAGCTCACGGCCGTGGGCGGCAATCGCGTCGGTGATTGTAGACACAAGTGCGCCTGGTTTAAGTTGTCCATCCTTGGAATACAGCGTAATAGAGTTTCCAGCGGCGTCGCGCTGCCGTATCAAAATGTCATCCAACGACACATCACTGCTTTTCAATTTACCCTGATCGGAAAATAGCACAACGGTATCCTCGATTGCGTTTCGTTGTTTAACTAAAATATCATCCAATGATACATCACTGCTTTTCAATTTACCCTGGCGATCTTGAAATACAACTATTTCGTTCGGGTCGACGTTTACTAAATTTAACGTCTCAGCGATTTCATCTTCGATTATTCTCTTTATATCACCGGTTGCAACGGGTTTGGGTTTCAAAGATCTCCCCCAAATATCAATCATGTTATTACAAAACTCTTTCTTTCTCTAAAATCTTTGTTGACGACTCTGTCGTTGCCAGTGATTACTAGTGTATTCATTTACGACAACATGTGGTGGTTTTCCCTTTGGGTTACCCAACGTGTTATAAATAGCGTTAAGGACATTTAATACTTCACTGCCGCATATTGGTGGATCATTCATCGTTTGTGTTGGTAGCGTAGAATACCAAGTCTTCATTGGAAAAGTTTTTATATAACGCATAAATTCTTTAGGCGGTGCTAATCCATATGAATCAGAATAGACAATCCCACGTGGATCAATAGCGTATGCAACCCAGTGAGTTCCGGGTCCGGTGCTGTTATCTAAATTAATGATTCCGGTTTCAGTGTTGTTTGGTTGATGTGGTAATTGATCTTTCATAAAGACACCTCTGAAATTTTTAATCGCTAGTTTTTTAGCGGCATCCATTAAATCAAAATTGGACATAGGAATCGAAGATTTGGGAACCATAGGTTCGGAAATCGAAGATTTCTGAATTAATAAACCGGTCCTAATCTCAGGCCTTTTCCGCTGTACCATGAATACGGGGTTCCTGGTAGTCTTAGACCCTTTCCGCTGTACCACGATTACGGGGTTCCTGGTAGTCTTAGACCCTTTCCCTTTTTTTTATATCCTTGTCCAGTTGCCTTCTTTAGTGCCATTCCTGCCGCGGTACCAACGGCTCCTAACGCTGCCGCTTTAGCCACCGCTGGGGCTGCTGCCGCAATCAAAGCTGGAATCGCAGCTAACAACGGGAATATACCGCCTGTTTTCATAATATTTTTGATAGCAGCCGCAGAAAGAGTAATCTGAACACCTTTTTTTGCTACTAGTGCATCATTGAAATGTTTTATTTGACGAGTTGTCAACGACAACTTATTCTGACCACCGGTCATTTGATTGGGTTCAGCGTGATTGTGGTTCCACATTGCTTAGCTGATTTGGATTGTAGTTTTATCATGGCGTTATTTGAAAGCGCTAGATATCTCATTTTTTTTAATTGACCGGGAGTCAACGCAACACTAATAACACTATACGACATTATACAATAACAGATTGATTCTAAATCGTTTACGATTTCGATCAAAGATTTTCCACTGGGTTACACGGGCTATAAAGTGTATATCAACGACAGATTGTCTCATGAAATCAAGGTGTTCCAATGAAAAGTAATAAATCGGATATAGACTTTTGAAATCCAATTGTGATATTTGCAAACCAGTATCAACATTTTGATCACGTGCCATATACGACAATAGGTTATGATACACGCGTGCAATATGATTTTGACCGTAATTAAGTTGTACGTCTTCAGATGGTTCCTGCTGTCCGTTTATTCTCAGCGAGACTTCTCTAACACCTAACTGATCAAATATCATATGACTACGTTGTTGACTACCAACTCGCTCATTATTCTGTAACGCCACGAATATATGACGTGGAGCTGAAACGCCTTGTCGCGCTGCCAGGTGCCATGTGAATATATCATCGACATTATCAGGTTTAATATCCGTACTCACTGATAACCAACTCAACAACGACTTTCCTCCTTGATCCATAAATGATAGTAATCGCTGTTCTTCGGTGATCGATGGAGTTAACACTGGCATCCACAATGATAGTTTTGTTAAATGGACTTTACCATCGGCAACACCAGCATCACGCCAGATTGCATCATTATCAGTACCCTTTCGTATAAGCGCTACTGTATGCTTCGCTCCATAGATAACTTTTCGGACGTTTCTACAGAATCCGAATATATGATGCAGTGGAATCGCGCATGAAAATTGTCGACGCTGTCCTTGTAACGTTGCTACGCGTGTTGCAAACCCTAGGTTGTAGTTAATGATATTATTTATGACATCAAAATCACCAGCTGGTCTTACATATCCGGCTGGTGCTGGATTAACTGAAGAAGCATGTGTTGCCTTTACTCTAGAATACTGGTTGTGTTCAGGGTGATCAGTGATATCCTTCGCGAACATCATAGATGGACCAGCTGATCTTGTATAATCATCAGAATATCTCGCTAACCCTATGATTGTTGTAGCCACATCAACTTCACGGTCAATGGATTCAATTTCTTTTCCATCAATGAGATATCTAGCGCTTTCAAATAACGCCATGATACCGTTATTGACAAAACCGACTTTGATAGTTGGGTTATTGTCATATGGTGTATTAGCTTCAACATTTGTTATAAGTTCTCCTTCGATTTCGATAAATGCCTCACATGGTAGAAAATATTTACTGGTATCATGAACTTGAAGTTCAATTCGCGATCGGAGATCCGGTTGTGCTGCGTGATAAGAATAAAATTGAAAATCGCGTACGGAATCATTCTTGAGCACTGGGGCATCCATATCAAATGCTGGATCAGGTGACCTTTTGAACATTTTATTCTAGTTATCAGAGTCTAAATCGTAAAATCGTAAACGATTTTCACCGTAGGATTTTCATCGTCGTGTTTTTTTAAAGCCACTTCCCGCTATCATGTTTGCTATCATGTTATTTTGGTCACTCGGAGTCACCAATGACGAGTCATCAGCGATGCTAATTTTTCGTCTACTGCGTTATTTATAATTCTACTAACACTTGCAGGCATTTCCGCTGTAGACGGTAACGGTATCGGTTTCTTTCTCCGTAAATCACTTCGTGATTTCACTAATGATGTTATTTTATTCTTTCCGGCTGAAAACGCTTTTCCGGCAAGATCTCCGATTTTGCTAATACCCTTATCACGAATAACATCAATGGATTTCATTCCTAGTTGTTTAGCCAACGGCATCACTTTTGGAGCCATTCTCGAAAATAATCCTAAAATGGTATCACCGAGACCATCTCCGTAGTATGCTCTGTAAAAAAGCAATCGTGAGTTTACCACATAGACACTAGTTGGTTTGTCATGGTTGTAGTGTATGATCATTATTTGAAATCAGAAACAATTTTTCAATTGTAAAAAAATTTATCAATTGTAAGTTCAGTCGCTGTGATACCCACTTGATAACTCGCCAATGAAATCTCGATATGTTTTGATATCCATGATACCACCTTGAAATAACCGCCTGCAGATATCAGCTGCCTCATTAATTATTTCCGGTGAGTTATTTCCAGCTCGGAACCCTCCTACAAGAACTTCTAATCGTGATATATCACTGAGAACACTACCAGGACATGAAATCCTTGGATTCTCACTGGAATCTTGCAATCCGCTTCCGCTATAACCCATTGCTTCATCCAGTTTTTCATCCAGTTTTTCTTCATCCGTGGGTTGTAAATAACCAAGAGGATCATAATCATCATCATCATCAGGTGGTAGTTGTTGTTTTTTAGGTGAAAAAAGATATTTTCTTTGCAGATTGCTGTCGCCGCCTTTGCAATTTTGGCGGTTTTTGTTGTTGTTTTAGTTCTTCGAATTGTTTATACACTATACATACCGCATTGATATATTCGATGTATGATGCACTATCTGTCTTAATTTGACTTTTTTCAGTTTTGATCTTATAGAATATATCAGCCCAGTGAGTTATACTTCTAACAAACTTATGATGTTCTGGTTTCAACATATTTTTCCTGTTTTCATAAGTCGAAACAACAAGCGCAGGAATTTCTGTTGGATCAGTCTTATCAATTGCTGCTAACCCTTCCTCGTTAAATCTCACGCGTAAATCATCTACTGTTCTTTTTGATTCCATTTTTTGTACAGCCTGTTTTGTTTGTTCAGTTTTCGCTGCAATTTTTTCGAGTTCACCGATAACAGATTTCCCCGTCTCGGGAACATCTCCCAGTATAGCACGCTCTACTCCCTTCGTTGCTGTGGTTACTGGTTTAAACAATTCTTCTGATCCCGCAGCAAAATCAGTCTGAAGACTCTGTCGTTGTTGCAGTTTATTTCTTACAGAGTCGCGAATTGGTATAAATCCCCTGATTGCATCCAGTCGTTCACGAGCCAATCTAGTTGTTAATGCTTCATTGACCATTATTTGAAATCAGAAACAATTTTTCAATTGTAAAACAATTTTCCCGAACCTGACCTAACAGACGAAAACATTTGACATGTCAGATTCTGAGGGCGAAAACCCGAGGTTTTTTACACAGGATTTTCGAGATTTTTTTATCAAAATGGGCTAAATCAAGCAAATCTTACATGAATTTCAATCAAAAAATGCTAAAAAAAAAAAAAGGAGAATCTGATACGAATTATGGCTAAAAAGTGTAATCTGATAAAAAATCTCGAAAATCCTGTGTAAAAAACCTCGGGTTTTCGCCCTCAGAAACCATGAAATGTCTGACCTGTTTGAGCAATTTTATATTGAAAACTATGTTTTTTCATCGCGGGTGGGTGAGAATACACAGAAATAAAAAATTATTACTAACCTGTGAGATGATTCTGACATTCAATCAAAAAATGCTAAAAAAAATGAAAATCTCCTTGAGGGTTGGTCACGGTCAAAATCGTTCATTTTCTTGAATTAACGCTCGTAGGTTTCTCACTTTAGAATTGATATCCTTTTTCAATTCATATTCGTTACGTAATTCTTTTCGTATTCCTTCTACGATAGTATATAACGGGACGAACACACTTACGTCACTGGAGAATGCAAGAGAGTCTCGAATAGAATTCTGAATTCTCTTGATGAACGCGTATTTCTTGGGTAGCATATACTTGTTAGTGTTAACTCCGTATTCTATATCCTGATAATCCGACATGATTTGATCAGGATTTAACCCATCTGATAGTTTGATATTCTGATTTTTCAATTCTGAAATCTCGGATATAATGCTATTCATTTTTTCAGAATTCATATTCTATGGTGATTACATATTCTAAATGAAAATTATGACGCATCAGACATAAATAAATTGAATTCTCTGTTCGGTCTTTTTTGAAATCGCCGATCGATAAATCGATCTGCAACGAATCGTACTGAGGGTGAACAAATATCGAAATGCCTACCGGAGCTGGTTATTGATTGAAATATTTTTTCTTCGTTAGTTGTTGTATTCAAAGATTTTACGGGTCTCGCTCGCTTCGAGTATTTCCCAGTCCTTCCAGATGAATTATTTTCACTCTGTGTAACAACACGTAAATTTGATAAAGAATTGTTCATTGGATTAGAATCAATGTGATCAATGACAGAATCAACCTCGATCAATCCATTGAAACATTCAAATACGAAACGATGATTGAGATAAGTTTTCTTTTCTTTTCCCCCACCAAACCTCAAATATCCATGATTATTCATAACACCAACTGGTTTCTTCAGTCTACATTGTCTGACAGTACCATCACTGGATGCTTCATAATTTGTAATCAAGGGATGCGGTCTGAATTATTTGTTCATTATATACTATACTATTCTTTGTCTAATTCATTGTTTGGTTTAATAATAAATTTTTTAATATAGTCTTGAGGTGTTCTTATGACTTTATCCTTGACTCTGACAGTGTCAGGGTCAGGGACTTTGTCAGGGACAGAGTCAAGGTCAGAATTTTTGATTGAAAATTCATATGATTTTCCATTTTTGATTCTTTTGTCATAATAACGCTTCAATTCCCTGTATCGTTTGCCACCGCAATTCAAACACAACTGCGATTTTCCCCTGACCCCAACCCCACATCGTATGCAAGGTAACGGACCAAGGCTTCCACGACGAAAACTTTGCATATGATACCCACAGAATTTGCTTCTGCATGATTTGTTACACGGTGTCGTTGATCCAATCACAAGAAATTTGCAGTGATTCATTATACATAAATCCTTCATTTAAATGCTTGTTTTAATTATAGTATGGAGGAGTTCAAGAGATTATCGAAAATTAAGCCCTGGAAAAATGTTAAATTCAATCTCGATAGAGTCTCTGATACGCCAAAACGTCTAATCGGTGATAGAACTATACTGGGTAAAATCAGAGACTGTTTTAATGAATTCTACCGAGACGGTGCAGTACACTGTTGGTCGACATTTCGAATTATACATGACGATGTCAATGTACCCAACATCGATGCTACTATGAACGATGAAAGAGCAGCTGAGGTGATTTCACATCTTGGCTGGAAATCCAATAGTAAATTGCAAAGTAATTCCCAACAGAAGTATTTTTTCAGAATAAAATTCATTATCGAAGTCGAGGGCAAATGGATTATCAGGGATAAATTTGAACCAATCCTCAAGGATAAAAAACAATCACGCTGAGTAGAGATTCAAAACCAGGAATTCTAACTAGAATCGACAAACCATACTACGAGAGATCTTATCCTGTAACAGCAATCGTTTATGGAATATACCCGTTAAATGATAAACCCGATATTGCAAAACTAGCTTCTATGAAATATTCTAGTTCACTGAATTGTGTAGCAACACGGGTAATGGAACACTTCACAAATGCATCCCGAGGAAATAAACTAACTGATCTGCGACGTAGGAAAATAACCGAATGGGAACTGACAGTGAAACAGCACGGTGCAAAGATTTCTGATATAGCTAAATTAGAAACATTATTAAAATTCCCAATATCAGTAACGACAATAACCGGGGAAGTATTACACGAACCGAAATATAGATTACAAGGAGCGCCAATACAGATTATTGATCATAACGAACACGCGTGGACACCTGCGGTAACAATATTTCCACGAGAACGAATCGTGAGATATATCCCCCAAGAATTCGTCGGGGATGTTTTTTATAATGAGAAATTATTCGATGCTATTCATGCGTTGTGTAACGAGGACCCTGTGTCAGTGTGGTTACTTAGAAGTGATGAAGATCCCGAAATAGGATTCGATCAATTTGTAAGACCAAATGGTGAATTATATCGCGTTGAAGAATTAGATAACAGAATGAGAAAAATCGCTAATGATTTTTCACCGGAGAGTTTCCATGAAAAACTACTCACGGGTAGTTTCACTATTCCATCAGTGGTAGCTCACTTCGCAAGAGAAAAAAACTCATGGCGTCCAACACGAAGTGATTTTCTCGAGGATGTTAAATCGAGTTGCGTCGAATTTGGTCATAGAGGACTGTGGAATACGAAATACTCACGTGATGGTATGATTTCAATTGATATATCCGCGTGTTATCCTGGAAGTTTCCTCGGGTATGGAGAATGCGCTGAGTACCTTAAACGATTTGGACACCCCACGCATGAAATGACTCGTGTTGCGATTAATGGTCCATTGCCTGAATTTGATTTAACCGGATTCGCTCGTGTGATATCATTTGAACTCGCTACAGGGTTACATCCGTGTAGTTATGTTTGGCTTGGTAGACATATATCGAGCACAGAAATCAGTCTGGTTACCACAACCCGATCTAGATAGAATAATTAGCGAACAGCGAAAACGGTTTCCTGATTTCAGCGAGGAGGAAGTCATGAATTGGTCTAAGAGGTTATTTGAAATTAAAAGCGGACAAGCAAAAGATTTTGGACGAAGAATAATCGGTAAATTTACCCAGGGTGGAAGATACGACAATGCAAAATATTCTTCGAGGCTGATCATAGACGTCGCTGAATACGATTTTATTGTAGCGGATTTAACGAAACAGGGAAAACTTGTATCCCGTAAGGATGCTTTTCTATCCAATGGTGAGAAATTAGGTACGGTTGTTACCTACTGTGATGGATATAATTCCCAGTACACACATTTGAGAGGCTCTATGCTAGCCTATGCTTCTATTAATCTATTTTCGATGATAAATAGATTTCCTAATACCGCGGTTAGAGTAGCCACTGATTCTATTTATATCCACGAGAAATACAAATCAGCTGTGGCTGAATTCACAGATCCGGAGGAAGCGTGGGGGTGTTGGAGATTTAAAAAGGAGACGCTACATGAGTATTGTGAATCCGCAGATGTTACCATGAATGATAAATATCTTTCGTGTAACCGTATTGAAATTCAATCAGAATTTTCTAATGCACCACCGGTATCTGATCCAATATGTAGATATAAGACAGTTTATTTAAACGGTTGTGGTGGATCAGGAAAGACAACTCGTGCAATCGAATTATTTCGTCGGTCAAACATGATTGTGTTAACACCAACTCACAGACTCGCCAGAGAGATGATACAAAGAGGGGTAAATGCCTGTACTTATCACAGTTTTTTTCGATGGAAGGGTGACAAATGGACCCCTGATCGAATGGGTGATAAATTCATTCCTGAAATGATAATTTGGGATGAAATATGCACAGTGTCATTAGATGTATTACAAACATTTCTTGAATGGTTGTTAAACAAAAACACAAAAGTCGTCATGTGCGGTGATCACGGCCAACCACCACCATTTATCGGTGCATCCCCACATGAATGGCTAAAGGGTTTTGTAGACTATTATGAAGAAATTACCACTGATTATAGATCACTTGATGAACGATTACGAGAATTCAAAGCGCTAATTAGACTACAACCGGATAGAATCCAGTGTGAAATAGCGCGTGAAGTGATTTCAGAAACCCCAATGAATGATTTCTTGGAAGCGTGGAAACCAAATGATTTGATAGTAGCAAGTAGAAAAATAGTCAGAGACACACTTCAGATGAAGTTATTTGAATTGCATAAGGAAAAATTTGCAACACTTCCAGTACCCCTTTGTTATAGGCCATCGGATACACGAAAACAGAATATAGAAGTTGATATTCCAGGACAGCGTGAAAAGCGGATTCTCGTATTAAATGATATTGTGCTGGTTGATATCAGCGTCGTCGAAGATGCATTGCGTGCTAATAAATCCCCGTGGACGCTAGGATACGCAGCGACGATACACTCCTCACAGGGATTGACTATATCGGATACAATTGTTTGGATAGTAGATAATCGCATTGAGTGGTCAAATTTAGTTTATCTCGCAGTATCCAGAGTACGAAGTATAAATCAACTCCGAAGAATCATTTTAGATGATGATGACACTACAATAAGTGATATTGTCACTGGTGATTTCATCACTGGTGATATCATCGGGGACATAATCAGAAAAAACTCACTGGTTATAAACAACAGGATAAATAAAATAATAGAAAATTTGACATTGATGCTGAATTAATAATTTCGCTGAAGCAACAACAGAATAATCACTGCGCGAGTTGCAATTGTATAATGCGTTGGAGTTGGTTGGATAAGGATCCTCGCCAATTTACCGTAGACAGAAGGAATAGCAGCATTGGTCATACTAGAGATAACGTTATGCTGACTTGTCTTGAGTGCAACAGACGAAGAGGTGCTAGTTAAGACCACGCGGTGGTAATTGAGTATCCTCGGAAATTACCTGTAGTTGTTGTCGAGTAAATCCTCGCTGAGGAGCAGTTGAATCCAGTTAATAGATTGCTAGTCTACCAGTTGATCGTGTTATACTGGATATTTTATGTACGGTCACACTCCAAATAGGATCAGTAGCTCTTTTTTTACCACTCTCAAGCTCTCCTGGTTCGTATAAATACCTAACAGTGACATTACTACCAAGAATTGGTTCTTTGAAATCTTTTTGTGGTTGTGCGGGTATAGACTTCTTTTTAATAGCGTTGCTAGGTTTCATGTTGATTGTTCTAGTAATCTCATTATTGATTGCGGTAACTACACCTGGTAATCTCTTAACCCATTCACGGGATCTTTTATCCTGAATAAACTCCTTCGCGTATTGATATCCAAATAACCGCTCAGCAAGTGTCCGATTAAATCGTTGAACAATTGCCTGATCGCGATGTAGTGCAGTATGCCCTCGTCTGATGGTGACATTGTGATCTTTCATCGCTGATACAACAGCGCCTTGAAATTCCTTGCCAGGATCGACTTGTAATAGATTTGGCCAGCGTAGTGGGCCTCGTCGATAAATCCTCTCAAATGCAGAAGCAACCTCAGGTGATGATTTTGTTTTTAACGGTTCTGCTTGTTTGTATCGACTCGCAACGTCAACTACGGTTAGCGCGTATTTGTAACCGTTATCATGTGGTAAAAACAATAAATCAGCCTGATGAACTTCATTAGGAGCGGTCACATCAAAATGCGAGAAATTAATTTGTTTAGGCGGTGGTAGATAAATTTGCCATAGTGCCTGTTTGGATAACCAATTAGCCGCAGTAGCCTTTTTCACTTTTGCGGCGCTGGCGAGTTTATTGATTGCTGCCTTGCCTCTCCAGTATCCTCTTGGGGAATAATAAATTGATTCCATATTATTAATTACCGGCACCTAACATCAATTTACCTTTCATAGCCGATTTTATCAAAAAGGAAGCCAATTTTTCTTTGAAGGATTTATCAGGAATAGCATTTAACGCATGAATTAATTTCACATCTGCTAGATGCCTGTGTTGCAGATTATTGCTTTTATAAGCAACATCATGAAGGTGACAGGCCTTATCAATGGCGTTTATTGGTTCTTCACCGGGTTTGGGCTGATTTTGATCATTGAGTCTGATATCAAGTCTGGTTCCCGGTCCACAGTAGCTATATCCTGGAAGGTGCTTTTCTCCGGGGTATTTTGCCCATGGGGTTCCAGGGAGTTTTGCCAATTTGGCTGCGATATCACCTCCTCGTTTTTTTTTAAATCAGATCTCATAGACACAAATCTAAATTTCTTTGTACCACATTGCACGCATTTACCAGAAAGCGCTGATCGGTTATTTCTAGTTGTAATCGTAGTCAAGTCATCTGTGCCAGTACGCGTTTTACACTTCATACAATATAGATCCATAATTATGTATAGAAATATGGATATAATTGATTTTTCAGCGACCAAAGCAAGAGAACCGGTTAAGCATCATGCAGCGCTACCAAACTCTATCCGGATGATTATAATCGGGCCATCTGGATCCGGTAAAACGCAATTGTTGCTCAATTTAATAATGAGATGGATGACGTGGGATAAGTTGTATTTAATTGCCCCTAGCGTAGATGATCAACGATGCTATGAAGTGCTAAAAGATTTTAACGAGAATGCATCAGAAATTAAAGGCGAGAACGCCATTGATTTTATAACCGATATTGACGAGGCACCATCCGTGGATGACCTTGATGGGAGCATTAACAATTTAGTCGTATACGACGATGTGATGTTGGATAAACAAACAAACCCAGCTAGAATATTTTCCCGAGGCAGGCATAAAAACACTGATGTGATATATGTCACTCAACGCTACACTCAGATTCCAAAAGTGATCAGAGATAACTGCAATATGCTTGCTGTATTCAACGGAGTTGATACTCATACTCTTAGAAATATTTGGCAGACATGGTGTTCCGATATGGACTTCAATCAATTTAAAAATTTCTTTAGTAATGCTCAGTCAACAACTCGTAAAATAATTATTAACCCATAGCAGCAGAGGGGGCGAACGAAAACGACGCTGGCGTAGACGAGGAAGCGTTGATTGTCGACGCTTTTTTTTACGATTCGACGCTTTTTATGATTCGACGCTTTTTTTACGATTCGACGCTTTTTTTTGGTTTTTGAGGTTCGCCCCCTCTGCTGCTGATTTACTGTTATGGATGTAACAAGATGAGTTAGTTTGTACACGTTAACCTAGTGTACTTCAGCTAGTCATGCTATACCTTAAACATGTACATACATTCGTACAATGCATGATTCTCTGACGTAGAATATTGTAGATGCAATGTCTGTTTTCACTACATTTATATTTTTTGTTTACTATGCAGAGTTAAGATGACAATTTAGCATGTAGTTTTGCATCCACTTCTATCCACCCAATCCTTTTTTTGCATGCGTAAGTGACCCTCATGCTACAGCAGGATTTTACAATTGATTGTTCTCTTAAGTGATCTGGTAGATCAATCCAGGGAAAGTTCTCTTCATATCATGAAGATTTCTGGCCAAATATTGATCTATTTATTCCTGGGATATTAAAATCTTTGAATATCTAAATCAGTATTGTGTTTATTGTGTTTAAATCAAATCAAATCAACTAAACATTTAAAAACAGGTTTATTCTAAAATTTTAAAGTCCATATCCATAACCATAAGTCTCAGCGTCCTTCTGGTTTCTCATTTTTTCCATAAGTTAATGTTTATGATACTTTTGTATTTTTTGAGGTCAAACAATTTATGAAATATGATTTTCGTCCATTTTTGTCTTACAGTGAACCTGAATACAAGAGAATTTCAAGCGATCTGATGAGATTATTTCCAATACTGTAAAATCAACAAGCTCTGCATTATGCAGATCAAGATACATGTTCAGAAAAATGCATAATAGTTTGAAACAAAATGCATCACAATAATTACTGGCATTCAGACATACTCATGCAAAAATGACAATATATTAGGCTTAGTGCAAAATAATATGAATAGCATAAATAAAACCAGTGGATAACAGGAAAGTTTGACTATTCAGAGAATAGTTATGAAGTACATAAATGAAAGTGATGAAACTACAGCATATAATAAAAGGCTCATTTTTTAAATGCTCACCATTGCTTGATGAAGACTTATTCTTTTCAGTCAGAATGAAATAGAGGTCAAATAATCTAGTTATGTTTTGGAAAATGTATTACATGTATTAGGTATTTAAACCGTTAATTACTCTGAGCCAATAAAATCAAGAACCACAAGATTTATTAACCAAGTTAAACTATTTAAGACAATTTTTGGTTAAAAATCAATAACTTAAAATGACTTAATCATAAGAGTCCTTATGGGTTAGTAGCATTTCTTAATATATAAAACAAGGATTGACAATCTCTTATTTCTCCACTGACTTAATTAAGATCTGAACCAAATACTTCAAGCTACGCATAACTGTGATATAGTTTAGCACCAATGTTCTGCTCACAGAGTCAACATTTTAGACTACAAATTGACTCGATACTGTTAATAAGGAATGGGAGTCTGCTTTCTAATTGAAACTTCTTAATAGTCCCATCAAATGTTTCTTATTTGGACATTTATGCGGAGGTGAGCGGTCTGAACCAACTGCCTACTGAAAAATTAGAATTACTGCCACCTTACAGTAGTGGCATCTGGTAGCTGCTTATCATCAGTCCTAGCAAATTTTAAAAAATGTTATTTGAAAATGATTTTTTTCTAAGAAATTGCAATTTATTATTGTATTGTCTTTAATTCGCTGACAGGCACGATGAAACTTCAGATATGATGAAACCTAACATGGTAATCGCCATTTGCATTGCTTGTCACGTGACTACAAAAGCTTCTCAGCCTAAGACGTCCCAATTCTAATAGTCAACGGCAAACCCCTTTTTAATGTTCCAAAATTCTAAAATATCAAACAGAAGTAACATACATTTTGTAAATACCCAACAGGAGAAAAACAAATTCTCAAAATATTTTTTCCTCGAACATTGTTGCTGTTGCAGCAACCTGGACAGAGCCAGATGTATCAAGCAGAGGGTGCATGTCAAAAAGACATCACATGATACTACAAAACTATTGCTTACACATGCTCCAGGTTTCATAAATATTCTTAGAATAAATATAAAGAAAATATTGTGTTCTTTAGTTTTATATATTTATATATATATATATATATATATATATATATATATTAAAACCTTGTACAACTTTCTTTTAATATTTATGATTATTTTCCTACTTTTAAATGTGTTATTGTTGATATCATGGGATTACTGGGCACAAAATGTGATAAACATATAGCAATGCCAATGGTGAGTACTAGGTCAAATTTCAATAATGCTGCAGTTTCATCTCATATGTTAGCATATTAAAGACATAACAATGGTAATACTTGTAATTTCTGAGAAAAAAGATAAGTTTCCTATCAAGTTCATGCCAGTCTGACTCAATGTAACAGCAGTTGTGCTTGCTGGGCTATCTGGCAAGTAGATATCCTATGCTGCAACCATGTTGACTTATTGAGATGCTAGACTAATTTTAATGCCTTCCGCGTAAAAAAGAAACCAATATCTAGCTTGTCTGTGAACTTACTAGTCTACTGAACAAATCTAATTCACTGAGTATTTGGTATAACCATAAAATTATGCTTGTGGCAAGCTGGGTGCCATCTGTACTGCCATCTCTGAATATTCTGGTCTGAAATCAATCGATTGAATCATGATCAGTTCAGTTACAACTAAAGCAGCAGCAGCAGCAGGGGCGAATCAGACAACTTTATTGAGGCGTCGATTTGGCAAACCATGGCTTCTTCGAAATCCTAAAAAAGCGTCTATTTGGTAAACTAAGACTTCCCCGTAAATGCTTTATAGAGGCTCATTTGGCAAAAAATAAGACGCCACCTCCGTGCTGCTGTAATGCGGTTAACAATTTTTTTAACCGAATATTTGATCAAGTCCGATACGATATCTTAATCTAGGATCATGCAAATTTATTGTTACAAAATCCATGCGGGATTGACTGAACATGACTAAAGAAATTTCTAAAGAGATTATAATCCATATCACCGCGCACTAAGTCTGGTGAATATTTCGTAGCGTATGTGTTTCAACTCTGTTGAAGTCAGCAAGAATATTGCAGTTATCTCTATCACTTTTGGTATTTGAGTGTATTGTTGAGTGACATATATCACGTAAGTGTTTTTATGCCTGCCTGTGGAAAATATCCTAGCGGAATTTGTTTTATTGTCTAACATCACATCATCATATACGACTAAATTATTAATACTTCCATCAATATCATCAATGCTCGGTGCTTCTTCGATATCGGTTATAAATTCAATAATTCCTTCGCCGGTGATTTCTGCTGCCTTTTCGTTGTAATCCTTTAACACTTTGTAGCATCGCTGATCATCTACACTCGGGGCTATTAAATACAACTTGTCCCATTTCATCCATCTCGTTATTAAATTAAGTCACAATTGTGTTTTGCCACTTCCAGATGGTCCGATTATAATCATTCTAATTGAATTCGGCAACATCGCATGGTGTTTAATAGGTTCCCGTCGTCGGGTAGCTGAATAATCAATTACATTCATGTTATTATAAATATAGTATGGATCTATATTGTGTGAAATGTAAGAAGCGTACTGGCACAAACGACTTGACGACGATCACAACTAAAAATAACAGATCAGCACTTTCTGGTAAATGTGTACAATGTAGTACTAAAAAATTTAGATTTGTTTCTATGAAATCTGCAGATGATTTTAAATAAAACGAGAAGGTGATATTGCAACCAAGTGAGTTAAACTCCCAAGAACAACACCATGGGCATAACATCCCGGAGAAAAACATCTTCCAGGGTATAATTATTGTGGACCCGGGACCAGACTCGATATCAGACTCGATGATCAAAACCAACCCCGACCCGTTGAAAACCCAAAAAACGCTATTGATAAGGCGTGTCATGCTCATGATGTTGCTTATAAAAGCAGGAATCTGCAACATAGACATATTGCAGATGTGAAATTAATTCATGCGTTGAATTCTATCACTGATAAATCCTTCAAAGAAAAATTGGCTTTGTGGTTGATAAAATCGGCAATGAAGGGTAAATTAATAATGGGTGCTGCTAATTAATAACAACATGGAATCTATTTATTATTCTCGAAGAGGATACTGGAGGTTTAAAGCAGCAATTGGTAAACTCGATAGCGCCGCAAAGGTGAAAAATACCACTGCAGCGGATTGGTTATCCAAACAGCCAATATGGCAAATTTATCTACCATCATCTAAACAAATTAACTACTCGCATTTTGATGTCAGCGCTCCTAACGAAGTTCATCAAGCTGATATATTATTTCTGCCGCATGATGGTTTTTACAAGTACGCGCTAGCCATAGTTGATGTTGCGAGTCGATACAAACAAGAAGAACCGTTGAAAACAAAATCATCAACTGAGGCTGCTTCTGCGTTTGAAAGGATTTATCGAAGGGGTCCTCTGCGTTGGCCAAATCTATTACAAGTTCATCCTGGCGAGGAAATTCAGGGTGCAGTGTTATTAACAATGAAGCATCATAATGTCACTATCAGACGAGGACATACTGCATTACATCGCGATCAGGCAATTGTTGAACGATTTAATCGGACACTTGCTGAGCGGTTATTTGGATATCAATACGCGAAGGAATTTATTCAGGATAAACGACCTCGTGAATGGGTTAAGAGATTACCAGGCGTAATTACCGCGCTAAATAATGAGATTACTCGAACATTCAACATGTTACCTAACAATGCGATTAAAAGAAAGTATATACCCGTAAAACCACAAAATGATTTTTCAAAACAACCAATACTCGGCAATGTCACTGTTAGGTATTTATATGAACCAGAAGAGTTTGAAGGTTGTAAAAAAAGGGCTACTGAACCTATTTGGAGTGTTACTGTACATAAAATATCTAACATAACACGATCCACTGGTAGACCAGAAATCTATTGATTGGATTCAACTGCTCCTCAGAGAATATTTACTCGTGAACAACTATAAGTGATGCCCGAGGATACTCAATTACCGCCACGTGGTCTTAACTAGCACCTCTTCGTCTGTTCCACTCAAGACAAGTCAGCATCACATTATCTCTAGTATGACCAATACTGCAATTCTATCTATCCACGGTAAGTTGTCGAGAAACACCAATTCATTATACAATTGCAACTCGCGCAGTGATTATTCTGTTGTTGTTTCAGTGTAATTATTAATTCAGCATCAATATCAAATTCTCTATTTTTTTTATCCTGTTGTTTATAACCAGAGAGTTTTTTTCTGATTATATCATCGCTGACAATATCACTTATTGTAGTGTCATTATAGGTTAAACAACTCTTCGAAGTTGATTTATTCTTCGTACTCTGGACACCGCAAATAAACTAAATTCAACCACTCGATGTGATTATCTATGATCCAATCAATTGTATCTGATATAGTCAATACCTGTGAAGACTGTATCGTCGCTCCTTAACCTAGAGTCCATGGGGATTTATCAGCGCGTAATGCATTTTCGACGACATTGATATCAACCAGCACAATATCATTTAATACTAGAATTTGCTTCTCTGTCAAGCCGGGAATATCAACTTCGATATTTTGTTTTCGTGTATCCTAGGGTCTATAGCACAATGGCACTGGAAGTGTTGCAAATTTCTCTTTATGCGTGTTAAATAACTTCATCTGAAGTATGTCATGACTATCTTTCTACTTGCCACTATTATCGTTTGGTCTCCACGCTTCCCAGAAATCATTTAATGGTTTTTCTGAAATTATTTCACTTGCTATTTCACATTGGATTCTATCCGGTTGTAATCTAATTATTTTCTTGAACTCGCGTAATTGTTCATCAAGTGCTCTATGATCGGTATTAATTTCTTCATAATAATATACAAAATTATTTAGCCAATCATGTGGAGACAAACCGACAAACGGTGGTGGTTGACTATGATCTCCACACATTATCACGCTTGTATTTTTCAGTAACAACCAATCGAGAAATCTTTGTAATATATCTACCGATACCGTGCATATTTCATCTCAAATAATGACTGCAGGAATATATTTTTCACATATTCGATCAGGAGTCCATTCGTCACCTTTCCATCGAAAAAAAATGTGATAAGTGCAAGCATTAATTCTTCGCTGTTTCATCTCTCTTCCAAGTCTATGGGTCGGTGTTAGCACAATCATGTTTAATTTGGAAACGGTAGCGTTTCTACGAAATAATTCAATCACACGAGTCGTCTTCCCTGACCCACCACAACCGTTTAAATAAACTGTTTTATACCTACATATTGGATCAGATATCGACTGTGCATTAGATAGTTCTGATATCTGATTATTTTTTATTTCTAACTTCAAAAATCTGTTGCGACCATTTCAGTATATATTCTTCGTCGAGATGGGGGAATTGTTTTTTGTAATCGCTAATTATACTATCAAGACTATCAGGTTGAGGTAACCAGACAACCAATTTCCCATTTCTGAGCGGATAATGAATTTCACTCTAAGAAAATGATAACACACGAGAAAATCCAGTCTGCGCTCGATATGATCTAATTGCTTCATTGACAATCAGCAATATAAGCATTTTAGAATCAATCATATACCGTAATAACATTTTTGGCATCCAGTGTTTTTCAGAGATGTGTCTACCAATCCAAATATAACAGCACCGATGAAGTCCTGTAGCCAATTCAAATGATAACACACGAGTAAATCCAGTTAAATCAAAATTGGGTAGTAGTTCATTAATTGCAACACGGGTCATTTCATGTGTGGGATGTCCAAATCGTTTATAATACTCAGCACATTCTCCATACCCGAGTAAACTCCCTGGATAACACGCAACCATATCAACTGAAATAATACTTTCAGAGGTGTGTTTTGTATTCCATAATCCACCATGGTTATATATTCGATACAGCTTGATTTGATATCTGATAGAAATTCAGCTCTTGTTGGTTTCAACATATTCTTCTTTCTCGCAAAATGAGCTGCAACTGACGGAATTGTAAAACAGTTTGTTAATAATTGTTCGTCGTGTTCTGTTGAAAAACCACTAGCTAGTTTTTTCATCTCGTTGTGGAGGGCTTCAGTACGGTATAATTCTCCGTTTGGTCTGACAAATTGATCGAATTTACCCTCTTCGTCTTCAAAACTGTGAAGTAACCACACTGACAAAGGATCGTTTTTACTTGAATGAGAAATCAAATCAAATAAATTTCCCGTGTAATATTGTACGGTTCTATCCCGCGGAAATATTGTTACCGCAGGTGTCCACGCGTGTTCATTATGATCAATAATTTCGATTGGAGCTCCTTGTGATTTATATTTTCATTCGTGTAATATTTCTACTGTTATCGTCATTGTGGTTATTGGAAATCTTAATGATGTTTTAATTTGGTTATATCATGAATTGATGCTCCGTTCATCCTAACTGTTAATTCCCATTCATTTATTTTTTTACGTCTTAGATCCGTCAATTTGTTTCCACGCAACGCATTTGTGAAGTGTTCTATTATTTGTTCTGCTACACAATTTATTCTTGACGAAGTCAACGGTGACAGTTTCATTGGTTTTAATTTTTCAATACTCGGTTTATCATTTAACGAATATATCCCATAAACAACTGATGCTACAGGATAAGATCTTTCATAGCACGGTTTGTCAATCCCAGTCAGCAATCCTGGTTTGGAATCATGACTCAAAGTGATAGTTCTTTTATCTTTCAAGATTGGTTCAAATTTGTCTCGAATAATCCAATTTCACATTTCTGAGCGGATAATGAATTTCACTCTAAGAAAGTACTTTTTCTTTGTCAAGATGTGACATTATCATTGATGCTCTTTCGTCGTTCGTGGTAGCATCAACACTACCATCATTTCGAAATGTTGACCAATAGTGAGATGCTCCATCGCGCTTGAATTCATTCAGACAATTGCGGATTTTACCTATCATGCTTATATCACTTATTAGACCCTTTGGTACATCTACGGAGACTCTACTGAATTTAACATTTTTCCAAGGCATAATTTTAAATAATCTCTCGAACTCCACCATATTATAATTAAAACAAGTATTTAAATAAAGAATTTATTATATAATAAACCATTGCAAATAGCTTATAATAGGATCAGTAACCGCATGTAACAAATCATGTAGAAAGGAATTCTGTGGATATCATTTACAAAGTGTTCGTAACGGGAGTTATGGGCCCTTTCCTTGCATGCGATGTGAGGTAGGTGTGAGAAGTGTCTGAATTGCGGTGGTAAACGATACAGAGAGCTAAAAAGTTATTGTGATCAGAGAATCAAAAACTCCATCAACGACTGTGACAGAGTCAGCAACAAAATCTTACGAACACCTCAAGACTATATTGAAAGATTTCCAAATAATGTAATAATTTAACCAAACAATGAATTAGACAAATAGTATTACATATAAAAGGAATTTCAGCCACATCCCGTTATTAATAATTTTGAAGCGTCTCGTGACGGTATTTTCAGAAACCGCAGACTGAAGAATCCATTAGGGATTGTGAGTAATCAAGGGTATTTGAGGTTTTGCGCTGGAGGAAAGAACACATGTCATAATCATCGTTTCGTGTATGAGTGTTTTCATGGAATGATCGAAGATGGTCTTGTTATTGATCATATTTCTTACAATCCTCAGAATAATTCTTTGAATAATTTGCAAGCTATTTCTCAGAGTGAGAATACTAAACGGGGTGAGACTGGAAAAAACTCAAATAACGCCATGCCTATAAAATCATTTAATATAAAAAGTAACGAGGAAAAAGAATTTCAATCAATATATGAAGCCGGAAAATATTTTGATATTTTTAGAGCCTTAGTACAAAAAGTAGCAGAAGGAATTTATAAATCAGCTCTTTCGAAGCGTTTCAAAACACAATTCAATTCGCATATATTTGAGAACACCAAAGAGAGATAAATCATGCAGGTATGTGTACGGCTTATGAAATAGTTACCCTCAATGGTTTTTTCCAATTAAAATTCCATTGGTTGTTTTTATGTCAGGCAAACTTTGTCTCAATTCGTACAGATTAAAAGTTATGCAATGCATGTCCACAGTTTCCAGTGTTATAGTACTTTGAACCTGTCGTTGTTGAATCAAACAATAGCAAGTGCTTTTCACAATTTCCGTGTTCTTTAAATAACCCTGTCTACTGTCCGCGCCCTGAGCGCCTCTTCTCCGATAAGACTATTCGGCGTCTAAGACAAATCAATAAGGCTTTTGATGTCCCAGTAAACGTTAGCTACGGCATGCCTTTTATCGATTTGAATCAAGAGACTTGGATATATCCTAGTCATTTTGTAGCTTCAGATCTAGTCTACATTATTTAAATATTGATTGTAACCAACTAATGTTGACCCGTGATATAAACGTTTAGACCACAGTTAATGGATTATGACTGAAAAATTGTTAAAGCTAGATTAAAAATCCTAATCAAACAATCAAACAAATATCTATCTATCTATCTATCTATCTATCTATCTATCTATTTATCTATCTATCTATCTATCTATCTATCTATCTATCTATCTATCTATCTATCTATCTATCTATCTATCTATCTATCTATCTATCTATCTATCTATCTATCTATCTATATTTCTATCTGTCTGTCTGTCTGTCTTCTTCCGTCAGACTGTCTCTCTATTCACTATAATAAGATTCGTTCTTTAAGTGTCCATTTAGAACAAATAGAGCTTAGGAAAGAAAGACAGTTTAACCATATTTTACTGTTTAAACTGTCATGATTCTCAATCTAGATATAATTAATTGGGAAAATTATCTTTTTCGTAAGAAAACGAATCAAATATGTAGTATTACAAACAGTTGTATTCTTTTTTTTTTTTGATGTTTTTTCAAGTATTCGGTTTGATACACATATATCGTATTCAAAAGCATTTACTTGTAGACATCGAATTTAGCGTATTCGTAACGCGTTGCGGTTTCGTCCCGAAGTCCATGGTTCGATTCTCGTAAACATATTGTCGACAGTACCGATTTAGAGGTTTTTTCTATATGATTGGGGGCGCCAGCCAAAATGTACTGCATGAACACCTCCCGTCACGTCAAATACGCGATGGTGTGATTTTGCACCCCTGGGAAATTAATTATCAGGGGAGGTGTACAAGATACACAGTCTTCTGAATATTCTAACATTTCGTTTCGCTTAGAACATTCACCGGATATATGTCTATGGGCACCCCCAAAATAAATAATAGCATTGATGCTAAAGCTCTACGTCACACACTAGGGTAACCCTCACAGGATAATTCAGAATGAACCTTATGAAAGACACAAAAGCTATCCAGTGTGAATGATAATCGCTCATCATCGCTATTATATATTTTTGAAAAATATATCAATATCAATTTTTCAAATTAGAAATTTATATTATTATATACAAATGAATTCTGAAAATATCAATGAGATCATAACTGAGATTTGAAATTTGAAAAATCAAGGAATTCAATTATCAGATAAAGTAAATTGTGATCAGATTCTTTCTGATTTTCAAGATATTGAATACAGCGCTATGAATAATAAATATGTGTTACCAAAACGGTACGCTTTTATAAAAAGAATACAGAATGCTATTCGCGAATCCATTGTATTCTGTAACGACGTCAATAAGTTTGTCCCTTTTTAAACTGTTGTCGAAAAAATCAGAAAAGAATTGTGGCAGCAATATGTAATCAAACGCACAATTAATTTAAGGGTTAAAACAATAAGAGATATTATCCGCCAAACCGAATTCCCCCCTTGGTTACCTCAACAGAGTAAGTTCTAACCATGTATCGACATATACAATACTTTAATAATTATTATTTATTAAGCGAATCAGAAGTTTCTCCATCATTGATAGCGATGTTCGTAGATTTTTTTTATTTTTGGTAAATTTTTTTTGTTGCATTTTTCATTGATTTTTGGTCACTAAATTTAGATCGTACATTTAAAAACGCTAGCGTTTTCTATATAATGGTAAACGAAGCACTAACGACTAGATTAGCACGTGAAAGATGAACTGCAATTAGGAAATTCATACCAATCCGTGTATCTGTTAGAGAAAAACTACAAGCTAGACAGTGTATACAGACTGATTTTATAACAGGGACTGAAGAATTGTTTAAACCAATAACCACGTCAACAAAAGATGTAAAATCAGTCACTGAAGGAGCTATATACGGAGAAATTCCCAAGGAAAGAAACTTCTTCTACTTGAAAAAAAAGCAAAAAGATTAAAACAAGCAAAACAATTGTTAAAAACACTTCCTGGTGATATAATAACTGCTGCAAAACAACAAGAACGACAACTTCATGAAGAAATTAAGCGACTATGTGATATTGATATTTGCTCTCCACCACCTGAACCACTTGAAGAAATCGAACAAGAACAACAAGGTGCTGTTGCAAGAAAAGACTATCCACTTAAAAAGATACGTTAAATGGAATTAGAAGAATCAAAACAGACTCTGAATTAGCTGATTTTACTAGAATAAATTTTAAAACAAGGAAACAATATATAAATGTATAAATGATGCTTTTGAAGATTCTATAAAAACCATGAACACCTGGGTATCAAACGTGTATTTAGCGAACCACGGTGGAAATAGAATCACACAAAAGAGGCATCCTAATTTTAATAGTTTTCTAGCTGCAGTAAAAGGTGTCGCACAACCACCACCAATATATACAGCAGACCCAATCCCAGGTGAAATACAAATAATGGCAGAAGCCGGTTCTGAAAAAGGTGCAACTGGTATCACTAAAAAGTCAAGCGGAAAGGGATTTTCCGAAAATCAAAGATTTCCCAGTGGAATTTCAAGTAGTGGTCTTGTTTGTTGTCCTGGTAATATTCTTAGCGATATATCACGTTTAGAAGTACTCATAGGAGGGAAACGAGCTGGAACAACTCACCGAAAATAATTAATGAAGCAGCTGATATCTGCATGCGGTTATTTCAAGGCGGCATCATGAATATCAAAACATATCGAGATTTCATTGATGAGTTAGTCAAAAATCATGGCTATTACAGTGATTAATCACCGAAATGGAAATTCTTTGAATTTCACAAGCAATGAAAATCCAAGGGATTTTTACGATTAGATAAATATTCGTCTAGAAAACACTAGGTTTTTTATAATAAGATGATCATACACTACAACCATGATAAACCAACCAGCGTCAATGTAGTAAATTCACGATTTCCACTTTATAGCGCGTACTTTGGTGATGGTCTTGGTAATACCATTGCAGGGTTTTTTGCACGAATGGGTCCAAAAGTGACGCCGCTAGCAAAACAATTATCAATGAAAGCTATTGATGTTATTCGGGATAAGGGTATTAGCGCTGTTGGAGATGTTGCCGGGAAAGCATTTTCCGCTGCAAAGGATAAACTAATGTCGTTAGTTCGTCGGCGAAGAAAACCAACCATGACGTTACCATCTACAACAGTGATGTCTGCAGGTGTTAGTAAAATAATAAATAACGCAGTAGATCAGAAATTAGCTTCGTTGGAGACTTCGGATGTATATGAGGCACAGAGAAATAATATTGCAAACATGATAGCGGGAAGTGGCTTAAAACCACGACAACGACGATAAAAATTATGATTTAGATCAAAAAATATATAATAAAATGTTCAAACGGACACTTGATCCAGCTTTTGATATGGAAGCCCCAGTGGGTAAAAATTATTCTGTACGCGATTATCAATTTTATTCTTATCACGCAGTACAACCTGATCTTCGATCAAAAATTGAACTTCAAGTTCATGATACCAGTAAATACTTTCTAGCCGCTGAAGCATTTATCGAAGTAGAAGGAGAACTTGTAACAGCTGCTGATACTCCTGCTGTACACCGTATCCAATTGATACCCAAGTCGGTTTTGTCAATAATGGTATCATGGCGCTATTTGAGAGTGCAAGATATATGATTGATGGAAGAGAGACTGAGTCTACAAAACGTGATGTTGATGTAGCCACAACAATAGTATGGCTAGCAAGATATTACTAAGATTATACAAGATCGGCAGGCCCTTCTATGATGTTTGCAAAGGATGCTAAAAATACTACTGGAAAAATCAATTTGTTGCAAGACGACCAAGGAATAATGCTAGTAATGCTGATGTTGATGTTGAGAATATCATTATAAACAATGATCCTAATTTTAATCTAGGAGATGCAACATGCATGTCAATGTTGGAAGGGTGGTGTAAATCATTTTCATGCGCGATTCCACTGCATCATATATTTGGATTCTGCAGAAATGTCCGAAAAGTTATCTATGGAGCGAAGCATACAGTAGTACTCGTGCGAAAGGGTAATGATAATGATGCAATTTGGAGGGTTCCAGCAGATGCTGCACATCCAGATAATGATGCCGGTAAAGTCATTTTAACAAAACTATCATTGTGTGTGTCAGTAATGACTCCAGCACTCGGCGCAGAAGAACGATTACTATCATTTATGATTATGGATACAGGAGGAAAATCATTGCTAAGTTGGCTAACAACAACAACAGATATTAAGCAATCAACTGTTAACCATATATTTACATAGAACCTAGCATCACAACAAGGTGTTTCAGCTCCGCGTCATATAATTATTGCCTTGCAGGATATGGCGAGAATTGGCAATCAACTCTTCAGCCATATGATATTTGATCAATTAGGCGTTACTGACGTTTCGCTGAGAATAAACGGCCAGCAGGAACCATTCGAGAATATACAACTTCATTACGGTCAAAACCATATTGCACGTGTGTATCATCGTCTGTTGCTATATATGGGACGCGATCAAAATGTTGATACCGGTCTACAAATATCACAACATGATTTTAGGAACTTATATCCGATCTATTACTTTTCGATGGAACATCTTGATTTAACAAGACAATCTGTCGTTCACATACATTTTAGAGCTAATGTACTTTGTGATGCTATCCCCGAATATAGAGCAGTTGCTGTCATTCTCAGCGACAAATTAATGCTACTCGAAGGTATTGGTGGACGAATGAGAGTAATTGATGCGCCGCTGGAAAATATGTAACATTTTCAAACATGTAGTGTTTTCCAAACACATGTGACAATTAGATCAATCTATTATTGATATAATGTCATATAGTCATATTAGTGTTACGTTAACTCCTGGTCAAATTAAAAAATTGCAGCCCCAGCGGTAGCTAAAGCGGCAGCGTTAGGAGCCGTTGATACCGCGGCAGGGATGGCACTAAAGAAAGCTACCGGGAAAGGATACAAAAAGAGGAAAAGGGTCTAAGACTACCAGGAACCCCGTATTCATGGTACAAAGGAAGCGGCCTGAGAATCCCAGGAACGGTTTATTAACAATAATAG
The DNA here is from genome assembly GCA_030141615.1 of Unio pictorum. NCBI lineage: Eukaryota > Metazoa > Mollusca > Bivalvia > Unionida > Unionidae > Unio > Unio pictorum. The sequence continues at coordinate 20,199,283 of JARLTB010000060.1, read as the reverse complement.
TTCCCATGTCAAATTTTGATTTACTCGATGCCGCTAAAAAAACTAGCGATTGAAAACTTCAGAGGTGTCTTTATGAAAGATCAGTTGCCGGCACAACCAAAAAACGTTGAAACTGGTATCATTAATCTTGATAACAGCACCGGACCTGGAACCCACTGGGTTGCATACGTGATTGATCCGCGTGTAATCGTTTCTTTTGATTCATATGGATTAGCGCCCCCTAAAGAATGTATGAGTTATATAAACAGCTTAAACACTTTTCATAAAATGAAGACTTGGTATTATACGTTACCAACACAGGAAATGAACGACCCACCAATATGCAGCATAGAAGTATTGAATGTCCTTGACGCTATTTCATCATCAAGAAAACCACCTCATCAAGTCGTGAATAACTAGTAGTCGCTGAAAATCGAAGATTATAGAGAGAAGTAATTAGAAAATTAAAGATTTTTACAATAATATGGTTGATATTTGGGGGAGATCTTTATCAATGTTGAAGAAACCCGATGGCACTGCAACCGGTGATATAAAAAAAATAATCGAATATGAAATAGCTGATATGTTGAACTTAGCAAGTGTTGATCCCAATGAAATAGTTGTATTTCAAGATCGTCAGGGTAAATTGAAAACGAGTAACGTTTGTCTTGATGATATTTTAGTTAAACAACGAGACGCAGTAGAAGACACTATCGCGTTGTTTTCCGATCAGGGTAAACTCAAACCGGGTGTACTTATTTCAACTATTGTGGATAGAATTAACAATATTGACAAACCCATATTGGATTTCTTTGAAAATCCACCGGTAACCACACCGAAGCTAACAAAGTTAAAATGTGCTATCGATAATTTGACAAAACTACGATCTGATTATGACACTTATGTATCTCAATTTGGTATCTTACGTAAAAACTTTAACAGGACCGATGACTCCATTGATAGATTTTTTGGTAAAAAAAGCTAAACCGAAGATATTAAAATGGATTTAACTAGTATCATCACAAAACTCGATACAATTACGGATATTAAAGTGATCACTGACGCCATCAAAGATGATTTTCCGAGGATGATAGCAATCATTGAAAAAATAAAAATTCCTCATGAACAAAAAATATCATAAATAACGTATACACGATTCAATATGAATTAGGATCATTTAACTGGACTCCTACAAACAATATATTTAATTTCACTGCAACCGTCAAGGGTATTTATCGATTAACACTAGTATCACCAATTCAATTTAATATTTCATCAACGATTTCATCTGGGGTCAATATGGTATCAACGATTATCCAAAAAGGAACAACTGAACGATTCACGATAGCAACGACTGATAGAAGTTTGATTGGGGATTTATTAATATGGTATGTGGAATTCATAGCGGATTTCAGTAAAGACTAAATTGAAATCGTAAACGATTTGAAAAGAAACTGTCATCACAGCAGTATCGCTATGATCAGGTCAGAGAATTTCAAACTAAACTCAAAACCCTCAGTGAGGGGTTTCAAGTAAAAATAAAAAATATACCGAAGAAAAATAACCCCAGTTGATGTAACCGTGTACTCGATGAGTGGTATAATCACCGGAGCCGGTATTATACTCTCCTCGTTGACAATGATTGCTCCGATAGCTGTTCCAATTTGTATATCAGCGGTGACAACAATCTCGGGAATAATTTCGATAATAACAAAAAAAATATCATCATGCAGTCAACGCAAACTACAAGATTACATAATTAAATTTCATGTTGTGTCAACCGCATACTCGCAATTATGCTCGATGATATCGTCGTCACTCGATGACACATTAATATCCGATGATGAGTTTCCTGCGATGGTACGTGTTTATAATTCCGCGATGTAGAAATGAAAGCAGGATAATAATAATAATGACAACACCGCAAGAACTACTTCAACAAATAGCAGAAAATACCACACCAGTAAAAACAAGTATGATATCAATAACCTCAACGAATCCTGAATTCAGCGTGGATTTCTCTACTCCGATTCCCGTGAAGGAGATAGCGCTAGCAAAATTACTAGTATATCACAGTTGGCCTAAAATTAGGTCGGTAGCATTTGGCGGTCAACAATCGAATAATTCATTAGTGTTTACGAGTAGGAATAAACAAGACGGAACTCCAGACTGGAACGTTGTTTCGTTACCTTCTGGGTCCTACAACATTGAACAAATCAATAACGAATGTCAACGTAGAATAAAATCAATCACTGAAAAGGAATCGAAAATCGCTATAACAGTTCATGAGCGAACGTTATCATCTGCCATTGAGATAAATTCACCCGGATATGTCGTAGATTTCTATCAAAGTTCTATAAGAACAATACTAGGTTGGCCTGAAATAACACCGCCACCTGAACCACAAAAATTTGATTATGTCACGGATAAACAATCATACCACGAAATTACCACATCAGATCGAGATGATTTATCTGATATAAAAAAAAATCATCGTTACCGGGTAGTTATTTTAATTTTATTGATCGGGATTACGCCTTTTGGAGATTTAAGATTAAACAGACTCGAGAATCAATTACATATATAAATATATATCATAACAAAATTATTGAATACTTTAAAGAGATCAATCAAAAACACAGCCAACAACTACAACGACTACAACACGATTTCAATAAATATAATCAGAATGAAATCATTAAACGAATTTAAATATTAAATCAACTTATATCCGACATGGAATATATTAACCAGCGAATAATTCAAGTAATAATTAACCATAACGATGACAATGACATTAATAACTCTAAACGAAATTTTCTAACTGCATACAATATAACAGAAGCCGATCTACCAAATTTCAAGTTTCCTGAATATAACGCAAATGAACTAAAAAAAATCTGTTAATGATCTTATCAATAACAAATTTAATACGATAGTCAAAGCATGGAGACAACGAAACAAGAATCCAACTGAAACATAATAACGACCCAGACGGTGGTGGTAGATATATCGCTCCTCAAAATGTGAATATATCCTCGGTGATAGCATTTAATTTAGTATGTGATGTTATCAAAGGCAGCTATCAAATAAATCTCGAGCGATCAAATCAAGCTCAGCAGGGATATATTTTATGTTCATTTCCTCCAGGGTTTCTAATCATTGAGGATCCAACTAATCCAGTCTATATGCGATGTCATAATAATTCACTAACGAGAATTAATTTCAGACCCATTGACCAATTTACAAGGTGAGGTCCTACAAATTAGTCTGTTTGTGAAATCGTAGCAACTTTCATCTTAAATTTCAAGGATTGTTAACACCATAGCAGCAGCAGGGGGTGCGACAACAATTGTGGCGTCTTATTTTATTGCCAATTGAGCCTCTATAAAGCATTTACGAGGAAGTCTTAGTTTACCAAATAGACGCTTTTTTACGATTTCCAAGAAACCTTTGTTTGCGAAATCGACGCCTCTATACAGTTGTTTGATACGCCCCTGCTGCTGCTGATACTCAATTGCACAACTGTTTCAATCTTTTATCAAGTGGTGGCAGACATTTCCTTCGTTGTTCCTGACATGCTTATATAAATATTTGCAAAATTCAAGGATTTTTCAGTTGGGAAACTTTATATCACTTCTCCTGACTTTTTCACCAGTATCATAAGAACCAAGATTGTACATAACTGCTCTGACATCCATTTTAAATGATGCAGTCAGAATTATAAAGTTAAGGGGGGGAGGAGCATCTTGAGAAATATTTCTGTAAAAGTTCATTTAAATAAGCGCCAGAGAAGAATCAGCATTTTACCATCCAATGGCGGTGTGGAATGGTACCAGATAAATACAGGCAATACTAACAAATTTAAAATATTATTTAAAGGTCATAGCAGTAATAAAGACATGACAATAAAGCTTCATCTAAATCAACCAATTTGGATGCTTTTTATGTTCTGTCTTATTGTCTTTCTCTCATTAAATAGTTTTGTTCGTGTTTCTGTACAGTCTGCATATTCAACAACTTCAGACACTGCGACAGGTGATTCTTTAGGAAATCAATTATTTATCCTTTATCTGTAATAGAAAAATAAAATAAAAATATAAGCAGCATTTCCCAGCCTAATAAATGTTCATCAATTTTTTATTTTAACGCACTTCATGTCCATCTTAGGCAGAAAAGATATTTAAAATGATTACACTATCAAATTTTATGAACAGTATTCATACCAGGTACAATCTTTTGTTTTGTGTTGTTGTTGTTTAATGGCATGAAAGTCTATATAGTATGAAGGCAGAAACAGCAAAGTAAAACGCCTAGAAAAACATAACTACTACTGACCAGAGATGGCCTAGACAGGATTCAAATCTGCACTACTCTGATTTTCCTCGTAAAGTAACATTAATTTCAGGATAAATTACAGTATACTGAGATCATCGAACGCATTATTGCACATGGTTTCTGTTCGCTTAACAGGTGTACCACTTCACACATTGTTTACTACGTCACTAATGTTTGTGTGGAATTGGATGCATTCTAGTTTTATTGTTTAATCCAAATTAGAACTTTTTTTAAATACTAAAGATCGACTCTTTTCAAGAAACTGTTGTTTGATCGATCGATACAAAAGACATATTCAAAGAGATAAGACAACACAGGTCTCTTTCAATTAATTTTTTTAATGCACAAAATGCTTCAACAAGCTGTTGATCAAAGCAAAGTAGGCAGGTAATTAGGTTCTCACAAAATGTACTCACAGGTTTCGATGTTACGTTTGATTGAGTCGTTTCATGTTTTCATAGACACGAATATGTTGCAATTATAATGTTATACTGAAACGCAAAAAAAGGACTAGAATGTGTCTTTTACATCGCAAAACATTTCATTAGTGCTTATTTCATTCTCTGTTGCCACCTGTTATCATTTACCAGACATTTTGATAGATCACTATTTCACCAGACTTTATTTACAGTGTATTGATGACTATTTATCAACAAATAAACCCTAACATAATATGCGATATTTAGAACTTGTAAATTTCACAATATGGAATCAGTATTTATGGGCATTAATCACCATTTTTTATCATAAAACTAGAAATGTATAAAGGTTCAATTTACCAATTCTTATCAGAATTTTTTCACATTCAGCCTATTTTGAAAGATATTTAAAATATATTTTCGTTGGAGACAAATCTGTATGCACACCGGACACCAGGTTATAAACTAGTTCTGAATATTCCTGTTTACTATTTTGTACTGATTGATAGCACATTTTAAGAGGCTTGCATTCCCTCTCGTCTCTAACATGTATCGCTTGCTGGTAGCTATTTTTTGAAAGTTCTATTATCAACAGTTTAATCATGCATTGCTTTGCATGAACAATATATAGTTTAAAACGTCTGATGTACTGCTGTGGGTAACTCGACTAAATCTAATAAGAAACTTGGAACCAAATCAAACATGGACAAGTAAATTATTCCGATTTTGTTGCAATTAAGGTAAATTTGTAAGCCTTATAGCAAAATCATAAGGGTTGGCAGGTTTTAAGGTTTCATGGTTTCCACACAATGCCATAAAAGTCACACCTGCATAAAGTGGGTTCAAATGTAACAATATTTCCATTGACAACAAGCCATATATTTGTTAACTGAATGAAGCTCGTAAAAAGAGACAATCATAAATAATTATCAAATACAGTATGTTTTGATAACCAACTATCCGTGGCAAAATTACATGATAAAATAGAGATGGGATACTAACCAATATTGAATGTCATTTAAGTGTATATACAGGATAGCTATCATTAAACCTAGTATTGATAGTACTGAGAATAATTTGTGTGGACATTGTTAGATTGTGTCCGAAAACATAAATTTTGGCGACAAATTATAGTCAAGCAAACGTTACACGGCATTTAAGTATTCTTTTCCACAAAAAAGTATAGAGTCTAACATAATAACAAAAATATGTCAGTTGCAATGAAACGCTCCAACAACGTGACCATGATCCATCTCTAATATAATACGTCATCCCGATGTCAAGAGCAATATCGACACTAAAGTTGCAGTGTTTCCTACAAGGTTGAAACACTATTGTCCAACGGTAACTTGCCAGTCAGCCATAGATCGCTTAAAATACAAATATTCCATATTCAGTGGGAGTCAGTATTTTAGCTGCACACAAAGCACATCAACATACAATTGTCTGCAACATGATTCTTGAAATACAAGGGGATACCCTCAAATAGTGGAAAAAAACACAAACTTTATAATATCCTAAAACCACAAACTGACCACCACAGACTTATGTGTCATCTCATTAAGTAAATAATAATTTAGCTGTTCTTTGCTCACTTACACTAGCCTAATGAGTCACTGTATCAATGTAGAACATCAAAAGTGTAAGGATAAACTGTATAAAGCCATATGTGCTTCAATTACTAATGAGCATCAACAATGCTGATCCAATGTTTACGGAGGACAGCCTGCACAATGATTGATATCATGGTCTGGAGTAGAGCCATTTTAAATGAGCACACAAGAACGTCACCAGTCGTGGGGCTGTATCCTATGTCCAAATAAAATATTTCTTTGAGTACTGAACCACAATGGTGATTATCATCTTTTGCTCAAGTAAAAATTAAATGAATAAAAGTATTTTCAAATTATACAGTTGTTAATGTAAATATACAATTACAAAAATGTATGCTTCATTATGGTTGATAATGTCTGCTAGTGTATGTAAGCAAAAAAAAAGGAAACTTAAGAACAAAATCAATAATCTTCTTCCTTAATCCCTAGTGATTTTTGGACCAAATTGAAACCATGGGATATTTAGAAAAATGATAAAGCTCAGTGCAATTTTTACCATTCTCTGATGAATGAATTCTATCCAAATATGGTTGATAATTGGACAATTGATTGATTTATGCCAGACCGATGGTATCAGACGTGATTTGATTAAAACATATAGAGTTTACTTACCATTTCTTTTCCTCTTGAAAATACCATTGTTGGCAATGGATCTGAAAGTAAAGGAAATGTAAAGTTTATCATTTTCATTGACCTTTCTCAAAAGAATAGATGTGGTCAAATCATGAACTGAGTTTTCAAAACGTCATATGAACACTTGACTCAACATTGTGCAATGGAACAGAGCTAGTCAAATAGTAAACTGAGTTCCCAATAGAACACTTAAACACTTAATTTAACATTGCTCAAAGGAATAGATGTGTTCAAATGGGAAACTAATACAAATGTCAAACATTCCAAAGGGGTCAGCTGGGTACCCATTGAAACTGATGATAGGTTACCTGGGTACTTGATCAAAGGGGTATTATATTAAATGTGAATTTGACCTGCTTTGTTATAAGTTCGTATATGCCACCCCCACCTCCAGGAATTAAAGTAGTTATTACTAATTTGAGGAACAAATAAGTGCTGACAGAGCTTAGAAAATGCAATTTCTATTTTACATTTCATAATTACAAAATAACTTTTGAAAAAAATTATAGTTATTATTGCTATTGACCTGATCTGCAGTAAGCTAAACGTTTGGTCACAAATCAGCTAATTACATGTGGATAATCACCAGAATACAGACACAAAACAAAATGATAAATCATTTAACCACGACATTCATTTTTAACTACTCTATATCACATGTTTAGTTGTCACATAAAGGTCATATTCAGAATGCTATTACATTGCTGTAGAATTCCTCTTTAAAAAATTGTATAGTATATGAAACATCTTTATTAGTTTAACAGAATCCCTCTTCTCTGACAATTTTTAGTCATATATCATTCACTAGTCACGTTAATAATGTCCATTTCACTTAATAGTTGGTGCCATGTTTGTTTCAATATAGACTGTTCTGCTACTCAAGTGTATATGAAACTATAATGAATCTGTGACACATGGTTTCAAATTCCAAAAAGCTGTGTTTTCTTGGAAACGTGTTATGTACAGTTACTATGAATAGAAAACTGTTGTTGGGTTTAACGCCATTTTTCAGCACACGGTGAGCTATACATGGCGGCCAGTATTACTGGTGGAGAAATAACCCGGGAAAACTCTCGGAAAGAACCACTGACCCAAGAGAAGATACTGGCAAGCTATCTCACATACCCACATTGGCCGAATATGAGATTCGAACCCACGCAGACAGAGGTGGGATGGCAGTGATCCATGATGCAGAGTACTTTAAAACACTTGGTGCCATGTTTGTTTCAATATAGACTGGTTTGCTACTCATGTTTGTATGAAACTATAATGAATCTGTGACACATGCTTTCAAATTCCAGAAAGCTGTCTTTTCTTGGAAACGTGTTATGTACAGTTAGCATATATGGAAAACTGTTGTTGGGTTTAACGCCATTTTTCTGCACACGGTGGGCTATACATTGCGGCCCGTATTAATGGTGGAGAAAGAACCCAGGAAATCTCTCAGAAAGAACCACTGACCCAAGAGATGCTACTGGCAAGCTTTCTCACATACCCACATTGACCGAATCTGAGATTCGAACCAACGCAGAGGTGGGATGGCAGTGATCCATGATGCAGAGTGCTTTAAACCACTTGGCCACTCGGGCCCCCTAAAGAGAAAATAAGAAAGATGTTATCGTGCATACAGGGCTCGAAATTATTGGTAGTCTACTAGCCTGAAGCTAGTAGATTTCCTGTCAGACTAGTAACTACCATAATGTTTTTAGTCCGAACTGCTAGTAAGTTTTGTTTATTAACGTCACCGTTTGTTTAATCTTTTGATGTTAATATATTATAACATTGTTTACAATAACCACTGCTTTGATCCTGCAGAATGTAACGTGGTGCTGGCGGGTTATCAAAGTGTTATTAGTACAATATTGCACAAGGCCTGGTCAGAGGTATTGCGCAACTTGGAAAACAACACTTGAAGACCGCCTCCCACTAATTCACGTTATCTAGAAGATGATCGCTACGGTGTAATCTGCCCGGTCAGTGAATATAGTAATCTGAGATGGTACTTTGAACAAGACAATACACGAGCCCCCGTAAAGATAAAATATGAATTTAATTAAAAATACAATTAAGAAAAGAATGACACTGTGAATAACAATTTCTCTCGTTTTGAATACACTTAGTTCAGAAAAATACAAATACCGAAGCTTTAAAATAATGAATACATTCATAAGAATCCAAACACTAATGAAAATAAATGAAGTTAGCCATTAATACTGAGAGTAAATTTCATCAAGGAATCGAATGTTCATTTAACATTGGACTGTTGGGTGATTCAAAATGACCTTTTTCGTCGACTGGTTTTTCTTTCTTTTCCCTGCGTGCGTCCGTCTTCAGCTTGCCCTTTGATTGAACGGGAATTCCACACTCTGACTTCTTACTTCTTTTTTCCTCTTTCCCTTTGACTTCTCGCTGATTCTCACTCTTGCCAAAATAACTATTTCCTTTGACTTCTCGCTGATTCTTACTCTTGCCAAAGTAAACTATTTTCCTTGTAAAAGAAAAGGGTAAAACGCCCTAAGTATCTCGTTACTTTCAGAGTTGCGATTGTTCGTCCGTCTTCATGTTCGAACAATCAGATCTTACTATCAGTGTTATCATTTATACGGCTAACAAATTCTATACATGTTTTCAGATCAATAGAGCTATACTGTTAATTATCGACATCAGAATTCGGGAAAGTCATATATTCCCGTAAATCATTAAGTAAAGTGAGGCAATATATCATAACGCACAAACCATATTTACTAATATGTTAAATTCAAATTAATGTAACACTTTCCAATCATAAATGTACACGGTGGGTTTTCTACACCACCCATTTACCTACCTAAGTATATAAGGTAAAAAATGTTAATTCAGAATTCAAAATACATTATTAAATCACTGTAAAACCGACTATCCATACAAAATATGAACACATCATGCATCTGTAACAAAGAAACATATCAAAGTACGTTATTAAATCAATGTAATACTAAACTATTTGTAGCGTAGTATCGATACATTATGCATCTATGACAAAGATAGACTGCATATACATTACATCATAATAAATGTGAATTTGAGTTAAATACCTTGTGTTTTGGGCGTCTTACAATCGTTCCACATTCAGTTTAACTGGAACCCAATTTTACGAACGTCTGTCTTTCACGCTCGGAGTCTTGACTATGTAGTTTTTATTTCCTCTCTTGCAGAGGTCTTCCTAGACTGACTAACATCGTTTGATACGAAGTATATATTTCCCCGATTCTGGAGTCCAACACACCCCCTTCCCTATGCATTCGCCCAATCGGAATAAATGCTATTCTTACTGACCTTATGAAAACCGTCTCTCAAGATGCCAAAAATGCCACTTAGGATCGAAATATCACCTTATCATTTGTCTCAATCATTTTTGAAAGCTCTGCGTGAGTAATCACATAATTTTAACGTGTCAAACACTCAGTCCGTTTTCACTCTAATTATTCTACCAAGTCTGACCGAGGTAAGAAAACATTCTTTTCGTTCCAACTCTCCTCCAAGACAGTTGATTGTCGACTAGCCTACGAATTAATTACTGGATGTCACTGCACTGACGAAAAATTTGGCACTTGACACAGAACATTCGCTGAAGTCACGTCTTTATTTCGGAGAGGCCATCTAATGGAGGGAGCAGATAATCATGCTTTGAAATGTGTTTCTTGCTCGGACTTTCTGATATAAAGGACATTGTGTCATACCTTTTCTTACTTCAAATAATTTGCATCAGCTATACTGTAACATCTCGTATTTCAAACCAAGGCACAATTCCCGCCTTATAAAGCAGGCAAAATGTGGCGTCTTATAGGTGTTCAATCTCTGGCAAAAAAGCAAACGTTGAATGAAAATGATATAATAGAGAGGAATGCAATACTAGTGTGTGACATTGTTTTGTCGACAGGACTAGTAAATGTTTGGCAGGACTAGTAAATTTCTCAGTACAGTAGTCCTTCTGGCTACAAAGAAATTTGAGTTACATTCAAGCCTGTGCATAGTCAAATGGTCATACATGATGAAAACATAAGATCAGTAGATGAAGGTCTCTGATGAATCAACGTCACATGACATGTGCCTCAAATTGTAATTGTTATTCTGTTTATGTCTTGGTATTGTCCAATATAATCTTTGGTCTGAACTTGGAAACGTATTTTTTACATGAACTAAACAGGTACCCATTAATTAATGTTTGACCCAGGTGATTATGAACAGGTGAGAAGCAGAGAACCTGTTGACACCTGTATGAACTGAGTTCGCAAAAGGCCATGAAAATACTTTATTAAAAATGATGCTTGTTCAATATTTTATTTTATCACATTATCACAGTGATTTTAAAAAAATCTCCCCTTAAGTAATTGTCACAGTAGCTGAAGAATAGTTTACTAGGATTTTCTCAAATCAACGAATTTCATGAGGAAATCTTTGTGAATTAGTATTCTTTTACTAAATGTCTTGACCTCAAGGTTTTGAAAGAGACACGAAAGCATTTTGATCAAGAAATAATGAATTTACTTACAGTTGTAACCCTTCTTAAATTAAAAAATCTCAACTGATCAGGGCTATCCTGACAAGATTTGACATTGCCAGAAGCCTACTGAATAACTGCTAAAAAGAATGAAAATTAAAATATCTCATGATTCAGGGATATGGGGACAATGACCACTTGATATTTTCTCAAGCAACCAGATCAGGGTTTGATTGGCAAATATACAAAATTTGTATGTGGTCAAATCTCAACTATTCACATATTCAGTGCTAGCAATTAGTGCATGTACCTTTAAGTTACTAGATATACAGAGCAAATTCAAACTTTAATGATGGATTTAATCTCATGCTCAGATAACCATTTCTCTCCCCAAATTATGTACAGTATGTGTCTTCTAGGAAATAAAAATAATACAATTTTTTCAGAATCCATCCTATCTTCCTTACATATTCTAAGCATACAAGTTACCATCTGCTAATCACTCTGGTGGCCTATTAGTTAGAGAATCAGCCCCTGATGTGAGAGGTCATGGTTTCAATTCCCAGCAGATTCATAACAAAGATTATTAAAAATGGTACTAAAGCTGCATCGCTTAGTGCTCAGCATTAAGAGATTAGTGTTAGAACTGGCTGGCCTAGTGTCAGTATAATGTGACTGGGTGATACATCATGGTACATGTCTGCGGTAGAATAGATAGAAATTATCCGTTTTCACCACGGTCAATTGAAAAATTGATGAATCATTGCAAAATTTACTGTAAGAAATTTATTAGCGTGACGTTCACCTTGTCAGTGGAAAAAGGCCTAAGTAAACAATGCATGGAGGTCTGTCAAATGAACACTTCCCGAGTGGTTAAATTATTAATTGAAAGCAATCAGTACTTGACATTGTGCAAAATCAACCTTTACAGGAACGAAAATTAGGAAAATATCCATACTAGAAATTTTAAATGTGTTCGACTGGTTTTCTGAAGAATTAGCAGTTGTGATTAATATTTATGTTAATGAAATCATGTCTTTGTTATAAACTTATATTGTTACAGGTTAGACCCTGATTCATGGACGGATACTTATAGTTTGCTTTGTAACGAAACACTGTGGTCTAACCCAGGATATTTGCTGATTATGATTAAGTTACTGACATTATTTTGCACACATACTGGAACAATCGCATCCAGTTGGCCATGAGTTTTGGTTAAAACATGGAGCTTGTGACTGTGGTCTATCCACAGGGGCTCGTATCGTTGCTTACAATTGACCTATCATACATATACTATGTACTTATTATACAGTACATGAATGACAGGTCAATTGTAAGCAACGATACGAGCCCCTATATTGTTACAGGTTAAAGCCTGATTCATGGACGGATACTCCTAATTTGCTTTGTAACGAGCCCCTGTGCCACTGAGCACGTTTCGGCCATTTTTGTTAACCATGTGTATGCCATAGACATTGAGTAACAAGTAACGCTACATAAAAATTTACAAAAGTAAAAAAATTTCTTTTAACATTTAATCCACTTACCATATGAGATAGGCCTAGCATCTTCACGTCACTGCACGCCACTACGTTCTTTTAGCCGCCGTTTCTTTTACCATATCTACGCATGCACGATGGGAATTCCCCTACGATGGCAGTTTGAACTGACACGGCGGCTGATGTTCAAATTGTGATGCTTGTGGCATATATTTTTTTAAAACAAATTTTAATCCACCAGCTCTCGTCGTTTGCTTTTCATATATTATCAAGAAATGACAACTAACATCTATATATCCTAAATCGGTTTGCAAGTATATAACGAGGTTTTGCTCAAATAAGTGTTTTTATACGCCGAACTTTAGTACGAATAAAAGATAGGTAAGTTTTCGATAAATGTAGACAACAACTTTAATATTAAAATGTCATCACTAAAGATGAAGTAGAAGCATAAGAGCATCAAATTAATCTATAGGTGTTTGCATAAGAACGTATGAAATCTTAAGGAGACCAGGAGTTGGATCTACTTAAGGCTGAGTTGGGAGCTATTGAGGAGAACGGTGAAAAGAGTAAGTATGGCTTGTCTATTAGGAATATTGCTATGTTTCCAGAAAATGAATACCTTATTGCAGACATTTCAGTCATATTTGACTGTTAAACCCCCAAATTAATAAAACAAACTTCAGTGTCTCAAGTAAACCTTATTTGCATGTTTAGCACATGCATATTGCCTACTGCTTAAATTGTTGCATAGAAAATAAATCTTTTTTCTGCTTAAAATAATATCTAGTCTCTCAGATGCAAGATATGCACAACGTATGGTATTATACATACTACAAAACTGATTATTTCATTTGAAACATGATTTTTAGCGCCCTTGAGAACTTGACATGAAATCTCGTAGACATCTCATGTTCTTGCGTTGAAACTGTTCATTCCGACTGTATGTCTGGGTCATTTAAGAATTCCATCATTTGCATTAAATTGAAAGCTGTCTCATATATTCCAGTTTCAATCCATTTTGAACAATAGAACAATAGATCCCATAGAACTCGAGTTACCCCCTGAGGGTTCGAGGTTGTAGAATTGGCACTACGTTCCTCTCTACGTGTTGTAAGACTAAGTATTCTGCACATTTATCATCCTATTGATATTAGGCTAGTTCCACTCAAAATTGGCCAATAAAAGTATGTACATACATCTCTGAATGTCATTTCACTTCAAGCTTCTAAATGGATATCGCTACTAGTTTTAAATCGATGACAAATAAAATTAAACGAATTATATTTTAGCCAATACATTGTGTTAGTAATAATGATTGATCTTGATCCATTTTGTTTGTATAGCTTTATTAGTCATATAAAAAATGGTACCCATACCAATTATGACTTTATAGTGAAATTGTTTATTAATTCTCTTGATTTGAATTACACTGTTAATATTTGTACCTCTGCGTTTTTTAATTAGATGCTGATGATAATCTTTCTCTGTGTATTGTCTTCCGTAAAATCTGTTTGATCATCTTCCTTCGTTATCTTGATATATATTTATGTTTAAGATGTTTATTTCAAACAGTCTTTGCTGTACTTTCTTCTCTTCCAAGCCTTTTCACAGCAGAATGTTTGTGGCCATGGGCGACCCCAAAACCGTTTATGGAATTACTTGTAAAGATTTTTTGAAAGTTAATGTATATAGTGTACTCCTCTGCAGACGGTTCTCGTACTTCTTTTTAGTTGACAAAAGGTAAAGAAAATATCGTGATAGTATGCGTTTTGCTGTTTTTAATGTCATTTGCATATTTGAATCGTGTGGGTCTACATCCTGCATGCTTATTATCTCCGTATTATCTATATTACCAATATAGAAAAGAAGCAAATTTAATATATTTTGCTATCGTTTGAATTTAACGACAACACTCTTTTCTGGTAATATGTTTTTGTTATAATTGTTAACGTTATAACCCAAATACTTCCCCGTCTCATTTACTTTGTCTATTGCGTTCTCTTTTTGGTTTCATATTAAGCTGAAACAAGTTTTGATAAGTCCTTTGTTCTTATGTAGTGCAAAAGTAAATAATTATAATCTGTACTAGTGAACAAACCTTAACAATAATGATACACTCATTTTCAAATGTGTCTTATATCTCGTCAAGGTATTGGACATTGACGAACCAATACAATGTTTTGTGAAGGTCATATTTTTGCGACCTCTACGAATGAACTCCTTAGAGGATTTAAACTAGGCTTTAGAGGACGCTACAGCGTGGATTGTCACAAGTATATACATGACAAAGGCTTATGCATCATTTGACCTACTATTTTAGATCGATGTATTGTTCGGCTCGTAACGGTTTCAATACACATTAATATTAACGTTATATAAAATATCTTATTAAACAACCATTATATATATAAACTCTTGCACGATCTGATATTTCACATGGACTGTCAACCAGATCGTTAGTATTTCATCGTTATTATATAGATAATGCGTGTATTATACTAATTATTCTAGGATGGTAATGTACATAAGTATATCATTAATTTAAATTCCAATGTACTGAATTAATGATTATATTTTCCACGTATCTGGTTTATATTTAAAGAAAAAGACATAATGAAAAAGATGAACACATTGTCAGGTTGAATCTGTTTAATGGAGTAGAAAGATTGCATTACGTTATAGGAAAATATTTTCCGGACTAGTACCATGGTGGGTGAGGAAACATGATATCTAGAAACATAAATGCACAGATATGTTTAAAATTGGTTACTGTATATCAGCTGTGTTATGAAATTACAAAATACAAAATAATTGAATCTTGATATACCTAATGTTTGAATCAATCTCATCTGTCGTCAGATGATCCAATTATATGTTAGAATTGTTATATCTTTATGCCATTTATTATGACTTTGAAAGTATAATTATTCCGTACTCGAACTGCACTAGGAACGCATCGTAACGTTGTGATAACGTTGTCATGGACGAGGCTAAGAGTGACTGAAGAATGGATGCATCTCATAGAAGGTCGCTCACAACGAGATACCTATATATCATTATGTTTATGTGTTAGGAGGTATATGCAATTAACAGCATTGGTAAGTAGTATAGTTCAAGCTGTTATGTTAAACATTTACCCCCATCCACACCCACCCACACCCGTGCTGGCTCGTGGTTGTAGAATTGGCCCGACGTGCCTCACTCCGTGTCGTAAGAGGCGACTAAGTAGATGCAACCTGTTTGCCGTGGGTTGCGTCCCGTATCCCCGAAATGATCATAGTAGTTGAGCGGAGTCTTTTCTGAAGCAATACACTGCTTCGGCCTCTTCTTCTCCTACACGGTCGGTCGGGATTTGCCAGGTTTTGGCACATGGTATGGTCACACCGAGCCCTACAAACCCTAGGAAGTCTTTATTTGCTTGCTCACCTTCTTTATTTTTATATTTATGTGATACTTGGCATTATAGCACTACTCCAGACGCTAACCCGATTCGTTTTTAATAGTAGTCATTATAGTCTATTGACGCAGAAAAGTTATTCTGATGTATTTGTTTAACGGATATTTGAAAACATTTGTGTAATTGATATATTGATCGATTCTTTGTATGTATATACTTTATTAAAATAATTTTTATTCAGTATAATACATGTGCCAGTTTGGTCAATTTATATCTTACACGGTTGGCTGTTTGACCGCACTGGGCTGTCAGTAAGGCAACATATATGTTATTGTAGCAATATAGCTTCCAGTGACTACCTTACTGCTAATTTAATAATTCAGCTGGAATTATTATAGAAACGTTGGTGGCAATATAGCATCATAACCGAGAAGGGAAGGGAGCTCACAAAAGCATCCCAATGATGCAATACAACATCGAAATGTGAATTTGCTTTCTCAGGTCAAATGGTTATATTAACCGTATTAACTTTCAAATTTCAGGTTTATATATATATATATATATATATATATATATATATATATATATATATATATATATATATATATATATATATATCAATTCACGTGCCACGTTACAGTTCGGTAATTTAGGAAACGTGTTACATTCAGATGGTTAGTCTTACTAATTACACATGTCATTTACTGTTGATTAGTAAATTAAAGAAATGGTTAGTGAGAATCTGCAATTGAGTGAACGAAGCTAAAAAAGAACTTCACATAGAAAGAAGAAACACTTAAACGTAGCGCGTGCATTAGATCCCTAAAATTAAACTATTGATGGACAGAGTATTCCTAATCTTGTAGCTCTGACGTAAGACGGATATGGTTAGACGAAATGAGGCCAAGTGCTCTAATAATATACAAAGCATAATGACGACAATATAATGTACTTATAGCAGATAGGTATATTGAATTAATATTTGTTTTCTGTGTCAAATCGTCCTAAAAACGTATACATAGATAGATAGATAGATAGATAGATAGATAGATAGATAGATAGATAGATAGATTCTCACCGCGGATGTGCGACTATCTATGCTGAGGTCGTCCCCAATTAAGTTATTTACAAACTAACGTATTGGTATCCAATATTTATACTTTTCATCACGTTTTATTTAATTTCTCGGCTCTCTTTAAGGTAATAGCAAACATGTAATATCACGATGGTATTTGCGAGGTTCAGCAATGAGGGAAAACAGATTACTGGAAATACTTGAACTCGAGTAGTAGGGTAAATGTGTCAGACGATAGTGTTTTATTACCATGTATGCAGCAAGGTTTAAATATGCACCTATAATATGGAGCTAGTAGCAGGACAGTGTGTTGGACAAGGTAGATATATAATGTGACTTTTGGCAGTTGAATCTTTTTTGTTTCATTTCGTCCGGAATATTGACCTTTGCAGGCTTAAAGTAGTTCGAGACTGAACAAGATAAAGGTCAAAGTAGTTACGCCTTCATCATCGGAAAAAAACGTTTTATCATACCGGAATGAAAGGTCAAGGTCAATTAATGTTTAGAGATGGTCTACATAGGATTTATCTTTTACAATACTACACAAGCCGACTTAGTAAGACGATTAACTCTCAAGTTTAGAAAGTAATCTTGGGTATCATTGGTCATTTTGCCTCAAAGTAATATTCAAGTAAAAGATGTACCTAACGTACAATTTCCCATACCCTTTAATGAAGGAGCTATCAATTCATTCTGCTTGTCCGTTTTTACATACCAAACATACACATGTTTCGGAGCTCGACAGTGTTAAGACCTTCAACTCTAACCTAATTAAATTATTTACTTCGTCTAAACGTCAAAGACTAGTATCATCTTCAATCGTAACATTGCGTCGTCGATTTGCAAGGTGTCATACACTGTGGGTCATCCATGGGTAAAGGTGTTCTTTATATAATGGATCAGTAAATTACTGAACATATGATTTGACAGTTTTCCGATTTCAACATGTACTAGTAATTGAAATGGCTAAGTATATTATGGTATAGTAGAGATACGAAATTGATCATAAATAAGGCAAAATAGTGTGCATCTGCTAGCAAAACAACTTAATTATCGGAATATTAAATTTGTATGCATACAGTGCAACAAAAAACAAGCAGGAGAGGAACTTACGTAGATAATACAAACATTGACATAATTAACCTTAGGTTATACTGTTTATTTTAGAACAGACTAACTATGGCAATGGGCGATACGCGTATTTATAGAAATAATATTCAGCGATACGCAAAATATTAGTTAGAAAAGAGTAATTGTCTTTACATACAATAACCTTTTTACATACAAACATTTGAAACTGACTTTTCCATGAACTCTGACTTTATCGTCAGATCAATACAAGCGTGACCGTTTTCAATCTTCACATTTTCAATCCTTACACAGGCCTCTGCAACTTTACGTACGATATCTAGCTGCATGCATTGATCCCAATCCATAGCTAAAAAGAATAGAAAGTATAAATGAGAGGTTTTAATGAATATCGAACGTGCTGAAGAAGTTGTGATCTACATTAAAGACGATATAATTTGGAGTCTGCCTGATACACGTGGTGCCTACTTTTTTCGTCTTTGTTTATCTAACCGTTTCTCTTTTCCACCCAAAGCGCAGCCAGGTAAGCACTAACAATTAACAAAATAAGGACAATTTATGGGAAAAGCAAGCACTTCATTCGGATTTTTTTTCAGACTTTGCTACTAGGCACATATTTTAAAACTCCACTCAGAAAATCGTACTTATAAACGCTAGGAATGTTCAGAGACCAAACATCGCAAGCGAAAATGTTGGCTTACCTTCAATGGTCTCTGTGTGGAATGGCGTAGAATGTTTGGTAAATGCAACAAGGAAACTGTTCTTCTTTGCCAAATACCCCACGTTTAGGCAATCTGCAGAGAGAACAACATGTGCACAGTTACAACTATATATATATATATATATATATATATATATATATATATAAATGATCATTCATCGGTCACGTAGTCATGTTAACAAAAAGTATTACCGACTTGAATAACTGAGTACTTGTGAAGAAATTGCAACCTCAACGAATGTATGTAGCATGAGTGTTGTCCTAGCATGGATTTCAAGGTTAAATTACATTTACTTTTGTATGGGTAAGAATAATTGAAAGTAATATAGTCATAGTCTTGTAATAAAGAGTGTATCACATTGTAAACTGTATCTGATTCAACAATAGCGGGATATTTATTTTATACATATCTGATTCATTGACCATTTCCGTTCATGTGCATACGTACTGCAAGACACAATCATGTGTTAAACCTTTTTTCTGTACAGTTCTTCGAATATACGTATGCAAACAAAACAACGAAACGGATCTGATTTTAAATGCAATACATAATTTGCATTCATTGCTTATTTGTGTATTCATAGAAAGTATTCAAAGATGAGGTAATCCTACACATGTTTTACTTCAAAAGTCTATAAATAATCCAAAGTAAATACGCACTTTTTAAACACAATCCAGAACAAATGCATGACGTTAAACGGACCTAATGACTGTTGTTTTATCTGTAAAAGAAACGCATACTTACATATTCCCTTGCATAAACTACAGACGTTGTTCAAGCATTTTAGAGCAGCGTCTCTCACTCCACCGTCATCCCATAACATTTCTCTACCCTGAAACTCTTCTTCAAATTTCCCGTCATTGATTGCGTCTCTGCCATCAGCGTAAGAGTAATGGTGATCTGTGATCAAAGTTAAACATGCGTAAGCATTAGTAGTGAATCTTTGAAGGTCAAACTCAGCCTACATTAGCAAAGTTAAACATACGTATTAGTAGTGAAACTTTGAAGGTCAAACTCATCCTACGCTATCAATGTTAAAAATGCGTATTAGTAGTGAAACTTCGAAAGTCAAACTCATCCTACTTTATCAAAGTTAAACATGCGTATTAGTAGTGAAACTTCGAAGGTCAAACTCATCCTACTTTATCAAAGTTAAACATGCGTAAAAATTAGAAGTGAAACCTTAAAGGTCAAACTCAGGCTACTTTATCACACTGTCATATTGCAATAATATGTAAGATGATATTATTTTCTCACAGTTTTACTTATTACACTAATACATAGCATACTATGTACATTGTATGCTAGTGATGTAGGTTGTTGTATAATTGGTCTTAGTAAGAGCTGTTCAAGAAGAGTAAACACGTATGTTCAAGGCAATATGAACAATTTGATACATATTTAAATACATACGCAATTACTACATATATACATAAATAAGTCCACGGAAATAAATCTAAAATGTATCGTACCACTGGCAAGCACATAATCATTCTCGAAGACATCTTCATTTACCGAGGATCCCTGCACATTGATCAGGCTGACGACAATAGCAAGAACAACGGAAGTCTTCATATTGATAACCTGTACTGGCAGCAATCTAACAATTTAATAATAGTATTAGAAGTAGCATAAGTAGTTGCAGTACCAATACCTGTAAAGGAGGTTTCAAGTTACAAATTGGTGAATTCTTAAACGGTATCGTTTTATATTTATTTTGATAGTTCTACATAGTTGACCATAACAGTCCATTATAAATACATTTCAGCTTAATATAACGCTTAGACATAAGTGATGCTAATAATTTCCTGTTAAGGACAGGACTAATGTTTGAGATTATTTCTTGAAGACATGAAAAAAGCAACAATAGAATGGGAAGTGCTTCTAAATCATTCAAGAACGGTTATGTAATGAAAACAAATCATATCGATATGTTCAACATATGTCTAATATCTTCTTCTCCTTTCGCTCTCTTGTGCTTAATGTTAATTCAGTTCAAACTATTGGATGTTTCCAATATACAAATCATCGAAAATTCATGCTACACATTCCGTTCGTATGTCAGTGTGCGTTATTGGTGGAATTAGTATTAAAGATGTAAAATTTCATGTCTCTTGTGCAGAATTTAATTTCAAATAACCTTTACCATATATGTACGTATATATAGTTATTCATCTTCAATAACGGTACATCTGATGGCTTTTTAAAGACTAATGGGTAAGACATTTATAAAAAATTACTCTCCTTTCTAACGTTGATTCACACACTGCAAAGCTGTGAAACAATGTAAACATCTTTATAAACTTGCCTGAATACTGGACATTAACACAACACATAAATAAAATAATCAAGACATACTTATGGGCGATATAGTACTTCAATGTATCTGTTCTCTCAGCTTTTATCTCATTCCTATTCGCAATCAATGCAATAACGTCTTCAACATTTGAAAACATTTATAGTGAACGAATGGCAGGAGGAGAATATAAACAATCTTTGTATCGTCTTCTAGCAGAAACTAATGCTGACTGAAAGATGTTCAGCAACTTTCAGGGGATAAAATCCAGAAAGAAATGGTACAATATAATAATTAAATGCTTTTAGAAGACAATATTACAAAAAATGATTAGAACTGTAATTTCTAAAATTATAATCATATATTTACTCACCTAATTACCAAATTGAACAAATTATAAAGCGGATTGTTTCCTTCTTACTTCTAATTCCAGCAGCCAGGCATAAAGTGATTTTTATCTAGGAAAAATGCTACTTCAGTATGACGAGGTATATAGAACAAACCAATCAGATTCAGTCGTAGTATTCGTATTGGATCTACCAATAAAAACTGTTGTTTGCAGATGTGCAACATTTCCTATTCAATAGAAGGCCATTCACTTTCCACTTGAACTTGCCGCAGGACATGAAGAAAAAAAGTTAAGTAATGTCTAGACTATTACAACAGTCCCATCTAATGTGTTGACGCGTGTTTCAAAAACTTTTTCTACCTAAAACTCTGTGTAAATATTGTTTTACATAACGTTTATCTCACCAATTGATTACCGCATTTGGCACGACTACGATTTCTTAGTTTTGAATTCGTAATTCACATGAAATACCTCATATATTTTACTATTGTTCCGTATCAAATTAATAATGATAAAGATAATGATGATGCATCAACATTTCAACATAAATGTCCAATTGTTGTTGGTATATTGAAAGGGGATTTGAATAATTTACACGAAGAAAAATTTCAGGGCATGATCTTAAGTGCAACATTAATATGCAAAGTTAAGGTGGAAAGAAACTGTACAACGGTTTGTTGATTCACATGAGGCTTCGTTTTGTTAGAATGTACATTAAAGCTATGGAAACTGTATATTATAAAAACAAGGCGTTATCACATGTATTCCTACCAATGGACAATCAAATCTCTATCTTAAATGTGTATCTCAGACTTGCATAATCATATATTACGGAATAAAATGAAATTTAAGGTTTCTGAAGGATCGAATATACTCAGACAATTGAGTCTTTTACTTGCTAATTTATAATTTAGAAATCTCTCCGTGGATCTTAAAACCCCAGTAATTAAATCGTTAGATTTGCATGCGCTCGTTGAAAGTTTTGTCATATTCTCTGATCCCAAATGGAATCGTGCGGCTACTTCAAAAAGTGTTTCTTCCAAACGTCCGTTGAAGTGGAAAAGATTAAAACATGAAAAGAACCATTCTAGTCAAAGACTCTCAAGATGGTTGTATAAATATGCTAAACGTTTAATTATATTATCATGCACTTAGGACCATGTGGATATATAACCTGAGTATTCCAGTCAGCCGCCCACATTTAATGAATAAATGACTAGGTTCATAGAAGTTAAACAGTTTTTGGACATATGTCTTCTTTGCGTCGTCGGAACTGAATGACTTTATCACAACCACTGAACAACTTTTATCAATGCTACTCTAGTATAAAAGAATCTATCAACAAAAAATAATACAATATACAGTGCAAAGTCTATATTATTTATTATTGTCATAATTACAGTTGAATTTATGCTACTTGCAAACAATTGTTAGATACACAAATTTAATGTCAACATAACCTTTGCAGAGGTTTGTAGTATTCGTCACGCAATGCCATGAACAAAGGAAATCACTATTAGTAATGATATGAAATTAGAATCATCACAACACGAAATAAAGTATAACTCTTCTCACGTGTAGCAGAAGAGAATTTCAAAATAATTTATACATTACATATGAGGCAAGTCAAAAGCCAATTAGTTTTAAATGCAGTCCAATTATAATTATATTTTAAATCACTATTACTTGCACGAAGATTGAGAATATGTAATTTTCCTATCATTCTCTAATATTGTGGACTGAGTTCCTCACTGTTTTCAGTACAACATTTTCTAAAATATTATCTATAACAATAGAGTATTATTTAAAATTTAAAACAATCTGTTATCATATCTGTTTTGTAATGAAACTGAAGAAACTGTTTCATTTATTTTTTTAAATATGATTTGGTGAAAAACATATTGATGAAATATGGTCAGGTGTTATGAATTAATTCTGACAAGAAATAACATTTTGAAGACATAAAATTTGTATTTCAAGTTATGTGGTTTGCAAGTAACAAAGCAGACATTATAAATATGTACAATTATAGATATACCATCGAAAAGGGCTGAAAAATTGTTGGAGATAAGGAAAAACGTTAAAGCAAGCCTGTTAGCTATTAGATAGTGAATGTTGTAACACAATATATATTTGAATACGTATATGTGAAATGGGTATATCTGCCTAAAGTCCATACATACTTGACCAAAATAGTATTTAAAAAAATGAGTTATTTGTTTTCCATGCTAAATTAATTTAAGCTCCTCCTTCGCATGCTGTCTGGCTTAAGCCACATCCCGTTCTGCAATATTTGTGCTACTATAGGCTTGTCTTTCAAAACGTCACATAACTATTTCACTATCAAAATCATTCCTATATTCTGCTTGAATATAACGAATTTAAGTATGAAAACATTTATAGTAATCACTACCTTGTATAATCTGTAGTCAGCCTAATAAGAACAAGTACAAACTCTGAGATATGAAACATTTTAACTCCCGAAAAGTAAAGGAAAACGGGAATGAATCAAATAAAAATGTTTTACCGTGCACATATAATGCCAATGAACCTACAGGGGAATCTAACCTTTTTGACAGGATGTGATGAAATATAGATTGTAAAGAAATAAATTAAATATTGCTCATTTGCTTTATTACAATTGTCCTTTCGGTTTCAAATACCCCGATATAAATTTAGTCATGGTGCATTTCATAGGATTAGTGCTATTTTCGTGAAAATTAATCTCTTCCTAATTACGTTCCACCTTCACACTTGAACTTGTAACATCCAACTCAATATAAAAAATGCATTGTCACAAATGCAACGTGTTTGCACGTTTAGCGTACATATGTTTGTGGAAGATAATTCTCGTTCTGCTTAAAATGGTATGGTAGATAGATAATAGAAATTCTAAAATCGTAATTTGAAAAGATTTCATTAAACTATTTGAAAACATGAAATGAAATCACACAAATCTCGTACAAAGAAGACTGTCTCGTGTAGAAAATTTTCCGTTTTGTTAAGTCTTTGTGAGTTTAGATTTTGATTGTTTGAAACCAAACTGAAAGCGTTTTATGTGTTGCAGTTTCAGTTTATTTTCAATGTGTGGAAACGATAAATATCGTAGTACTAGAGTATTTGTGCGCGAATGAAAGCATGAACGGATATTCCATGTTTCGTACATCACCTTCTGAAATGTTCTGCCATAAGTAGCGGGTATACGTAAATGACCATGGACACCATGGCACACATACCAACATTCTGGACAAAATTCAAACAAACGTTGTGGTCTCTGAAAATGTGACCATTTAACTATCACCCGAACTTGCAAATTCTTTACTCATTATATATTTTCATTATCCATTTCCTTTCTTCACAAGGGTGATACTTTCAAAGACTAATTTACCTTCTCGCAACCAACAAACAGATACAAATCATTACACACCCAAGCATAAAATTAAATATCAATGACTGTGATAACATTTATTTAAAATATTCAGTAATGTTCAGACTAAACCTTCCTTGCCAACATGCGAGCAGTCCTAAACTTTGATGGGATTGTTGTAAGTAATAAAAACTAGCTAAACCTTTACTCCCCTTCCAGCTAGACAAGATTTGAGTTAGGATACATGTTTTATGTACGTTTAGTAAATTATATATGTGTGTGCACTGCATATATTTGTATATACTTGTATATTTAATCGGGTGCTTAAAGTTTATCCATAATTTTAAATTGTACTATGGATAATGTAAATATTAAAATTTACATAGCTAAAATTGCTCATCATTGAAAGTTGAACGGAGAATATTTATATGTATTTGTTTAGAATTAAATTGAAATTTTCAGTTGAAATGACTGCTATATGAGATAAATAAAATTGTGTATAAAAAAGAAATTACGTGAACAACAAAAATTATTATCGATTTAAATTAGTCTCTGTTCGAATCCATTGGGTTTCAAATTCATCAGAATTACTACAGTGGTCCTTCACTTTTGGGCAATTGCAACTTTTTATTTTTTAGTAACACACCACTTTCAAGTATTGTGAGCATATTCAAGAATACTTAAATTCATTCAGGACATTCTGTACTTTTGGATGTATTATATTCCGTTTAGCATTTTTTGGGATTTAATTTGAAATTATGTATCTTTTGAATGTTTTTCTCGTAATAATGCCGATAAAAATGTATCTTCTTTCAAAAAAGGTAGAGAAAATAAAAGTAATTGTAACGTGTACCTTTTGTTTCATTGGGAGCTCTTATGAATTACGGATTGTTGTACTTTACAAATAACATTGTCATTATTTAAACAAGTTAACCTGAATGAGAAATTGTTGATGATAGTGATGATGTTTTCCGAATTTGTATGAAAGGAACATAGAAATAAATACTTCTGATCATTGATCTGGAAATCATAATTAAAGAATGTATGGGATAATAACGGCTGCAAAAAAAATGACTGCATTTTAAAAGTTGACAGTGCAAATGTAAAAGTCTTAAATATCATGTGCAGTTATTGCATATGTTTGTAACTTCTTACTAGTGTACATTCGTGCTGTATCTTCCCGATTGTGTCGTATTAAGACGAATAAATTGTAAATTTTGATGATGTTGCTGATTTAGATTACACATATTAAGAGTGTACCTAACAGAAGTTAAAGATATTAAATTAGCACATCTTGAAATATATTTTTGATTTTACTGCAGGTGACCTCCTTGAATTGGGTCTAAAGATCCAAATATGTTTGGTAAATATGTATCGGTATATCATTAAATTCTATATTCTGTTACACAACTATTAGCTCGCTTCAACGACTTATATACTCTCTCTTAGTGATAATAGTTAGATCTTTTGTCACTGGTGCTTTGTCGGAAACACGGAAACTCAGCCGTGAGAGTACAGAGGTTTGTGATAAAAACGATTCATTGATGTCCCCACATAAACGGGTCATTGTGATCTTCCTCTGTAAGGACCTAATATAGCAAAACTGGTTACATGTCATTTGTGTCCAACACTTTCTATCATCTCAAAGTTATATATCGATCTACTTATGTCATGTAAACTCAAAACGGAATATGATGTATGGAGCTTAACAGAGACAACGAAATTCCGTTCAAAACCTTGAATTATTCTTTTAAATATGGAGTTATATGAAATTCAGGCTGCATTAGTTTGCTTAAATCTGACGATGGTATCAAAAAAGAGTTAAAATGAAAGTGTGCTTTGTGCGATTTTTAACTACGTTTAAGAGCAACATTTACACCATGAATGGTTCTAGAATGATTTAAACGATGTTTCAAAATAAATAAGAAACGTATCAACGATTGATATCAATAGTACATTTCCTCATATTATGGCAACAGTATTTGATACATAACTCTCAGAGTCAAAGTGCTTTCAAGCAGATACAATATAAATATATTTGTTTATTTAGAATTGCCGCTTTTTATAATTTGCTGTGCGTAATAATTTGTCTTTTGAAGTGTTTTATGAGACATGCTATTCATAATAATAGACATGTATATAGAAAATACATTGCACTTTTCAGATCTAATGCTTCCGTGGTTCCAAAATATTTAGGCAATAGTAGTAAACCATATACCAACAGAAGTTTCAGTTTCAAATAGGACACACACGACAATCACAATGAATTTAGAATACAAAGCACAGTAAAGGTGATATTGGCAAATGGGGTAATTCAGTTGTAGAGGTACAAGTGGTGTACAAAAAGTATTTGCACAAAATATTAAGTCAGATAATAGGTTTTGAAACAGGTGTAAACACTTTCAAGTATGTTCCTCTTATATATTTAGGATTATATAAGATCCAATAAGATTATAAAAGAGTCCTAAACATAATTTGACTTCATTTATGTGCTGTCAACTCGACCTCTGGATTCAAGTATTTATGTATTGTGTAAATAAAAGGTTAAGCTAAATGAATTTGGAATATTTACCTCTTTCGGCAATAAATTAAAAACAGATGTCACGGAGTAAACGTGACTGCGGGCATACAAATTGTAAGTACATTTTTTCTGTTCCACGTTGCATCTTCGTAATTATTTTCTTAGTAACAAGCTTCAAACCTAACGTTCTTTAGATTTGTTTTAAAATTAAAATGTATACCTGATGTTCGGTTTATCCAGTTAGAAAGTTGGATAATAATAAAGATCTCTATTGTAAAAAATGCATTAGTTCTAAGGCGTTTCTAAAGAAAATATTTTATTAGAAAAGGGTTCTGGTTTCAGATAAGTAAGACACAAAGGAAGCTTTATGACGAATGCCGATTAATCAACAAATGAAACTTTTTTTTCAATTTAGGTAAGCGATTGTTGGGGGAACAATGGAATAGAGAAATAGTTACTCATAGCATATATCGAAACACCCGTCAATGCGTCCAAGTTTGTTCCACGTATACAATTAGCACTACACATGATTTAACAGGAATCATTATTATTGTACTTTCTTTTACTTACGTCAACTGGAAACCTCAATCTTTGTATTGTCTACTTCAGTGGGTGAGATAGATACCAATTTATTTTATACACCTGTTTCTTCACAGAATGGGCTGGATCTGTAAGAAATAATCTTCATTGGTAAATAATTTAGTAAGGCTCGAATCAGATTGTTTAATTTCCTCCATCGTACATATCCTTTATCAGCCAGGGTAATCGGTATACGATTTCCCTATTTATGG
This sequence comes from Unio pictorum, assembly GCA_030141615.1. NCBI lineage: Eukaryota > Metazoa > Mollusca > Bivalvia > Unionida > Unionidae > Unio > Unio pictorum. The sequence goes on along the minus strand of JARLTB010000060.1, from coordinate 20,170,712 downwards.
GTAGAGAATACAATATATGAATGTGTTTATATTCAATAAAATAAATTATCACACCGGCACGCATAAGTGTGGTATATTCTAGTGAAAGCATATCTTTACTCTTTCCAATAACTTTATATATCTCACAGAAAATTTACTACATGAATAAACGGTAGCTATAATCTTCTCCCCTGAAAACAATAACCAGATAATTTACCCTAGCTTTTATATTTAGTTCCAGTTAATTAAATAATCTGGTAGTAAACTTCCTAGGAATGTTCTTCAATAATCATCTAATTTTGGAAATACCAGATTGAAAAGCTAATTCACACGTAAAATGAAATATATTCATCTCTTCAAAAATCCTATAAGGACCCCCTGTGGATCTAATCCAGAGACCTTATTAACCATATATAGATAACGTGTAAGGTCAAAACTAGGTTATGGATGCCACGTTTACAACAAACTGAAACAAACATTACTGAACAAACTGGATACCATCCAAAGGATAGAATTATATGTTCTGATTGCAACGGCACACTAAAAGCAACAGCATTGGAACACTTCAAATTCTTACTGGTTAACTGCCATAAAAATAAGAAGACAGGAAATGCACCTCCGATTTCCCGATCGAACTACAAATCACTTTAACACTCATCCTACAAACGTAACCATTAAAATGCAACAAACCGTTTAGCAGCAAACTAGTTCCTACCCCACTAGGTGGCAAACAAATCCTTGAACCCAAGAAATAGCTACCAACACCACTTGTTCTACAAGAAGGGTACACTCACTCATCTGACAGCGCCCCTTAGACATCCCTTATGCCTAGGGTCAACACTTGAACCCCCATGTATGGAAGCAAATTGAAACATGGCTCTAAACCCAAAGTTGTTGTTGTAATGGAAATATAAGCCACCTACTATGACTTTGTAAACATTTTCCAACGGTTCCAAAACAACCGAATCTCCCAAGAGTAGTTCTTGGCTAGAGCTTTTAATATGCTTCAGGAATTATCCACAGCTGATCAGATAGTTAAATTCATATAGATAACCTAGCATATATGAATCCTTGGGAATTAGTTAGCCATCAAATTCGCAAAAACATGTTAGGAAACACTAACCATGCCCCACCTAAATATAGCATAACAAAAGCTCAATGCATAACAAGAAACTATATTAACTAGAAATGACATGCGCACTGGTACTTTACCACCAAAGTCAAGATACTCTACTCCATTATAAAAGAAACCAATATGTTCATCAAACCACCCAAAGTGAACAGCCTGCCCCAAAACATTATCCATCGCATCATAAGCGGACAAACAAAATCATTAGAATATTTTGGCAAGCATCTAGGACCCACACCTGATAATATCAACTGATATCACTGCAAAGCCATTGAAGACCTGCCACATATAGTACATTGTTGCTCGAATGATCAGGTAGCTATAATTAAATAACAAAAGCCCCTAAATTGGATACCCCTACCACTTGCCCAGATTTACCTACAAATGACAACGCGAACATAAATCTGACCTACCAAAACATATTTAAATTTTTCGACATGTCTAAACGAAACGTATAATATTAAGCACCTTAAAACATAACAAAACTCCCTTGACATGTACCGGGGGATCTGAATACACTGTGAAACGTAAATATCCCACCGAAACACTCTTTAACCGGTTTAATATTCATAGACAGACGGGCGTTTTTTATACATCCCTACGGACCAGAATACTCAGCAAAGGCCCCCGTCTTCTAAAATTCAAAATTTATCCTTAAAACTCAACATTAATATTATATATCATAAAGACCCTTTTCGTCTGTGCTCTTTACCTACCATTATCATGAAAGACAGCCAAGGTAATACTGCGGCCTACTTATATGATACAGACTATACGTACACTAAAGCAACGCAGTTTTCTATCCAATCCAGCTTAGCTCATCTTTAGAACAGTTTGAACACAAGAAACAAAATTAAAGTGTCGTGCAAGTACACCCGTTTAGACCAGTAAGCAGGAATGAGTGGACTTCTACCTGCATATGGTCGCCTGCCTTCTTGGTCACTTCATATCTTACCTCAGTGGGAAACATATAAGATACATAAAGCCAAAATAATTGCGTAGCGAGTGGCACTATGGTGTCAGAATAATCGCACAATTATAGCAAGAGGTCTACAATAACTACCAAGTCAGTAGAGCCGCTATTAGAATCCATCGGTTAAAAATTAAAATCTTGTATGACATAACAGTGGCCAAATATTGTATATTTCGTTCAGAAATATTAGTTATTAAACATTTGTAGCGCATCTACAACGTACACTATGTACTTTTTTCAATTGTTAGGACGAAGAACACGTTTAAAATTTGTTTTTATTTGACCCAATTGTAAAGGTTGCTAATACATTATTTCATTGTTTTGTCCATTAGTTTAACTAGACTAAATTTGGAAATGTACGGGCTGACGTTCTTTGGAGTGCACAACATTTATGGCTCAGGGTAACTTCGAGTTCTTTGTCCTCTTGCCTCACTAGGGCATCATATCACGTCGAAGATGTGGACAATCTCATCTCGCCTAAAGCTTGGTGTCCTGATGTGGCGTTTTCGTTGCTATCAATAGCAACGGCCGTACATACTGCTTCGACCGGCACCTAGTACAGTCAATAACTGATCAAAATCATTTTCTGTTAATATGTGTGTGTGTTGGGCCCATTCTCACTCATGAGAGCCCTTCATTCTGATCGTTAGGGACATTTAGACACTATATATTACGGCTAAATCAACAGTGCTACTTGCGCACATAAACGCCTGGGTGAACTAGCAGTAATTCCTTCCCCTAGGAACATTTAGCTCCCCGCTGCGATTGAAGAAACCTGTCGCACATCCCCTTTTGGGCGCACGCGACGTAAATCCATGTATTCAATTGCTCAACCTTTCATTTCAATATATTAGAAACAGTGTTAAAGTTCGCTTAATGTATTAGGTGCGTATACGCTCAGATACCGATATCATCAGGTATCAAAGTGTAAAAAAAGATGTTTCCTGCAATGGAAACGCTAGAGTTATTTCCGTACACAATAATATATTATGTGTGGAATCTTTTTATAATAAGCTGTATTGTGTTTTGGAAACAATGTGGATGACAGTGAAATAAAGAAAAAAAGATGTAAAATCTAGTCGGACAAGGAGAACGTCGTGTATGTGGAGAGTATGCTGAGAAAGAGGGTATTTTATTCTCGTTGGAGAGATTAAAGCTGATTTTGTTAAGAGCACAGAAGATATTCAGAAGGCATGGGTAAATATCTACAATATCTATAAAGTAGTTTTCATGTAATATATTGTAGCAAGAAAATGCTGATAATAACGTATGTCTAGCATTTTCTGGTTAACGTACATGAAGTATTTATAACTAGTGTTAATGCGTTATTTTCAAGCTAATATCAAAATTGGAGCTTTAAATAAGATGAATAAAGTCAAAACAAATTAAACTAGACTAAAATCAGTCTTTGTTTATTATGACAAACAACAGATTAAACATAAAGAAAATAAATCGGTTCAGCAGTGCATCCTAGATTTAAATTATTATTTCATAATGTAATTCACATCAAGACACATCTACTTCATGTTTTTCTAAAGTACAATTTTAATCTGACACAAAATTGCATTTTCTTAGTTATAGCAGTATTATGATTTTAATTATAATTATTCTGTAAAAAACGAAACATTCATCTATAAATTTGAAAAAACAATGTAATTATTATCACGGACTCAGTAGTACGTTTGTTATTCTCCGTGTCTCAGCTAAACCAGGAGATGCTGCAGCGTAAAACCAAGCAATATATATTCATAAATGGAAATTGTATGTTCTAAACGTTTCAATTTAACTCTCACCTTACTTACATAGCAAGATTAAAATGTTTGATTTTGAGGAATATATACGTTTTAAATATAAATTTGTATTTCGAAATACCAGACACTTTAATAGCTCGCTATCGTCTTATTGCAGAATAAATTATATTGATCATTATTGACAACATATTCATTAATATGTCAAACCACGTCAATAATACTTAACAAACATTTAATACATTTTTCGATTCCAACTGATACAACAATCATCATTCTAATCCTTAATTCCTTCAATTATGTTTCCATCAAGATAAATATATACCTTCATTTAATATGTTTTCATAATAGTTTTTTCTAGCATTTTTAAGCGAATGAAAAATGATAGCTTATCAAAGCCAAGGACATGTTTTGGGACAAAAACAACAACTACACTACCTTCGCAGGAGCTGATTATAAATCAAAGTGGTGACCTTCCACAAATGTGGTTCCTGCCTTTTTGGAATAGATCCACCTACACCTTATCGACAAAACAGTAGTTATCCAGATGCCATAATTCTTCATCTAATTTATTGCGCTGATTTAATAACATATCCAGCTTAAGTGGATATTCAAGTTATATAGTAGCACTGTACATCAAATCATCCGAAGCATGTATGAGATATATTTCATTCCAGAAAAATAAAAGTCAAAGTTATTTCAATTATTCATAGAACAACATATATAAATATTATATAACAAATTATTTTATGAAATAACTTGCATCTTTTAAATTTTTTTAAAAAGGTATGACCTCTAAATGTGTTACTTAAATGTGAATTATGAAGATCTTAAAGATCTCTAGTATGTCAGCAATGAATGTTCTTAGAACGAATATGCCAAGTAATTTTCATGTTTCGATTTTCATGTTTCGATTTTCATGTTTCGATTATTTTTAATGTCATATTTTAACAGTAGTTGAATATAATGTTTTGTACTTAATATCTTTGTCAAAATCGTTAAATAGAAATATGTAACTAATAATTTAGAATTTACCTTCAATGCGTTTCAGATGTGAACACCCATCAAATGTTATGGTTATGTATACAAAATAATCTGTGCTCACTATGTTAATGACCTACTGTTGCGGACAATAGCACCATCCCACAGTCTTTCCAACTTCCATAGTTTTATTTACTGTTTCAACGTTTTACAACTTTGTTGCTTTATATTTCCTATTTTTATTTGTGTTCTTTAAAATGACCCGTCTATCCAACCTGTTAAAACCTTTAGGTAAGCATATACAATTAATGGTTTGAAAATCATATAATCAGACGATTCTAGTTTGTCTCTCCGTATAGTTCTCCTCAGAAGAAAAGTCTTATCTCCATTTCCTCTGAGATTTGAGCTTACAAATCGCGTTTGACTACACATTTCATGTGTACTATTGCATACAGTTTTGGAAGATGGTGACTTGAATATATTTAGAATCATTGTATGTCCAAACGACGGTAACTCAACGGTAATGTGCATAGCAAAAAAAATGCTTCAAATAGGGATTATAATAAACGAAATATATGCAATGTAGCAACATTGAATATCGATGCTTTTAGTCAGTATTCTTGCTAGTGTTGCTTCTTTCCAAATATTCTCCTGGAATCACACTCAGCCAAACTTGATAAGAAATCCTCGTACACGTATCTGCAAAATGTAATCTCTTTTATTATTCTTTCTGTAAAGGGAATATATTAAAACCACAAAGTTGAAGTAGAAAGGGTAGTATATTTTTATTTTATACTACAATATAGTAACTTGAATTATATTCGGATGTATGACATTTCTGCGCGTCGATTATTTAACATTTTGATCCCGAAATCAATAGACTACCGCCGAATAATAAAATTAAATTATCAAACAATTCGACACCGCAAATCCAGCAGATGTATTCTGTGAACGGAAACAAATTTTCACTGAAACTATCTGACCTTCAGACCTATTGAGCAAGTAATCGAAAGGTTGCATCTTTCTTATTTAAACTTCAAGTTTTCGACAAACGGTTAGTTTGTCACAAAGGGCTAGTGTTGTGTTCCGAAAACTTAGTTAATTCTTGCAGACATTCCACCTAGGGTTTTGATCTTATAACCCCTAAATTATCATACATCTTCAGTATTTGAATTGCAACTTATGTATAAGTTTACCGTAGTGAAATGATCTAAAGCTTAAACAATTTTGCGACAGTCGAATTCTCATTCTGCTTAAAATGATATCTAGTCGCAAATGAAGCCATCTATTCAGGTGAGAAAATATTTAATAAAAGATGTAAGTTATAATGTGACAAATTATTTCATTAGATTCTCTGAGACCCTGACAGGAAATTGTAGGTATTTTGTAGACGTGTTAAGTTCGTGGGCGGAGATTGTCTTTTAGCTTTTTAAATCCGTACGAATTTAGTCTTTTAACCGATTTAAACCCAAAATGAAAGATTTATCATATACAACACATGGAAAAGATATAAGTTATAGGACTTCTGAGGAAACGGTAACTTGAACAAGGGGACTGATGTTAGGATATCATAATGTGTTTTGTTTTGCGTTATGGACGACTTACACATATGCGGACCATGGAATATATAATAATAAATCCTTACATACCTTCTGAACTAAATTCAGCTAAACATTCTGGTAGCTCACGTTATCATTCAACTCCCAACCGAAATTACAATTACGTTATTCATCAGGTTTTTTATTTTAATATTTTCAGTGTGGTTCTAGCTGTAAGCGTTACTTGTGAATATATTAATTGTCCCCATATTGACAGGCAGTCATAAAACCATGTCTGACGAAGCAATCGATAAATCTACAATCCTCTTCTGGCTAGATAAGAAAAATATTTGCATGAATGTTTAGTAACGTAAATGATTTCGTGACTGTAGAACACTTTGGCCTGGTTAAAGCATATTGTAGTATGTTTTAACTGTGTGCTTAACGTTGTCAATAATTGTATATTGTGCCTCAGATAACGAAAACGTATTGTGTATTACGTTTGTCCATCAAGGACTGAAGATTGAAAATATAATAGTCACATAGCATTTGTTTAAATTGAGACTGGAATGTTAAGTTAAATGATTCCCATCTAGATCAAACGAAACTGTTTGTAAATATGATTTGATTAAAAACAATTCAAGTTTGTTTTAGGCCAGTCTTTGGGAATGCGTTTTGACCGCAAAAGTCAGTTGTGTTAAAATGTAATTTAAGAAGATTCATTTGTTTAAAATATTCATTGTAATTGCTAAGGCGTTTACTCAGTTTGGATGAATAAAGATCGTTTTACTAAATGACTAATAAACCACTGCGTTATTATGAACTCATTCAATACCATTGTAGATTACACAGTTGTCTTATTTCTAGACATTGAAGACTATTGTAATTAATTCTGAACGTTTATTTTTAATTTTGGACTTGGCTATGGAATTTGCACTTGTATTGCAGATTCATAAATTGCTTGTTGATTTTTCTGAAATTGATATGTTTACAGTATTTCTGTTACTTAATTTAAGAATCAGAGTCGTAAAACTGTTATTGTGACCTCTGTTGGTCTGACACTACTAGCTGACACAATGTAAGCCCACACTCCAGCAGACGTAAGTCCGGTTTGGAAATACATTATTGACAACTGGAATCCGTGAAAGAAACTATGTAGACGAAATGACTCAAAGCGTTGTAATGTATCCCAAACTGGCTATATTATGTACACGAACAACTCACAGCTTTGCTTCTGAACATTAGGTTCAAACATGCTTTCCTTTTCTTCTGGACAAATCCTAAAATCAAAGTAAGGGCTTTGTTCATCAATCCTTGGTATATCGAAGCCTCAAAACTGAAACAATTATCATCACCATCATTCGTACAACATATTCTTCGTGTGGGACAGAGAAAAAAAAATATTTTTAACAGCTACTTTATGATTCATAAGAACCTGGTGTACATTTTCTCTTAGTGGCAAGTGATACATCACAATATAAAACAGTTACTTATTTAATCACATAAATGTGAATTCGACAATGTTGATGGTTCTGAGAAGGAGTTCACATGGTTATGATTGAAATGTAGAAATCCATCACATGTTTCTAAGCGATAATGGGACATAATAAGCAATGTATGCGTATGAAAATGCCTGCTTTTGCTAAATATTAGCTACCGGAATTTTGTAAGCGACAATAGTGCTACCTGTGTAAGATAAAGCTATTGCATGTACATAGCGTCTTGCCTATTGTGCTTACATTTTGTATTTTCGCCATTTGATGAGCATAAAAATAAAGTATACTGGCGGACAAAAGAGACGAATAAACGAAATCGTGACAAGACAATACCATCGGGTAAAGATTTGAAGTAATACAAATATAGGGACTGGTTTAGAAGCAACTACCAGGGTTAAAAATAAGCATGGAAATTCGTCTATAAATACTTAATGTCTTAATGTTGATATCACTGATTAATCACTGTATATTGCCTTATGAGAAGGACCGGAGCGATGACCTGAGGCAAGGATGAGTGAGGCTAGAGGAAGTGCGAGGAATGCTGCGAACATGCGGAGGAGGTCCATCTCATTCCTGCGTACTGGTCTAAACTGGTGTAGTTGCACGAATTTTGAGTCATGGTTCTTGTGTTCAAACTGTTCTAAAGATAAGCTAGGTTGGATTGAATGGAAAACTGTATTGCTGTAGTGTTAGTATAGTCTGTATCACAGAGGTAGGCCGAATTATTAGCGTAACTGTATTTTATGATAGAACTAGGTAAAGACGAAAAGTATCTTTATTATATACAATATTATTGTTGAATTTTAAATATACATTTTGTATTTTAGAAGACGGGGACCTTTGGTGAGTATTATGATCCCTCGGGACGTATCAAAAGCGCTCGTTTATCTATGTTGAAGAGAGGGCTATTTATGTTTAACAGTTGTTAGTTTTGAGCTGAAGGGACACATTTATTGAGTATTTATATCCCCCAGGACATGTTAAGTGTGCCCACCTGCTAGTGGAGATCTACTATAATGTGAGGTCGGGGTTTTATGTTTTAGTGTGTTTTATATTATAGTTATAGTTTTTAGTTTAGATATGTCTATGAATTTAAATATGTTTCGGTAGGTCAAATTTATGTTGCGGTTCTCATTATGTAAGTAAATATGGGTAAGTTGTAGGGGCTCCATTTTTTTTTGGGGGGGGGGGCTTTTTCAATTTTCATTATAGCTACCTGATCAATTGAGTAGCTATTGAATTTATGTGGCAGGTCTTCAAAGGCTTTGCAGTGACAGCAATTGATATTGTTAGGCGTGGGTCCTGGATATCTGCTGATAATTTTGTTTTTCAAGTTATGATGCATTTGATAACTTTGGGGGGGGAGGGGCAAGCTGTTCACTTTGGGGAGTTTGATGGACATATTGGTTACTTTTATAATGAAGTAGAGTATCCTGACTTTGGTAGTGGAGTTCCAGTGCACCTGTCATTTCTGGTTAATATAGTTTCTCGTTATGCATTGGGCTTTTGTTATGCTATATTTGGATGGGGCATGTGTAGGGTTTCCTAACATGTTTTCGCTCATTCCTATATGCGAGGGTATCCAAATGAATTCACCTATCTGATCATCTATGGATAATTTCTTAAGCAAATATAAAGCTCTAGCCAAGAATTGCTCTCTGAGAGATACAATTGTTTTGGATCAGTCTTGGAAAATGTTTAGGAAGCCAGAATAGGTGGCTTATATTTCCATTACAACAATGGTTTTAAGAGTAGAAATTTGTTCTTCTTTGCTTCCATAATTGATGACTCTTGGGATAGGGTTTGTCTAAAAGGCGGGTGAGAAGAGCGAGTGTGCTATTCTTGTAGAGCAAGTGTTGGTAGCTTTTCTTCAAGTTCAAGGACTTGTTTGCCACGTAGTGGGTTAGGAACTAGTTTGCGGCTAAACAGTTTGTTGCATTTGACAATGGTTACCTTTGTAGTATGTGAGTCAGGGTGATTTGATTTGATTGGGGTATCGGAGAACCATTTCCTGTTTTCTTATTTTAATTGCACTTCACCGGTGAGGATTTGAAGTTCGTCCAATGAAGTTGACTGTAGGGTGCTATTGCAAACAGATAAAGCTTTCCTTCAGATGGTATCCAGTTTGTTCAACAGTTTTTTTTTCATCGAGTTGTAAACGCGGCGTCCATAATCTAGTTTCGACCTTATAAGTGATCTATAGAAGGTTGATAAGGTCTTCGGATTCGATCCACAGGTGGTCCCTTGAAGATTGCTTAACACATTATTATCTTGTTTTCACTTTTGAATTAATTGTTCAATCTGGTTTTTCAACCGCTCCGGTGGTCTAATGGCTAGAGTGTCCGCCCCGGAAGCGGAAGGTCGTCGGTTGGATCCCCGGCCGAGTCATACCAAAGACTTACAAAAATGTTACTAACAGCTTCCTCGCTTGACACTCAGCATTAGGAGGTTAGTGTTAGGACTGGTCGGCCTGGTGTCAGGATAATGTGACTGGGTGAGACATCATGCTACATGTCTGCGGCATGATGTCTCAGTGCTAGACATCATTATAAACTGCCTCACTGCAGACATCGTAGCGATATGACTGAAAAAAATTGTTAAAGCTACGTTAAAAATCCTAATCAAACAAACAAACAAACAAACAATATAGTGTTTCCAAGTTAGATGATTATCGATGAACATACCTAGGAATTTTACTGCCATAACCCTTAATTGAATAAAACTGCATATAGAAGACAGGGTAAATTATCTGTGAGATATATCAAGTTGGCAAAAAGAGTAAAGATATGCTTTCACGAGAATATACCAAACGTACGCGTGCCGGTGTGATAATTTATTTTATTGAATATAGACACATTCATTATTGTTATTCTCTACTTATAAATACGGAAATCTCATACTTATTTTCCAGGCTGAAAAAGGATACGTTCAATGGAGGTAATTTAACACTCTGATTCGAACCGTCCTTTATGATTTGAAAATGAAGACTATTGCTTACATATCCAGCCCATTCTTCGAAGAAACAGGTACATACAATAAATTGTTATCTACTTCACCAACTGAATTTGACGAAAGATTGAGGTTTCCAGTTGACATAAGTAAAAGAAATTAAAATAATATTGATTCCTCTTAAATCTTGTGTAGTGCTAAGTGTACAAGTGGAACAAGCCTGGACGCATTGACAGGTGTTTCAAAGCCAGATTTCCTAATATATGCTATGAGTAACTATTTTTCTATCCCATTGTTACCCCAACAATTCCTTACCTAATTCGCTAAAGTTTCATTTGTTGAGTATTCTGCATTCCTCAGAACTAATGCAATATCTTTCTAATATAGATTTTTATTGTTATCCAACTTTCTAATTGGATAAACCGAATAACACGTCTACCTATTTATGTAAGAACAAATCTAAAGAATGTTAGGTTTCAAACTTGTTTCTCATAATTAATAAGATGCAAAGTAGATTAGAAAAAATGTACTTACAATTTTCATGCCCGCAGTAACTCTTACTCTGTCTCTATTTAATTGCCGAAAGAGGTACTAACAAAATAAGTAAGAATGCAACGTTGAATAGAAACAATGGACTTGCAATGTGCATCCCCTAGTTACTTTTACTCTGTAACATCTGTTTCTAATTTATTATCCGGAAGAGGTACATCTTCCAAATTCTTTTTCCTTAAGCTTTAATTTACACAATATAGAACTATCTGAATCAAGAGTTCGAGCTTGACACCACAGGAAAGAAGTCAAATTATGTTTAGGACTCTTTTCTATTCTTGTTGAATCTTACATAATCCTAAATCTGTAAGTGGAGCAAATTTAAAATTATTTACACCTGTTTCAAAACCTATTATCTTTCTCAATGCTTTGTGCAAATATTTTTTGTATACCACTTGTACCTCTACAAATGAATACCCCATTTGCCAATATCACCTTTACTGTGCTTTATATTCTAAATTCATTGTGATTTTCGTGCGTCCTATCGGAGCTTCATAAATATGCACACAAATATACACAATCGTCAAAACAATGAATTATTATGAAATTCACATTGTTCTCCGTGATACTAGTGACAGGATTTGATGAAAGAATGGTAAAATTCTCATCTTCCGCTGGGATAGTTTTATTTAGAGCGATTTTGATAGTCGCATGTTCAGAATATGAATTACACGTATATTATTGTGAAAATGCAGTTGTATATTAAACCGTTATATAATGTAGTATCTCTTAACACATAATATGTAAAGTCGAGGCGGAAATTCATTGTTTTCCTTCCTAAAGAGGCCGGTTATTAAAATAACATGTTTTTACATATGTTATTTGATTATTTTTCTAAATATGTAAAAACAGTGCGAGTACGGCTTTAATTCGAACGAGGATAATGATAAAATAAGTAATCTGTGCAATCTATGTTATTTTATAGGGATATGGTGTCAAACGTTTCCAGAATTAAAGACTTCTAACTGCGGAACTTCATCAATTTATAAAAGAAATAGTTTCACAATTAAACAGTCTTATTTTATAAAACATCACTGAAGTACTCGATGATGCTTATAGAAGATAAGTTTACCTTATAGATAAATTAAGAATACGGTTTCATGCTAACGTTTGATGATGATATAAAAAGTTAAATTATTGATAATATCAATCAAAGAGAAGGAAATCTAAGGGCCTTTACCAAGGAAATACTGGTTCATCCTATCAGGATTGGTCTTGAGTATCCAAACTACATCCATTGCGCTAATAGTCATACGTTTTTGCTAGCTTATCTTCCGAATCTCCTCTATCTTGCTAAAGTCAAAAAGCTCTGTATGATCTCTAAAGAGCAATTCTGGAGAATGATAGTATGAAATGACATGCTTGTTTCTAAGGATCACGTCGAATAGTACTGATGGCAGTGATCGTCTTTGGTACAATGATGATGTTGACGTTGAGAAAAAGAACCAACATTAAAAGATATGAATTTGAAGATAATTAAAGAATGGTGAATATTGATATATATATATATATATATATATATATATATATATATATATATATATATATAACTGAATTTTAAAAAATCTTGAAACAATAAGAATAGAACATAACAAATGTGAACAAAAAATGCTAAAAAACAAATATAATACAAAAAGAATAAAATAGGTCACCCCAATGGTCTGGAAAGATCAGCCGGGAGTGAGCACCATCCAAGACAGAAAGAAAATGATGTCATTGACAATCCTGGGGTTCATACGGGACATGTGCTGCCCCTGATTCTACTAAGATTTCATAAGGCACCTTGGGGGCTCATATGGGGAATGTGCTGTCCTAACTATACTGTGTTGGTAATTCACCAAACACGCCCTTTTGAGCCTGATAGACTGTCGTTGACAGGTTAGGGTTCACAACGAGGGTGGTGTGTTTGGTGCTGCCCCTGAGCCTATTAAGATGTCATAAGACACCTTAGGGGATCAAATGGGTTTTGTTGTCTTGTGTATATCTCTAAGCGTGCTACGATGCCATAAAGCACCTTAACACGAGTGCAGATTGTGATGTCTTGTGTATACCTCTAAGCGTGCTAAGATGTCATAAGGCACCTTAACACGAGTGGAGATTGTGCTGTCTTGTGTATATCTCTAAGCGTGCTAAGATGTCATGAGGCACCTTAACACTAGTAGAGATTTTTGCTGTCTTGTGTATATCACTAATCGTGTTGAGATGTCATAAGGCACCTTAACACAAGTAGAGATTGTGCTGTCTTGTGTATATCTCTAATCGTGTTGAGATGTCATAAGGCACCTTAACACGAGTACAGATTTTTGCTGTCTTGTGTATATCTCTAATCGTGTTGAGATGTCATAAGGCACCTTAACACGAGTAGAGATTGTGCTGTCTTGTGTATATCTCTAATCGTGTTGAGATTTACATAAGGCACCTTAACACAAGTAGAGATTGTGCTGTCTTGTGTATATCTCTAATCGTGTTGAGATGTCATAAGGCACCTTAACACGAGTAGAGATTTTTGCTGTCTTGTGTATATCTCTAATCGTGTTGAGATGTCATAAGGCACCTTAACACGAGTAGAGATTGTGCTGTCTTGTGTATATCTCTAATCGTGTTGAGATTTACATCAGGCACCTTAACACGAGTAGAGATTGTGCTGTCTTGTGTATATCTCTAATCGTGTTGAGATGTGATAAGGCACCTTAACACGAGTAGAGATTGTGCTGTCTTGTGTATATCTCTATGCGTGCTAAGATGTCATAAGGCACCTTAACAGGAGTGGAAATTGTGCTGTCATTATAACTTTTATGTTTATTAAAAGGTATATTTATTATATAATGAACCACGAAAATATCAATGATATAATTTCTGCTTTAACAAATTTTAAAAAATCAAGGAATACAAATCATCAGATAGACTAAATTGTGACAAAATCCTCCCTGACTTTGAGTACTTGCAAGAGCTTCAATATGAAAAAAATATATACGCTACCGTCCCAGCTTAGATTCGTTAAGGCAATCCAGCTGGTTGTTCACGCATCATTAGCGGCTAGCAGCGAATTAAGTAAGTTCATACCTGTGTTAACCGCAGTAGAAAAATTAAGAGCGGAATTATCAAAGCAATATAAAACGAAGAAAAACATAATTTCAATCGTAAGACTACTAAAAAAGATTATGCAAAACGAAAGTACAAACCCGATTCTCGGTAACCAAGGCATTTTTTAAATAACGAAGCGAAGCGAGTACGGAAATATTTATTCAGAATATAATTCGTACTTCTAAAATCATCCGCGCTGATACATTTGCTAATTAAGAAAGGTAAATAGCTACTACAAATAACAAAAACCATCCGATTTCGTAACTTTGAACGGGTATATACTTTACAAAACCAACTAGGTTGATTTCATCAAGGCGACCGAATTGTTCATTTTGAACGGGTATTAATTTCATTTTTAATAAAAACAATTATGCGACTGAAAAATATTATAAATAAAATATTTTTTGGCACTTTGATTTCAACATTTAAGATTTCACATAGAGACTTACTTGTAAAATCTCCCAATCAAGTTCAATCAGATTACCAGATTGGCCAGTGAGTTTAAAATGTATTCTCTTTCATAAATTATTATGACATTACATATAGAAAGTAGTTACTGGTTCTTGAACAATTAAAAATCCAGGTGGAGCCCGTGGTGTAAATTAATATAAAATGTATCCCTGCTGCGGCTGATTTGAGTTTTCGAGATTTATTAGGTAGCTTCAGTCAATAACATCACATACGAGATTTACTGCAATCACCGAGGATATATTTACATATCCAAGTGATATATGTCTCCCGCCCCCGTCAGGGTCATTATTATGTTTGAGTATGACCCCTCGAGGTTTTTTGTATCCATGCAGCGAGTATTTTAGGGCAGGTTTGCATTGATAAGATCTATGTTACCCATGTATATTGCACCTCCCTTTTGTAGATCGTCTGTTTAAAGTACTTATAACGACAGCCATAAACTGTTTGGTAGAAAACAAATCATGTGACCGAGACATATGGGACAGATTATTATGGGTACATATACTTAATCCCCACACGACCTTAACTCAAATGTGATTCTATCCGCTGTGGAACAAAATATGGCTAATAATGAGGTCTACGTTACATAGAGTTTAACAGTTAAAATCTACCGCTTATGAAAATAATAGATTTATATGAAAACTTAAAGAAAATATAAACTACCCCACCCCCATATTTTCACGCATTCTACGCATGCAATACATAGTTAAGCACATCTACGCATAATGGAACTGTTTCGGCAGTGATTGCTATTAGTACACTGATGCGTGACTCAGTAATGAGATTAGGCTAATTAGTTGACGGATTAATTAACTTTTTGTTCTAATCTGGAGAGTTTAGACGAAATGCTGGATGCTTCTTAATGTGTTATAATAATATGAAAATAAAATGTGGACTATATTTTTAGGGGTGTGTGCGTGCGTGTTGAGTCTTTGAATAATAAAATCGGCTACCATTTGGCGGAGGAGAAATTGAAAGAAAAGACCGATTCAAAATGGTTTCCCGCTAAATATTTGAGTAAGTATTTTCAGATTAAAAGAAAACAAATGAGAATATTGAAAATTTATTTAGATTCAAATAAATAAACAGAAAATATAGTATTTATAAAGTTACTGAAGAAATCCGTTTTCAAATATAAGTGATTACCGGATGATATCTATGCATGTGTGTTGATAATGTCAAAATAGTTAATTGCATGTATATTCAATGTCATCGACACACACACACACACACACAGAGATATATATATATATATATATATATATATATATATATATATATATATATATATATATATATATATATATATATATATATATATATATATATATATATATATATATATATATATATATATATATATATATATATATATATATATATATATATATATATATATATAAGCTTGGATGCATTGACGGGTGTTTCGATATATGCTATGAGTAACTATTTCTCTATTCCATTGTTCCCCCAACAATCGCTTACCTAAATTTGAAGAAAAAAAACAAGTTTTATTTGTTGATTAATCGTGATTCGTCATAAAGTTTCTTTTGTGTCTTACTTATCTTAAACCAGAACCCTTTTCTAATAAAATGTTTTCTTTAGAAACGCCTCAGAACTAATGCAATGTTTACAATAGAGATCTTTATTATTATCCAACTTTCTAACTGGATAAACCGAACAGCACGTATACATTTTTATTGTAAAACAAATCTAAAGAACGTTAGGTTTGAAGCTTGTTACTAAGAAAATAATTACGAAGCTGCAAAGTTGAACAGAAAAAATGTACTTACAATTTGTATGCCCGCAGTCACGTTTACTCTGTAACATCTGTTTCTAATTTATTGCCGAAAGAGATAAATATTCCAAATTCATTTAGCTTAACCTTTAATTTACACAATACATAAATACTTGAATCCAGAGGTCAAGTTGACAGCACAGAAATGAAGTCAAATTATGTTTAGGACTCTTTTGTAATCTTGTTGGATCTTATATAATCCTAAATATATAAGAGGAACATACTTGAAAGTGTTTACACCTGTTTCAAAACCTATTATCTGACTTAATATTTTGTGCAAATACTTTTTGTACACCACTTGTACCTCTACAACTGAATACCCCATTTGCCAATATCACCTTTACTGTGCTTTGTATTCTAAATTCATTGTGATTGTCGTGTGTGTCCTATCCGAAACTGAAACCTCTGTTGGTATATGGTTTACTACTATTACCTAACATTTTGGAACTACGGAAGCATTAGATCTGAAAAGTGCAATGTATTTTCTATATACATGTCTATTATTATGAATAGCATGTCTCATAAAACACTTCAAAAGACAAATTATTGCGCACAGCAAATTAAAAAGAAGCGGCAATGCTAAATAAACAAATATATTTACATTGTATCAGCTTGAAAAAACTTTGACTCTGAGAGTTATGTATCAAATACTATTGCCATAATATGATGAAATGTATCATTGATATCAATCATTGGTACGTTTCTCATTTATTTTTCAAACATCGTTTAAATCATTATGGAAACATTTATGGTTCAAATATTGCGCTTAAACGTGCTTAAAAATGGTCCAAAGATTACTATCATATGATGTTTTACGTATGAATACATTTTAACTTTACATCTTTCTTAAACCATCGTCCGATTTAAGCAAATTAATGTGGCCTGAATTTGATGTAACTCCCGATTTAGCTCCCGATACATGTTTACCAATGTTTTGAACATGAAGCTGCTTGCGTCATATTCCATTTAAATTTTACCTGAAAGAATTAGATCGATATATAATTTCTGAGATGATAGAAAGTGTTAGACACAAATGACCTGTAACCAGTTTTGCTATACTAGATCCTTACAGAGGAAGATCACAATGACCCGTTTATGTGGGGACATCAATGAATCGTTTTTATCACAAAGCTATCTACTCTTTTCGTTTGTTTTTCCGTGTCTCCGACAAAGCACCAGTGACAAAAGATCTAACTATTAGCAATAAGAGAGAGTATATGAGTCGTTAATAATTGTCTAACAGAATATATCCTTTAATGTAATTTAGTTGCCGATCCATATTTACCAAAGATATGTAGAAGTTTAGAACCATTTCAAACAGGACATCTGGAGCAAAAGTGACAAAAAAGTGTTTTTGTTAACCTCTCAATATATGTTTATCCAATCAGTAACATGATACTTTACATTTTATTGTCTCAATGCGAAATATTAGGCCATGCTAAGATTAGATCACTGTGGATTAAGTTCAGTGTGTTCTTGGCTCCGCAACTCTAAAATATATTCCCCATGGCATAGTAATATGTCGTTGTCCTCCAAGAGAAAATATTTTGTTTTTGCCACAATTTCCTTTCTTTATGCAGCCAATGTTCTTAATAATACTTTTACGTTTCTTAAATGCGGAAACATACATCAGTGATGTACTCTAACAAAACCTTGATTACATATGGATTAAGTGTCAATGACATTTAAGTCTTTATAATTTGAACTGTCAATTTTGAAAATGCAGTAAATTTGTCTCAGCAGCCGCCATTATCCCCCGCATTCTATATTTATAATTTCCAGGTTAATGCTAAGAATTATGTGATTTATTTCTATGTTCCAATCATACAAATCCAAGAAATCATCTTCACAGCTTCTCATTCTGGTTCATTTGTTTAAATAATAACAATTTTATTTGTAAAGTACAACAATCACTAATCCAAAAGTTCTTCCAATAGAACAAAAGGTACAGGTTACAATTATATTTCTTTGCTCTACCTTATATGAAACAAGACAAATATTTATGGACAATAATACGAGAACAACATGCACGAGATACATACTTTCAAATTAAATCCCAAACAAAACTACATGGAACATAATGCATCCAAAAGTGCAGAATGTCCTGAACGAATTTTAGTATTCTTAAATTTCCTGATAAGATGGAAACTATAATGTCTTTGAATACGCTCACAATACTAGAAAGTGGTGTATTACTAAACAAAAGAGTTGTAATAGCGCAAAAGTGAAAGACTATTTTAATAATTCCAATGAATTTTAACCACAATCGATTCGAACGGAGACTAATCTAAATCGGTAAATAATTTATTTGTTTACGCAATTTCTTTTTGATACACATTTTTATTTACCTCATAGAGCAGTAATTTCAACTGATAATTTCATTCCAGTTTAAACAAATACATGTACATATTCTCCTTTCAACTTTCAATGATGAACAATAGATAGCTGTGTAAATTTTAATATTTATATCATCCAAAGTACAATTTAAAATCATGGATAAACTTTAAGCACACAAATAAATATACAAGGTGTTTTGCAGTGCACATACACATCTAATTTACTAAACGTACGTAAAACATGTATCTCTACTCAAATTTTGTCTAGCTGGAAGGGGAGTAACGATTTATTGAGTTCTTCTTACTTACAAGAATCCCATCAAAGTCTAGGACTGCCCGCATTTATCAGTATGTTCGCAAGGAAGATTTAGTCTGAACATTACTGAATATTTTAAATAAATGTTATCACAGTCACTGATATTTACTTTCATGAGTTGGTGTTTAATGATTTGTATCTTTTGTTTTGTTGTGAGAATGTAAATTAGTCTTTGAAAGTATCACCCTTAGTAAGAAAGGAGATATATAATGCTGATATATAATGAGTAAAAGCAATTGCTACTTCGGGAGATAGTAATATAGTCACATTTTCAGATACCATAACGTTTGTTTGAATTATGTCCAGAAGGTAGGTATGTGAGCCATGGTCATTTTCATATACCGGCTACATATTACAGCACATTTCATAATGTGATATCCAACAGTTGGAATATCTGCTCTCGCTTTCATTCGCGCACAAATACTCTAGTTATATGCTATTTATCGTTCCCACACGTTGCAAATAGCCTGAACATGCAACACCTAAAAATCTTAAAATTGGTTTCGAGCAATCTCACAAAGACATAAAAGACTGAGAAACATTTCCACACAAGATCCCTGCGATCTCATTTCAAGTTCTCAAAAAAATGTTTTCTTTTTCAAATTATAACTTTGAACTTTTATCATGTATTTACAATACTTTATACATTGCGTGCAGTTGGGACATGATGCCATTCTCAGCAGATAGAACGTCGTCTTCCATATGTATCTACTATACTTTTTGCATGCTTGCATTTGGTAAATGATATCATTTTAAGCAGAAAGAAAATCGTCTTCCATATGAATTTACCATACTTTGTACATAGCGTGCAGTTGGGAAATGGTGCCATTTTCAGCAGAACGACAATCGTCTTTCACTTGTAACTACGATATTTTGTGCATAGCTTGCCTTTGGAACATGATATCATTTTAAGCACAAAGAAAATCATCTTCAACTTGTATCTACGATATTTTGTGCATAGCTTGCATTTGGGACAGAATACCATTTTAAGCAGAAAGAAAATAGTTTTCCATATGTATCTGCCATACTTTATGCATAGCTTGCATTTCAGATATGATACATTTTAAGCAGAATGTAAATCGTCTTCCACAAAACTATGTACGTTAAATGTGAAAAAAGTTGCATTAGAGACAATGAAAATTTATATTAATTTGGATGTTAAAAGGTCAAGTATGAAGGTGGAACGTAATCAGTTATGGATTAAATTTCAGGATAATAGCACTATTCCAATGAAACACACCATGATTAAACGTTTTGGGGGATATTTGAGAAAAACATTCACTCTACCGAACAGGTCAATAGGCCCAAGGTCAAGGTTACATAGTTTGTGTGACGAAACATGGGTTCTGCATTTATATCGTTCTTTTGTTGTTCTCATCTTGTCGGATTGGATGATTTGAAAGTACGACAACGGGTTCCAAAAGTAAAATATTCGACGAAGAAAGGTTGTTATAAACGAGAATAATAAATTCCGTTATCACATCTTGGTCAAAAAGTACATATTGTGTATAGAATACCTTAATACAAGACAAGCACAATTATTTATATGGTCCCATAACAGCTTTAACAGAGTTCCGTAGTGGCGTATTTTGAGTTCAAACTAAAATACATTGAAATGTGGATAAAAATCCTCAATAACTTTATGAAATATGAACGTACCAGTTAAAGATAAAAGTTTGAACACGATAATGATGCAATGAACAGTTTGAAACCTAAATGACATTTATAACAAAACAAATGAGCAATATTTAATTTATTTCTTAACAATCTATATTTCATCACATTCTGTCAATAAGGTTAGATTCCCCTGTAGTTTCGTTGGCATTATACGTGTACTGTAAAACTTTTTTTAATCATTCCCGGTTTTCATTGCTCTTGTTTGATGTAAAATGTTTCATATCTCATAGTTTGGACGTTTTTTTCATTAGAATGACTACAGATTATACAAGGTAGTGATTGCTATAAATCTTTTCATACTGAAATTCGTTATATTCAAGCAGAATATAGGAATGATTTTGATAGTGAAATTATTATGTGACGTTTTGAAAGAGCAGACAATAGTAGACACTATTGCCGAAAAGGATGTGACTTAGGGCAGACAGAATGAAAAAGAGGGGTTGAAAATAATTTAACCTGCAAAAACATTTTACTAATTTTTATGCTATTTTTACGATACCTTTGCGGACCATATAGTACCACAAAACTGTGAACGAGCGCTGGAAAATCTAACGATTAATTACTGTGATTTCTACATATAAAGATATAGTAGCAAATAATTGTTTAATTGATTCCATTGTCTGAGTAAATTCGATCCTTCAGAAACCTTGAATTTCGTTTTATTATGTAATATTGGATTGTACAACTCAGTTAAACATTTAGAATAGAGATTAATAGAAACATTTTCAGACAAACATTTGATAGTCGATTGGTAAGAATAGATATGATAACTACTTTTTTAATATACAGTCACTTTTCATTCCTTTAATTTAAGGTCTAACAAAACGAAGTACCATGTGAATCCACAATCCATTATAAAGCTTCTCTGCGCCTAAACTATACATATTAATTTTGCACTTACGATCATGACCTGCAAGTTCTCTTCCCGTAAAATGTTCCGCAAGTCATTTCCAATATGCAAATCATATTGACGTTACTTTAGTGTAGACTCTAACTCGCTCTCTCGCTGATCCTTTTGTATTTTTATAAAAGAGTCCTCGGTTTGTCTACTTACCATTAGTTTCAAAGTTTCCTAAAACAATTGATCTTTTATGTTGAAATGTTGATGCATCATGAGTATCGTTATCATTATTCATTTTATACTGAACAATAGTAAAATATATGGCGCATTTAATGATATTTACGAAATGCAAATAAAGCAAACGTTGTCGAGTGAAATGAGGTAATCAATTAGTAAGGTAAACGTTATATACAACAATATTTACACAGAGTATTAGGTTGAAAAAGTTTTTGAAACACGCGTCAACACATTAGATGGGACTGTTATAATAGTCTAGACATTACTCAACTTTTTATTCATGTACCGCGGCAATTTCAAATGGAACGCAAAATTCTATTAAATATGAAATGTTAAGGATCTGGAAACAACACCTTTAATTGGTTGATCCAGTAAGATTGATCGGATCGGATCGGATTGGTTTGTTCTATACCACTTACATAGCGCGTTTCCTGTATAAAAATCACTTTTTGCCTGGCTGCTGGAATTAGAAGTAAAAAAGAAATCCGCTTTAGACGTTTTTCCTTTGATAATTAGGTGAGTGAATATACATTGATTATAATTTCAGAAATTACAGTTATAATCATTTTTTTAATATTGTCATCTAAATGCATTTTATTATTATATTGTACCATTTCTTTCTGGATTTTATCCCCTGGAATGTTGCTGAAAATCGTTCAGTCAGCATTGGTTTCTGTTAGAAGTTTGTTTTTATTCTTCCTGCCATTCGTTCACTATAAATGTTGTCAAATGTTGAAGACGTTATTGCAAGGCTTTAGATTATTGTCAAGAATTATAACGAAACAAAAGAGAACAGGTACATTGAACAATTATATCGCCTGTAAGTATGTCTTGATTATTTTGTTTATAATGTGTTGTGTTAATGTCCAGTATTTAGACAGGATTTTAAAGTATCTTCAAAATCAATTGAACATCAAACCAGATGTTTATATTTTTTCACAGCTGTGCAGTATGTGAATACAACTTACAAAAGAGAGTACTTTCCCAGAAATGTCTTGCCTTATAGTCTTTGTTGAATTGACACAATTTGGGAACTTAGAAGACATCAATCGTCGGTGTTAAACTGATTAGCGAGTACGTGCTTATAGTACGAATGCTCGATATAGTGGAGACTAAAATCAAAACAGTTAAGACAGTGCTCGGAAAATAATGATACATAGTTCCCGTGTTTCTAACCTAAACGGAGGCTAAACGTTTTAAAACTAAGTTTTTGTCTTGTCTCTTCTCTTAATCACAGAGTAACATATCAATCAGAAAAACAAATTCAATGTGTGAGTTCATGTTGTCTCCATATGGTCAGAAATATTAATGAGAGCACAATGGGTATATGATGTTTGATGTCGTTGAATCTTTGGGATTTTATGGTTGTTACTTTTTTTCGTCGGTAATACGTCCAAGAAATGATTTGAAAACTTAAAATTGTCCTTGCATCTTTGATGGTTTGATAGATATGAAACTGTAGTTTCATTTCCAGTCTTTAATTTACCCCCTACGGTTTCGGGATTGTAGAATTGGCCCGACATGCCTCATTACGTGTCGTAAGAGTCGACTAAGTAGAGACAACCTGTTTGCCGTGGAATGCGACCTATGTGGGGGGGGGGGAAAGGATCCTGATAGTCGAGCGGAGGCTTTTCCGATGCAATACACTGCTCTGGATTCTACTCCTACTAGACAGGTGGTCGGGATGGGCCCGGTCTCGACAAATCAGCTGGTCACACCGAGCCCTAGGAAGTCTTTATTTACTTGAGCACGGTAAAGAAGACCTTTATTGTATCTCTCTTGATACCACCGTTGCCGCTACATTCTACTCTTTAGCGTTCCCTTTCCCAAGTTTTAGAAGACTTCCTAGAAGGCCGTAGCTTAACGGGTCAATCGAATGGTAATTTTACCCGACCCTAGAGGGAAACTTTACGAGTTAATCATAGGTAATTTTATCTACTGAGTATAGCATCTGTGTATCCCTGGCACTTGACAAGTGTCCATTCCTGCGTTGGGCTCCATGGTGTGCAGGGAGCATGGGTGCTAAACTTTAAATAAACAATCATGAAAAATTCCAAAACAATCAAAATAAACGTACAAAACAACTGTCTGGCTCTGATAACGAACCATGTAGTGTGGAGCCATTCCCACGATTCATGGTTATTCAGTCAACAGATGCCGCAAAAGCAATTACATCACTATCTTCTTTTGTAATTGAGAAAACTTTAATGGGATCGATAGGCACACCAAAATGTATTTTAAAAAAGTTGAAATCGGGTTGCCTTTTTGTTGCGTGTGAGCGACGAGGTCAAACTGAAAATATCAAGAAAATGAAAACATTATTTCATATTCCAGTATTCGCTCATACTTCACTCAATACGTCCAAAGGCGTGATGCGATGTCGTGACTTGGCTGGAGTCAATGACACGGATATCATCGAAGGGGTGAAACATGAAGCTGTCACTGCATTACGTAGAATACGTATTAAGCGTAATAACAATCTGCATGTAAATGTCGCAATATACATTCCAAACCCCCTTCGATGCTATAAGTGTCACAAATACGGCCATCACGAAGACCGATGTTCCAAAGTCAAACTGTGTGGCCGATGCGGAGATCATTCTCCGCCTTGTGTCAACTGTTGCAAGGAACATTAGCGAATCTCAGTTCATATTCCGATGAAAATCAATATGGAAGGCGATGACATCTGTATAGTCAGCGTTGTACAGATGCGTCAATATTATCTTGTTAAATCACTTTAAATAGTATTCCAGTTTTGGGATTCTGTTTGGTTTGGGTTGGGTTTTTTAAAGGTACACCAGCACTGTTAAGCTATTTAGCGCCATTCAATAGGTTGTATGTATACATGTTTAAAAATAGTAAAAGGTTTCATATCTACGAGCGATATCAAAAATCAAATAGTTCAAAATAAAATGGTGAGATGTTAGTAACAGTCAAATATGAAGCTTCCCAATCAACGGGAGGTGTCAATGGTGTATGTTAATAAGAACAGATGAGAAGATGTTGAAAAAAGGGGCGGAATTTACATTAGATAAAAATGCTCAAGGTGATGGCATACAATTTATAGTTTAAAATAAAGATTTACGTCCTTCAGGAAATCTAACATGCAAGTGATATGTTTAGTATCAAAACGTTCCTTCATATTTGGATTCTGTATAAAGTCCAGTAAATGTCTTCCTCCAAGAATTATCAGAGCGCATTTGTATTTCCCCGCCAATCACTTGGTCTGTATTTTAGGAATAATGGTATTTTCCACAAAACTAAGTCCATACGGCGGACATTCCACAGTCATATTTAACCTTTAAACCTCCAAATCAAAATAAATATTCAGTGTCTGAAGTACAACGTATTTGAAAGTATCACATGTATATATTGTCTAATACGTTAATTGTTTCATAGATAATCGATATTTTTTCGTGACTGAAAAAAACGCGCCCACAATCATGTTAATTTAGTTAAGCTTATAACGCATTTGCAATTGCTATCTTGTCAATGTTTTATTGACAAAAGTTATACTAAAGTAAACAGTATCTTGATTTATTATGTTGCATCTCAAAGAAGAACTAGTCAGGGTCAGTGGTCCTACGTCTTCGTTTACAAATATGTCAATGATTGCTATAATTGGCTTGTATTAAGATTCCGCCATTGTGCAATGAACTCAAAAAGTTCACGTATTTAATAAAACGATTTATCTATCTTTGGTCAAAGTATTTATGTTTCCAAATTATTGGCTAAAAGTGCTTAAAATTAGAACATGGTCTGTTTTGTTTTCTTCATAGGCGTTGATTTATTAATTTTCAGATATACTGTGGCACACCTCGATTGTTCACCCATTTATACGACCTTTCTTTAAGCTTTTAACCGCTGAACTAGATCACTTACCATTATAGTTTAATTTGTATGAATTAAAGACATCACAAAAGTTATAATCGTTGAATCCAATTCCTTTGAGTTCTAAGTAGGGTACTAAATCAAGCATAGCCATAACTTTACCTAGAGTTACATTGTGATTCTTTCATAATACATAATAAGCCCTTATATTTGCAGGTAACAACACTAAATTCGATATGTAACTGACATAGTGTTGAAACATTATGATCTCCATATGGGAAACGGTAGAGAAACATTATGATCTCCATATGGGAAACGGCAGAGAAACATTATGATCTCCATATGGGAAACGGTAGAGAAACATTATGATCTCGATATGGGAAACGGTAGAGAAACATTATGATCTCGATATGGGAAACGGTAGAGAAACATTATGATCTCCATATGGGAAACGGTAGAGAAACATTATGATCTCCATATGGGAAACGGTAGAGAAACATTATGATCTCCATATGGGAAACGGTAGAGAAACATTATGATCTCCATATGGGAAACGGTAGAGAAACATTATGATCTCCATATGGGAAACGGTAGAGAAACATTATGATCTCCATATGGGAAACGGTAGAATAATAATATCCATGGAAGAAACTCTAAAACTATACCGTTTAACAATTCAACGATTTGAACTTTGAAATTTCCTTTACTTTCCCATTCTATTGTTGATTTTTCATGTCTTCAAGAAATAATCTCAAACATTAGTCCTGTCGTTAACTCGAAATTATTAACATCATTTATGCCACAGCGTTACATTAAGTTGAAATGTATTTATAATGGACTGTTATGGTCAACTATGTAGAACTATCAAAATAAATATAAAACGATACCGTTTAAGAATTCACCAATTTGTAACTTGAAACCTCCTTTACAGGTATTGGTACTGCAACTACTTATGCTACTTCTAATACTATTATTAAATTGTTAGATTGCTGCCAGTACAGGTTATCAATATGAAGACTTCCGTTGTTCTTGCTATTGTCGTCAGCCTGATCAGTGTGCAGGGATCCTCGGTAAATGAAGACGTCTTCGAGAATGATTATGTGCTTGCCAGTGGTAAGGTACATTTTAGATTTATTCCCGTGGACTTATTTATGTATATATGTAGTAATTACGTATGTATTTGAATATGTATCAAATTGTTCATATCACCCGGAATATAAGTGTATAATCTTCTTGAACCGTTCCTACAAAGACCAATTATACATCAATCTGCATCACTAGCATACAATGTACATAATGTGATATGTATTAGTGTAATAAATAACACCTCGAGAAAATAATATAATCTTACATTTATTACAATGTGACAGTGCATAAAGTAGGCTGAGTTTGACCTTCAAAGTTTCACTACTAATGCTTACGCATGTTTAACTTTTATAAAGTATGATGAGTTTGACCTTCGAAGTTTCACTACTAATGCTTACGCACGTTTAACTTTGAACACAGATTACCGTTACTCTAGCGCTGATGGCAGAGACGCAATAAATGACGGGAAAATCGAAGATGAACTTCAGGGTAGAGAAATATTATCGGATGGCCGTGCAGTTGTGAGAGAGGCAACTCTACAATGCTTGAGCAACGTCTGTACTGTATGCAAAGGAATATGTAAGTATGCGTCATTAGGTCCCTTTATTTTAACTTCATACATTTGTTCTGGATTGTGTTCAAAAGTGCTAATTTACTTTGGATTATTTATATCCTTTTGAAGTAAAACAGGACATGTGTAGGATTACCCCATTATGGAATACGTTCTATAAATACACAAATAATCAATGAATAAAAATTATGTATTGCATTTAAAATCAGAGCCGTTTCTTTGTTTGAATGCATGCTAGTGATCGAAAGATTGTACAGAAAAAAAGTATTAAACACAAGATTGTGTCTTGCAATACGTATGCACATGGACGGAAATGGTCAATTAATCAGATCTGTATATATTAAATATCTCGCTATTGTTGCATCAGATACAGTTTACAATGTGATACACTCTTTATTACACGCCTATGACTAATATTACTTTCAATTAGTCTTACCCATACAAAAGAAAATGTAATTTTACCGCGAAATTCATGCTAGGACAGCACTCATGTACATACATTCGTTGAAGTTACGATTTCTTCACAAGTACTCAGTTATTCAAATATGTAATACCTTTAGTTCACACGACTTTTGAACGGTTAATGAACATACATTTCCGTGTCGATAGTGGAAAAACTTCAACATTTGGATAAAAACATTGTATCGTGCTTCTTCAAGCATTTTCATGTTCATGGTCATACATTTTACTATGCATCATATTGTTTATTTATAAATGAAGAAATATAATTACAACTTTGCATATATTGTTCTCTCTGCAGATTGCTTCAACGTGGGGTATTTGGCAGCTAACAACAAGTTTGTTGTTGCATTTACCAAACAATATATACCATTCCACACAGTGACCATTAACGGTAAGCCAACATTTTCACTTACGGTGTTTGGTCTCTGCACATTCCTAGCGTGTATAATTACGATTTTCTTAGTGGAGTTATAAGATATGTGCCTAGTAGCATAGTCTGTAAATAAATCGGAATGCAGAGCTTGCTTTTCCCATAAATGGTCTTTATTGTGTTAGTTTTAGTGCTTCCCAGGTTGCTCTTTGGGTGAAAAAAAAATAGTTCGATAAACAATGACAAGAAAAGTAGGTAACACGTGTATGCTCGACACAGACTCCAAATTGTATCGACTTTAATGTAGATCACAACTTCCTCAGCTCGTTCGATCTTCATTAAAACCTCTCATTTATACTTTATATTCTTTCTAGCAATTGACTGGGATCAATGCATACAGCTAGAGACCGTACCAAAAGTTGTAGAGGCCTGTGTAAGGATTGAAAATGTGAAGATCGAAGACGGTCAGGCTTGTGTTGATCTGACGATAAACTCAGAATTCATGGCGAGGTCATTTTCAAATGTTTGTATGTAAAGAGGCAATTGTATGTAAGGACAATTACTCTTTTCTAGCGAATATTTTGAGTATTGTTGAATATAAGTACTTTAAAGACGTGTATCGCCCATTGACGGAGTAAGTCTATTCTAAAATAAACAGTATTACCTAATATTAATTTTGTCGATGTTTGCATATTCTACTTAAGTTTCTCTCCTGTTTGTTTCTTGCACTTTATGCATACAAATTGAATGCTTCGATAATTAAGTTGTTTTGCTAGCAGATGCACACTATTTTTCTTTTTTATGGTCAATTTCTTATCGCTACTATACCATAATAATTTAGCCAGCAATTTAAATTTCCAGTAAATGTTAAAATTGGAAAACTGTCAAATCATATGTTCAGTAATTTACTGATCCATTATATAAAGAACACCTTTACGCATGGATGACCCACGGTGTATAACACCTTGCAAATCGACGACGCAATGTTACGACTGAAAGATGAGACGTTTTGATGAAGTAAATAATTTAATTAGGTTACAGTTGAAAGTCATACCACTGTCAAGTTCCGAAACATGCTTATGTTTGGTATGTAAAAACGGACAAGTAGAATGAATTGATATCTTCTTCATTAAAGGTAATTGGAAATTGTATGTTAGGTATATCTTTTACTTGAATATTACTTTGAGGCAAGATGACCAATGATGCCCAAGATTACTTCTAAACTTGAGAGTTAATCATCTTACTCAGCCGGCTTGTGTAGTAATGTAAAATATAAATCCTATGTAGACCATCTCTAAACTTTAACCTTGACTTTCATTCCGGTATGATAAAACGTTGATTCCAATGATGAAGGCGTAACTACTTTGACCTTTGTCTTGTTCAGTCTCGAGCTAATTTAAGCCTTCAAAAATCGATCAACAAGACGAAATGAAACAAAAATAATTCAACTGCCAAAACTCACTCTATATATCTACCTTGTTGAACACACTGTAGAGCTACTAGCTCCAAATTATAGGTGCAAATCTAAACCCTACTGCATACATGGTAATAAAACACTATCGTCTGGCACACTTACCCTATTACGCGAGTTCGAGTGTTTGATTGATTGTATTTTTACTGCTCACCAGCACTTTTAGGCTATTTAGCGCCATTCAATAGGTTATATGTAAAATCATTTTAAAAAGGTAAACGTTTTAATATCGACCAGCGATATCAATAGCCAAATAGTTCAAAGTAAAACGGTAAGATGGTAACGGTATATTATAACGCTTCCCGATCAATGAGGTATGAAATGTGGTAATGAGGACGAATGAAAAAAATTTGAAAATAAGGGACGGTAGTTACAATACATAACAGTTCTCTAGGTGATGGCATAAAAGTTATAGTTTAAAATAAAGTTTTACTTCCTTCATGAAAGCTATAATGCGAGGGATATTTATAGTATCAAAACGTTCCATCATGTCAAGCACATTTTTAATACTTATCACGCGTCGGTTTGAAGTCGAAACAGTGTCATAAAGCGCTTACCAGTGAACGGTTCATTGCAAGTAATGAACACTTGTGGAACTTAATCTTTTTGTATGTGGGTGTGGGTTATGTACGCATGACCAATTCGAATTTTTATAATCACTAACTCCTGCCTACGGATGGTTCTGTAGGAAAGAGTCCATTATCCTAGGGTTGGTTTGATGGCGTGAAATTTGTTATTCACTGCATCATTCCACGATGCCCTGCACTTCTGGCATAAAGAATCTTTGATGTGATGTTTAAAATCAGTAAACGGTATTTTAAAATCAGATGGTTCTTGGGATAGGACCATTTTTTCAGCGCGATCTGTTTCTTCATTACCTTTAATTCCAATATGGCTAGGTAACCAGTATACTATAGTATGGAAAGTAGTAAGCTCAGTATTTTGCATGACGAGGTTGATCAATAATGGATTATCCAGTTTTCAATTGTGTGGTGACTGAAGCACTGATAGTGAGTCACAGTAGATAATGCTGTTTAAAATACGTTTGGTTTCGATACATTTCAGAGCTAGGTCTAGTGTTCTTATTTCGGCTGAAACAATGGACGCATCATTTGGAAAACTAACTTCTGATACTTGTTTACCTCAAACGAAGCCTGCATCGGCCTTTTCCTCATCCTTTGATCCATCAGTATAAAAAAAAAATGTCTCTAGTGTAGTTTCTAAATTCGGTGGGGCGTTCATGATAAGAGTTCTGGAAGATGGAAGGGTTTATATCAGATTTTTTCCAATCGTGTAACGTAAAAAGTACTTTTGGTTGTTTAAGGAGCCAGGGTGGTGTTTCCGAGAAAACGTTTTCTTAATTGTAGAAAGATCAATTTTGTTACTCTCAAGGTTAGGTGATATTTTGATGCCATATGAAGGTATGGCATTTGGTTTGTTTTCGTATATGGTTTTGTATTTGGGTTTAAAAACAGCTGAAAACGCAGGGTTTAGACGGTTTGATCTTAATTGGAGAGCACACTGTGCAGAAAGAATTTCTCTACGATGTGATAAACGTCGTTCGTTCGCTTCTGCGTGAAGGCTTTCACACGGAATTGACTTACATGATTCCAAAGTGAATTTTATTCCCGGATGATTAATTGCGTCCAACATCTTCAAATACGGCTTCCTAGCTGAACCATAAACAACGCAACCATAGTCTAGTTTGGAGTGGAAAACTGTTCTCTACAAATTGAGGATGACATTTTTTTATCAGCACCCCAGTCAGTGTGCGCTACTACTTTAAGTAGAGCTAAAACTTTCAAGCATTTAGCTTTCTAGTTTTTGATGTGTTTAATAAAAGGCAGTTTTCTGTCGAAGATAATACCCAAAAAAGGTGTGTCCTCAACAACTGGAATAGGAGTTCTGTCCAGCGCGAGATTGGGTCATCATTATATATTTGCAACTGACAGAAACGCACGCATGCTGTTTTCGATTTTGAACATTTGTAGATCTTGACCATCACATGCATAAAGCTAACTTTGACCACTTTATGTACTGTTGGTTTATTGAGGGTTAGCACAAATGTGTTGGTGTCATGCAGAGTGTTATTACGTATAATAGTATTGCAGTGACACCTTCAATTTTCATCACTTCGATGCTATCGGTGTCATTGACACAAGCCAAGTCACGACAACACATCACGCCTTTGGACGTACTGAGTGTCGTGTGAGCGAATGATTTCACTGGAATACCGAAGAATGTTTTCAATTTTTTCTACACTTTTTGGTGTGCCGATAAACCCCGAAATCGTTATGTCAATTACAAACAAAAACAGTGCTGCAATTGGTTTTGGGGCATGTTTTGACTGTATAACCATGAAGCGAGAAACGTTTCAGAATCAGATTCCGTTTCGGTTCGTTGATTTGGTTTTTTTTTGGACATTTCCATCTTCGTTTGTTTAACATTCAGCACCCGTGCAACCAGTCCACCAAGGAGCCCAACGAGTTGACATTTTTCAAGTGCCAGTGATACACAGATACTTTACTCAGTAGATAAAATTGCATATGATTAACCCGTAAGGTCACCACCTTCTAGGGTCTGTAAAATTACCTCCCAATTGATCCGTTAAGCCACTGCCTTCCTTCGAGGTAGTCTTTTAAGACTTAAGAAAAGAAAATATAAAGGGATATACTCCAGGGGCAAAGCTGGTATCAAGATAGATGAAAGAAGAAAGATAAAAAAAATTGCGGGCAAGTAAATAAAGACTTCCTAGGGCTCGGCCTCCTCAGGCCGATTTGTCGAGATCGGCCCATCTCGACCAACCGTCTCGGAGAAGTAGAGGCCAAAGCAGTGTATTGCATCGGAGAAGCATCCGTTCAACGAACAGGATTCTTTCCTCAACCGATACGGGATGCAACCAACGGCAAAGAGGTTGTCTCTACTTAGTTGCCTCTTACGACACGCAGTGAGGCACGTCGGACCAATTCTACAGCGTCGAACCCGCAGGGGGATACAATTATAACAGAACTGCTTAAACTATACGACTATATTTTCAATTGTGCCTTATATC
Source organism: Unio pictorum (assembly GCA_030141615.1). NCBI lineage: Eukaryota > Metazoa > Mollusca > Bivalvia > Unionida > Unionidae > Unio > Unio pictorum. The sequence goes on along the minus strand of JARLTB010000060.1, from coordinate 20,137,767 downwards.
TCGTCAAAATATTGGACATTGATGAACCAATGGAATGTTTTGTGAAGGTCACAAATATTGGACATTGACGAACCAATGGAATGTTTTGTGAAGGTTACATGTGACCTTCACAAAACATTCCATTGGTTCGTCAATGTCCAATATTTTGACGAGATATAAGGCACAATTGAAAATTTTATATATAAACCATGTGGCGGTGGTTAAATGCCTATATTAGACACCTGTTAACAAGATTGTGTTTATTACTGTGCCTGCACATAACATCATGTAAGTACTAAAACACGTTACATACCAAAGGGTAAAGTAGACATGGACATGATAAAATATGGGTATCTAATTGTGAGCGACCTACTATGAGATGTACCCATTCTTCAGTCACACTTAGTTGAGGTTAGAAAATAAAACTGCTCTTGATACGCGTGAATGTAATCAGCTAAGGGTTGTCATTCTAAGCAACTAGCAAGTTTATTTCTTGCCTCGTCCGTGACAACGTATCACAACGTTACGATGCGTTCCTGGTACACTTTGAGTATGGAATAATTATACTTTCAAAGTCATAATAAAAAACATAAAGATATTTCAATTCTGACAGATAATTGGATTATCTGACGACAAATGAGATTGATTCAAGCCTTAGTTCTATCATGATGCGATTATTTTGCATTTTGTTATTTCATAACACAGCGGATATACAGTATCCAATTTTAAACATTACTTTGCATTCATGTTTCTAGATATCACGTTTCCTCACCCACCATGGTCCTAATCCGGAAAATATTTTCCTCTAACGCAATGCAATCTTTCTACCCCATCAAACAGATTCAACCTGACAATGTGTTCATCTTTCTCATTATATCTCTTTCTTTAAAAATAAACCGGATACGTGGAAAATATAATCATAGATTCAGTACATTGGAATTTAAATTAATGATATACGTATGTACATTAGCATCCTAGAATAATTATTATTATACGCGCATTATCTATATAATAGTGATGAAATACTAAAGATCTGGTTGACAGTCCATGTGAAATATCAGATCGTGCAAGAGTTTATATATATATATATATATAATGGTTGTTTAATAAGATATTTTGTAAAACCTTAATATGAATGTGTATTGAAACCTTTACGAGCCGAACTATAAAATAGTGGATCAAATGATGCATAAGCCTTTGTCATGTACATACTTGCGACAATCCGAGTTGTAGCTTCCTCTAGAATCTAGTTTAAAGCCTCAAAGGAGTTCATTCGTAGAGGTCGCAAACATGTGACCTTCACAAAACATTCCATTGGTTCGTCAATGTCCAATATTTTGACGAGATATAAGTCACAATTGAAAATGAGTGTATCATTTATGTCAAGGTCTGTTCACCAGTACAGACAATATGAATTTATTTTTGCACTACGTAGAAACAAAGGACTTATCAAAACTTGTTTCATTCTCAGTAAACACATCAAACAAAAATGGATCATTTCCAAGCACACAGTTTATTATGAAACCAAAAAGATAACGCAACAGACATGAAAACGGAGATGTATTCTGGTTAAAACGTTCACGGCAATAACGAAGGTTAATTTATTATATATTATAATTTTTATCAAACGAAAGAACTGACAAAAAATACCTATTACCAGAATATTCAAAAGATAGCACAATATTTAAATTTTTTTTCTTCTCTATTGTAAATATAGGTAATCCTGAGATAATAAGCATCCAGGTTGTAGACCCACATGATTCAAATATGCAAATGACATTGAAAGCATCGAAATGCACACTATCACGATTTTGTCTTTACCTTATGTCAACTAACAAGAAGCATGAGACACGTCTGCAGAGTAGTAGACTATACAAAGGCGTAGCTAATGGGGGGAGGCAGAGGGTGACAAATGTCCCCGGGAGCCAGACTAATTGGGGCTCCAAAATGGGCTTTGAAATAGTTTGTATGTGGAATCTTTGCTGCAAATATGCAACTATGCATTAGTTGTTTCTTTAATAGCCGTTGACGTTACATTGGGTGATGGTGATTTTATTGATCAAAATAATGGTTTTCAGAGTTGAAGGGGGGGGGGGACGTAAAAATGAATCTTGTCCCCGGGCTCCAAATACTCTAGCTACACCTCTGAGACTACATACATTAACTTTACAACTCTTTACAATTAATTCCATAAACGGTTTTGGGGTTGCCATGGCCACAATACTGTTGCTGTTTGAAGGCACGCAAGAGAAGAAAGTACAGCAAGGATTGTTTGAAATAAAGATTTTAATCATATATATATATATATATATATATATATATATATATATATATATATATATATATATTAAAATGAATCAACTAAAGCATAGTTGCATATTTGCAACTACACAGTGAAAGATTATCATCTAATTCTAAAACGCAGAGGTACGAATATTAACAGTGTAATTCAAATCATTTGAATTAATAAACAAATTCACTATAAAGTCATAATTGGTATGGGTACCATTTATATATGACTAATAAAGCTATACAAACAAAATGGATCAAGATCAATCATTATTACTAATACAATATATTGGTCAAAATATAACTCGTTTAATTTGATTAGTCATCGATGTAAAACTAGGAGCGATAGCCCCTTATAAGCTTCAAGTGGAATGACAGTAAGAAATGTATGTACTTAATGTTACTGGCCAATGACGAGTTGACCTTGTTTAATATGCATAGGATGATAATTGTACAGAATACATTATCTAGATGAAATTGATTTCAGAAGTTTGCAAATGATATTTAATCATGTCAATACGTTATTGTTTGAAACATTTAATAAAACTGAAGAGTGCAACATTTTCTTGCAAACTCGACATATCTTTACTTTTTGCAGAACGTTACAGTATTTAAAGGATTCCTTTCCATCTAATTACCTGATTTGGATGTGAATATACGTTAATGTTGTTATAGTTTATTAAAGAATAAAGGAATGAAATGCATAATCTAACTCTAAATGCATAATATGAAATAATATGCACTTCCAGGAAATGCAAAATGAGTGGGGGGTTTTCTTTAGAATAAGAGGTTTCTACTCCATAAAATGCATTTCAAACCTCTGAACCATCCTTAAAAAATCTTCCAGATTTCAAAAATGCGACATCGGTTTTGATGGCTATAAATAACGAACAGGAATAACGTTTACACATTCGAACAAGTGCGGATATTACCGTAGATGACTTCATGCAAATCACAGAGAGAGAAATTTTGTTTTCTGGAACATCTGTCCATGCATACGGGATTATTCTGATCACGAAGATGGAGATAGAAGAAATAAAACACGCTCCGAAACAGACAATGGAGACCATTCCATCCTATTTGAAACAGGCCTTAAGTAGTTTTTTTTCAAAATCGTTATTTAATCGCTCCTTCAATTAAAATTTAGATGGTATATTACATTCCCATTTATACTCGCAGCAATTGTAAATCAAAATATTTTACATTAATGTCAGAGGAATACATATGTATTAAATATAACGAATAATGTTATCCTTATTGGAAATGAACATGTAGAATAAGAAAAAAATATAAATGTTCATCTCTTTGACTTTAAACTAGCAGTATGACTAAAGTGCATGCTACCTACATATCTATAAATGGGTTCCTACGTCACTAAAATGCTTTCTTTAAAGAACGTGAGGCTGCCAGATCACAATTCAGTTGCTTTATTAACGTGTCTTTTATGAACTGCAGTTGCATTCAGTAAGGTATTATACGTTATTTATTTGGCTCTGTTTATATTCGTTATTTATTATATTATTTCAGGTACCGCATCACTCATAAAAAGCTTTAGAGACATTGTTTAACATAATTATTTAAGCTCCTATATTTTTCCATAATACTATATCTTTAATCCCATTATGAATATTGCTTGCATTGATACAAGTTTAACGGTTATGGTGAAGAATCCTATGTATATTTTTATCTTAATTAGGTCTTCACTTTGCATAGTGCTTTCCAAAGAATTGGTTTAGTTTCTGCTCATGAAATGCATTTCAATTTGTGTTCATGGAAAGACCTATACATTTTATCTTTCTAGACTGATGACATTTGTTTACCGAATACGTGATTTAGTATTCCAACGCAACATTAATTAACGTTGCCTCACACAGAGGCCTGCACTATTAATTAAAAGCAAATTGTGACTTTCCATTAAATTGGGGAGTTGCCATTTGCCTTTTATTGGCTTTAAACATTGTTTATTCAAGTGGTTGTTTACTCTAAGTTGATCCAATGTCTTTAAAATGATCTACGTAATACGTTTTATTTTCTTCATGAACGTCACATTAATCACACAGTAATGTAATGATCTCGTTACTTAGAGCTACTTTGTAAATATTGATTTTACAACGGGCATGCTTAAGGTAAACGTTGTGATTTTCTAATTGCTGCATTTATTCTCATTGAACACTCACTCTATTTAAAACCTTTTCACTTTATCTTAAATGTTGTAGTTCGTAAATTGCAGACTTTAAATGGATATATATATATATATATATATATATATATATATATATATATATATATATATATATATATATATATATATATATATATATATATATATATATATTGGTGGGTGGGTGGTTAGGTAGATAGATAGATAGATAGATAGATAGATAGATAGATAGATAGATAGATAGATAGATAGATAGATAGATAGATAGATAGATAGAAGAAACAAATCATATTGCGAATAACAGTCCTTTCAAAAGCATTTGATACAACAAGGAATCATGTGTGTGAGGGATTAATTAAGATAAATACAATTATCTGCACAAAATTTATTCAGATCAAAAAATGTGATCTAATTCTTGAGATTGATGGATATCACACAAACATATTTCACCCGACATAAACAAATCACATACAGAAACATTGTATTATTATCTGATATTGTAAGAAGACATATTGTGATTTTAGTGAACAATTGTTAAAGTTAATCATTTTTTTTTGTCACCTTTTTTAGTCACTTTTATCATACAAAATCTGACACCAGCGATTATCTAATTAATCTTGGGATCTGTTGATCATTTTTGCACGAACCATAATCCGTGATGCTTTGATAAATTTTTAGTGATTATTTAAACATCATTAAGGTAAACATTATTTTTAAATATATAAATAAAGAGCTTTCTTTGATAAAAATGGTTAAAATAGGATATTTAAAAAAGATATTTTGACTAAATTTCAGTTTTTTTATCAGAAAATTGAAGACAGAAAAAATAATTTACTAAAAAACTTATTAATTATTCACTGCTGAAGTATATTTATTCTGATTTGTGGGCGATACTTTTACTGTAATTATTGATAGCGTTTTCGTTTTTAAGACCTGATATTATCATCTGTATCTTACACGTGTATTAGTAGCCTTTGTTGTTTTGTATTTGTGCTATAATTATATATATATATATATATATATATATATATATATATATATATATATATATATATATATATATATATATATATATATACATACATACATACATACATACATACATACATACATACAAAAATACAAACAGTAGCATGAGCAGCGGCTATCATATCATGGGGTCCCTTCAATTTGCCATTAGGTGCCTTCGATAGGGTTCTTTTGTGAGATCTTTCTTATGATCTTCTCGGCACACCACTAGGCTTTTCTTTCTGGTCAAACATCTTTCTGGATGGGTTTTGATCGGCGTACACTTTATTGTTATTTAGAGCTCACACCATGCTACTATTTATTGTTGGAGAAACCACAAATTATTTCATAAGCTTTCTCCAAGCAAATCTTCTAAACGATACGAAATTTTAGTATAGTCAAAAATTTCTGTCTTTCATTTTCATGCAAATCTTCCCAATAATCAAGCAATTTTAATATTTTTAATTTAGATGTATGGACTATGTAGTCTGAAATAAAAAAAAAATTATTATCTTATATCAATTAGACTCAAGACCTTACACGTATTCTGAAGGTTGATTGGTCAGTTACTGTATATTGCCCAATCAGATGTCAGCGTTTCGTTGTTTCTAAGAATCTGTTCAATCTTAAGTCCTGGGTCTCTAGCAATTGCAGCAGAGTATACAATATACACAAGGAAATATAACAGCATGGCATTCAATAAATTAGTTATTTAACTAAATACATTTTGATTTTTAAGTACTTTATTCTCAGAAAAGAAAAATGTACATTAGACAACCAATATCATATTAATATCATTGAATATATTTTGTGACAAATATATACAATATCGCAAGTACACTGTACAAATATAACATCATGTACATACATAAATATTAAGGCATAATTATTGCACAATTTTAAAAAAATGCAAATTAAATCAACATTAATTAGGAAGAAACATGTAATTTTATTTTTTTTAAAATACCTCTCAAACTAGAGCCATTATAACATTATACAATGCAATTGTGTTTTCCCCATTTACAGTATTTCTCACATGACAAGCCCAAACTTGTAAATATGATGGGGGGGGGGTATAGCATGAAATTACACAGTACATATTTTGGCATTGTTCACATATAAGAGACATGTCCAAGCTGAGGCTGAGTGAGTGAGCACATGGTTTACCTATTAAATGATGTTTATCAATGATTTTGCTGAAGGGAAATAGTAAGATTGAGACTGAAATTGAGAAAATAAAACACTGCAGGTAAATTATCTCCCTTTACATCTCAGCTTTGACAATTACAGAGAAATTGGAAAAATAAAATCATGTGAAGTTTTCAGAGATTTAAAAAAACTGATGGCATTTTTTCAAACATTATAGCTAGCATCAAATATACAAGAACACTAATTGATGTTGATAACTATCATGGCTATTGATGCTGTCACCAGTCATAATCATGAAGATGATTTGGGTGATATCAATTATGACAATGATTGTGGTGATGATAATTACCTTTCATTATTGTTTGTATTAATATTATCAGTGGTTATGATAGTGGTGGGTATTCTTGTTATTACTTTGAAGGATATACGGTATATAGTGTATCTGTTGTTGATAATGTTGTGGTACAGTGACAATTATATTAAGGATAATTGCTTTTGATGACTGGATAATGGATATAATTCATTTAGTGGGTAAAACACTCAGTATTTTCATTCACAAGATGAAATATATCCCTTATTAACTTGACAGCAGGCAAATTTTTTTTTCTATTTTATGCTTAAACATACTATCTAGCAAGATGTAGTGTGTTTATTCTGTATAACAAATTTGTGATTCAATCCTGTGGGATGTCTGTGGTTTACCATTAATATAAAACTATGTTTTGTGATTATTCATACAGAAAATAAAAATAATTACATAATTCTCCTTCCCAAATCAAAGTTAAATAGCACATTAAGAAAAATAATGATTCATGCCTTGATGGATTTTAACTGGAACCATCTTTATAGCGAGGCAGCCCCTTTATGACATGGCCATACAAGCATCTAAGAATAACTTCAAATTTCATGATTATCTTTTCATCAACACAGCTATGAAATTATTTATTGTAAACACTTGTAAATTATCTCTTTTACTATACTTTGAAAATCCAGTAATTCATGGCCCAGCATAAACAAATAATAATAATAATAATAATAATAATAATAATAATAATAATAATAATAAATAAATAACTATACATTTATTTAGTAGGACAGCACTGATGCAGCAATGTTACTTCTCATATTCTTCAAACACCTGTTTGCATTTGCTATATAATTCTCAAACAGTTTGTGTGTTAAATGAATATTTATCTATTTTTATTTAATGAATAACTAAAAATAAAACAACATTTAATAAACAGAAATGAATTATCCTATGAACTTTAAAATATAATTCACTTTGAAATTTACCAACCCTGAAAGGGAAATATACATATATATATACAAATATGGACGTTTTTCTCTACATCAAAAGAAAACAAACTCTTACAGTCTTCATGTCTACATAAGGGGCATCCATAAATGATGTCACACACCTATGGGGGGGGGGTCACACATTTGTGACGATGTGTGACAAGGGGGATGTTTAAGAAATGTGACGTCACATCAAAATGCGCAACTTTGAAAAAAAGTTCCACTTAATTTTTTTATTGCTTACAATTTATTTAATGACATTTTAAGTAGCTTCACACATGTCGTGCATGAGCTCAAATTAAGATGGGCTCATCTTTGAACTACCAACACCCCTACTAGCCCCAATAGTGGCTTTTTCCAAATAGCATTCTTCCGTTTCCAGCCAGCTGGTGTCGACAAAGCGAAGTTGAAATGATCTTTAGCCAAATTTTTTTAATTCTAAACTTTTTTGTGCTATAAAATTAAATTAAAAAGTTTGAAAGAAAAGCATATAATTTATAAGTTTGATAGAAAAATAAATAATTTATAAAGGTTGATATGTTTCAGATTTCTATTATAAAAGTTTATATTACACCAATAATAATCTCCCAGAAATATTTGGTGAAGAACTGACTGCTACGATGGATAAAAGTAAAATGTTCCAGTGTCTTTTTGAGGCGTACTTGCTGGCATATCCTACAAAGATCAGAAAGATTTACTAAGAAGAAGTGGTTCAAAAGTAGAACGGAATAAAAAATGATGCAGATTTGCAAGTTAAAGTTGATCACTGTTTGCAAGAATTAAAAACAATTGCTGCCACAAAAATGGATCATTTCTGACGTTTTGGGATAAACAAACATCATATGCTGATACAAAAGACTCCAAAAAGTGTTTGTGGCAAACCCATGAATTCTGTGTTTTACTACAAAGTTTCAAAGTAGTTTTTTTTTTTATAATTATTTTATATTATAATTCTAGGAGAATTTGAATACAATAGTCTGAACATCTGCAGTTTTAGCTAGACAACAAATATTTTCAAAAGAATTTTAGGCCAATTTCAGCTTTCCAGTGCCTCCTTTTTAATACATGTTTTCTCCTACAATATCAGAGTGCAGCGCCACATTAAATACATACTACAATGACAATAATGTGATTTTAAACATGTTAATTTTCAAATAGAAAATATGATTTTCGGGGGAAGGGGGGAGCAGAGCTCTGTTATGTCATATTTGAGGGTGGTCTGACATTTTGTGACGACATCTGACAAGGAGGGGGAAAGGGGGTCAAAATCGGCCAAAATCGTGTGACGTCATTTATGGATGGCCCCTAATGCAATAAACTTGACCAATCAGTTCCTCTTAACATAAATCCCCAATAGAGGTGGCTTAACTGTAGCCAACATTTATCAATAAATATGAACAACAGACCAATTATGACACAAGTTAAGTTCAGGATGCATTTCTATGGTAATAACAACAAAAATTCTACCTGTAAAATGGTTTTGATGGTGCCCAGGTGATCATTTCATCCAGAGATACACAACACATGTATCTGGTTACACATAGGTTTCAAACTAAACATGGATGTGTTGTAATGGACTACATGCTAGCAATCACCTTTTCTCTTTGTATCTACCTGTATCCTTCTACCTATCCAAAAGTATGTATTGAAAAAAACTGTTAAGTGAAAAAAAGGTATGGTAAAATATCTACAAAAAGGATTGTGCTCTTAGAATTTGTATGTAGAAACAACTAGAATAACTTGTATCTAGAATAGACTAGAATAACTTGTATCTAGAACAGACTAGAATAACTTGTATCTAGAATAGACTCGAATAACTTGTATCTAGAATAGACTAGAATAACTTGTATGTAGCAGAAACTAAAGTAACTTGTAGGTAGAAAAGCTAGACTACACAAGAGTAACTTGCAGGTAGAATAGACTAGAATAACTTGTATAATAGACTAGAGTAACTTGTATCTAGAACAGACTAAAATAACTTGTACCTAGAATAGACTAGAATAATTCATACTTAGAATAGACTAGAGAAACTTGTATTTAAAATAGACTAGAATAACTTGTATCATGACTAAACTAGAATAACTTGTATCATGACTAGACTAGAATAACTTGTATCATGACTAGACTAGAATAACTTGTATCATGACTAGACTAGAATAACTTGTATCATGAATAGACTAGAATAACTTGTATCATGAATAGACTAGAATAACTTGTATTTAGCTTTAATATAGAAATGAAAACTAGTAACTATTGGCAACAATAATTTATACAAATTTACACAATAATGGGATAATAATCTGACTACTCATCCAATTGCTGATCTACAGCATTTCTTCTTCCAAGACCCCCCCCCCCCAAATTATTACAAGTTCACTGAATAGACTACACTATAATCCAAGAACACTGTCACATTATATTAGGCTTCTGTGAGCAAAAACCAATAAGGCTACTTTAACATAAGTGTAAAAATCAAACCCTCCTTTTAACACTGCTATCAAAAATTGGTACTCTGCCGAATCCCAGACTTGGTGCCACTCATAAATGACTGTAGCAGATCTATGGGCAAGGGGAAGATTATTGTAGAATTTTTCTCAGCAGAAATTGTATTTAGAGTCTGCAGGTAACGGAGCTGGAGTGCAGCAGGGGCCTCCGCAATGATGTCAGCAGCTTCCTTAAGGGCACGAGAGGCTTTCTGCTCACCCTCGGCAGCAATCACCTTAAATAATAAAATACCCAATAAAAAATAACAACATGAAAGACAAATAATAAACAGAGCCCCAAGTGGTCTAAAGTGCTCTCTATTATGGATCACTACCATCTCACCTGTCCATGTGGGTTCAAGTCTCAGATTCTTGTTATAATGTCCTTCATTATTACATGGTTCCTGTTACAAAATCCTGTAGCATCACACGGTTTCAGTTATGAGTTTGGAACACACTATGGCTTCAGTGGACATTGTTAGAGGAGAACTGTACACAATTTCTAAAAGATTCAAGTACTGATCATAAAATATTTCTTTATTTTAAAAGAAGACTAATTATAGAAATTACATATAATCAAGTAAATAATAATTAATAACAGGTCAATATCTTAATTAGAAACAATGCAACTGTAATATCTTCTACAGGTTGTCTTGTACAAATATGTATGTCCTTTCTTTTCATAGAAAAGAATCATAAGCCCTACAAGCAATAATTATCTGTAAATCAATCAATTAATCAATTAATCAATCAATCAATCAATCAAAATTACCTTGGCTCTGGCCTCTCTTGCTGCTTCAGCCTCTGCAGCCATAGCTCTCTGTAACTGAACAGGTAACCGCACATCTTTCCTTAAAAACACAATTGCTTTGTATAAAATATGTAAACCTTATCATTACCTTACAGTTAAACCTGTAAACATTAATTTAAAAACATTAGAAAAATTATTTTATTTTCCCTGTATAATTTCCAATTTCTCCTAGGGGGCCCCAAGTGGCCAAGTGTTCTAAAGCGCTCTCCATTACGGAAAACTGCCATCTCACCTCTGTGTGGGTTTGACTCTCAGATTTGGCCAATGTGGGTATTTGAGAAAGCTTGCCAGTAGTTTCTTGTGGGTCATTGGTTCTATCAGGGTTTTTTCCTGGGTTCTTCCTCCACCATTAATACTGGCAGCCATGTATAGCCTTTTTTGTGGTGAGAAATGGCATTAAACCCTACAACAACAACAAGAACAACAATTCCTGCTATTTCTGAAAATCTGATTTTTTAAAAATGAAACATTTATCTCAATGATTTTTATCCATGGAAAATTTAGTAAAATAAATGTTATCAAATGTGCTTTCACTGATGCTGTAAAGAAACAAGTCCAGAAAATTAGGGATTAGTACCACACATAGTCTTTAATGTACAATTGGACAGAGCTAATAAAAAGGAAGGACGATTGTTTTTCAAAATTCTTTTTCATCTATAAAACTACTTTATCTTTATAATGCAAAGAAAAATATTTCATTTAAAATAAAACTGCACAACCTGCAGTATAGTTTTTAAAAAAAACTTTATGAAAATTGTCTATCACAATACTTATGCGATGGTCATGGAACGAAAACCAGTCCACCTCTTTGCTAGCCGAGGTTCCAATTTGATAAACCCTACCTACACCCTGGCATATTGAGCAGATACTTCTGAGCTTCAGGTCTGTCTACATCCAATCAAAATTAAGTTGTTCAAATCTAAACACTGTTCCTAGTGATCGAGACAATGGGATCACACAGCTAAAATGGACTTGTAAATAAGTAATCTTCTGGTGCTGGTCTGTGTTGTCACAAATACCTTTCACTCAAATACAACTGTAATGGCTTCCCTCTGGTACACAGCCATACTTTAACGTTAAACATACAAAGTATCCTTTTTAGGTCAATTGCTACACTATTTTTGGGCAATGTGCAATGCACCATGCTATTGGTTAGTAGGCATTACATATACAGGGAGGCAACTCATGAAATCCAATAGATGTTGCTATGACAAAGCACTGATATATCTGCATAATCTGCAAAGCTGTAAATAGGTTTATCATATCAGAACCTTGGTTAGAGACAACTGCTAGTACACTGAAAATGAAATTATTATTTCTTAAATTTCAAAAAATCAACGTCCTGTTTTTTGTATGTGATATTAACTTTAAATATATTGATATTAGATCGCTATGATGTCTGCAATGTGCCAGTTTATAGTGATGTCTAGCACTTGGGCATCAAGCAGCAAATCTATATATAGTACAGGGGACCCATCCAGTCACATTATTCTGATACCAGGCCAGCTTGTCCTAACACTAACCTCTTAATGATGAGTGCCTAGCAAGACAGCTGTTAGTACGATCTTTAAGTCTTTGGTATGACTTAGTTGGGACTTGAACTCCCACATCAAAAACAATGATATTCAAATATCTTGAACATTTTATGTTCAGTTAAGAAAGGGGAAAATGCTTAAAATTAAGTGGTAGAATCTGTTACATATAATGGCTGAGTTAAATGTAGACTGTGAGGTAAGTATTCAATTGGGTTTATGCTATATGTATGTTCATTGCTTATTGGTGGTTTAGCAGTCCTACAAAAACGAACTTGCATATAATTTGCTGTTACTCTGCTCTTCTGACTGGTACACAAGGTTTTCTTTGCACCAAAAACATGACTTCTTCAAAGTGATGTATCAAGAATTCTTTTGATATTAAGAATTAAGTTATTGAAAGAGTGAATCATTCTATCCTCTTGGCATACCAATTCTCCTTGCCTAAATCAGAGTTATTATGCCTTTATCAACTGAAGGTAAAGGAATATGCTTTGTCTTTTATGGATGTTCACAACAATAAAAACATTTTCACATTCACATGATTGAAACATTCTAATTTGTTTAGATTTTTTTATGTAGGTTACAGTACAGTTTCTCCTTTGAAATTTTCATGTTTCTACTGAGTATTAAAAGCATAGCACTTGTTCTTCTCTTTTTGCAGGTCTCAATTTGATTAGGATTAGTTGGCTAGTCATGCTTAAAGAAACAACGGCTTGAACCTCATCCAGATGTTCTAACTGAGTTTAACATATTTATCTTCCAAATATGTTTTATAGTACATGCTTATTAAACATAGGTAGTTGAAATGCTTTCTATCTTGAACTGAATTTTCCACTATTAAAATTTGGTCCATACCTTATCTTACTATTTATGTAAAATTCAGAATCATTCAGATCAGTTGTAAATTGTCTAAGAAGAAATTTCTCTGTTAAATTGTAGTGAGTAATTATATATGTATGACCGCTCTAGTGGCCTAGTGGTTAGAGCATCTGGCTCAGATGCAGGAGGTCGCAGGTTTGAACCCCTATTTTGTTTAAAATCAAGATTTTTAACCAGTTTTTTAGCACTCTGCACAAGGGACAATAATCCCAACCAGATTATACAAAGCAGAAAAATTGTGCTGGCTGGTTAATTTTCAAAATGTAAGGGCTTGAAATCCAAAACTTCACTCATATTCATCTTGGAATTCTATGTTTCGTTACACTGAAATATAATATTCATAGAAGAGATGACATGTATTTGCCCTTTTTTTAAAAATGTGTGTAATTTTTAAAAAAATCACTTTCAAATAGGTTTTCTAACATTATGCTTCAAAGCATAATATATTATCTACAATTTTCATACACCTAGTTGTCACACACAATGAAGCCGTACAAATCATAATTGTCCCTCTAACACTTTGTGGAGAGAACTTCACTAACTTATTAGGATTTGTACGCAACTGTACATCAATATAAAACAATGAGCTTAACACTATAAAGCAATACTTTTACTTTTTACTGATATTTGTACACCCCAAACAAAACTTAACAACATTTGTATAACATTTACCATGCAGATTATAAACCTTGTTCAAAAAAGGTCTGAATGTCATAATCTCACCTGAAAACAAAGTAAAGAAAAACCATGCAGATTTTCTGATTTGAGATATGAATACCTACACTTCAACTCTCTCCACTTTGACTCCCCATGGCTCAGTGGCCTCATCTAATGATATCTAAAATACAGAAAGCAGGTTTAAGATACTGTACAACCAGATTTACCTCCCCTGGCTATGGAAGCCAGTCATATTTTGGTTCAACATTAAATAGCACAGTGATTAGTGAAAATAGAAATAGAATTTATTATACATGACCTACCCAAGGAAAAAAGCACCTGACACATATATTAATAGTAACACGTTTGCAAGTTTGAATATATCAATTAGCAGCACAAATATATAATTATCACATTTTTCTGCCGGCAACCTAATTTGGTCCAAAACTGTGTCCAGTCCGTGACCTAATTTTATCCAGTCATATTTACATTTTATGAGGACATTTAAAATGTCTAATCATACACACACCTTGAAGGAAGTTACACATGCCTAGGACAGGTAGAAGTTCATTGTCCTGTTGTAAATATAAAAGCAATGTATAATCTTTAATAGAATTTCAAATAATATTTCTATCCAACACTGAAACTTGAGTATGTCTCAATAAAGTTATAAAGGTACAGTGACTATCTGTAGAATAAATTTGTTAATTTCTTTGCACTGTATCAGTCAAGTAAGAAAAAATATCAGAAACAAAACGGTCAATAAAAGATTGCAGGAAAATAAAATAATAACAAAGTTTTCATTTATAAGTTTAACTTGTTTTCTCAGCTAGATACCAACTATCAGTTACATTTTGAACAGTATATGCAATGTAACATGTTCTTAATGTAGATAATATCTAGTTATTACTGAAGCTGTACTATTACAGTAGAACCTGTCTTGAAAGACCACCTCTTTTGCCAAATTATGGTCTCTCAAGACAGGTGGTCTCTAATAACAGGTCACAATGCTATATAATTAATAAATTTGAGCACTGAAAATGTGGTCTCTCAAGACAAATAGTCTCACATAGCAGTGGTCTTTTAAGACAGGTTTTAATGTAGCTTGAATTTCTTATACTGATTGATTTTCATGGTCTTCTTTTTATACAACAAAGCAGAACAGGTATTTACAACAAGTTGGACCACAATCATTATTCATGATTAATCGGGAAGTTTCAGATATCATCAGTGTTCTGGTCATCCTTGTCCTATCATATACTTCTATTTCTTCTTCTTGTGTTACAATGATAATGATGATATATTGATGACGAGGATGATGAATGATGATGATTGTCATTAAGGTCAAGAACATTTCTCATGAGTCAGCGTATTATTTGTATTGTAATTCTATACAACACAGCCCACACTAATAAATATTACAGACAATAAGAAACTCTGTCTTTGCAGAGCCAACCCCTTTTACATAGCTAAGCAACAATAAAAATTAGGACACTTAAGTTAATATATGATTCCAATGGAATCAAGACATCAGCATGAATGCCAAAGCAATCCCTGTACTTAGTCTCCACCATGCCAGCCTGACTATGGACAATAACAACAGTATCAATAAATTACTGAAATTAGAGTTTGACCAATATAGGAATTTTGTTTTAGTTGTAGATGAAAACCTAGATGTCTGTCTTTCATAATTTTCAGAAGTATTCAGCATTTTCTCTTTGTCTCTCTCTAGCTACCTTTTAGTTATGTGTCATTTGGTCTTTTTCCTCTTCCAGTAGATTTTCTGGCAGTTGTAATTATTGCAGCCATAGTTAAATTTTTCTGCGTGATCTTTTCATGTAGACTGAATAGCCTAAATAAAATGTATCCTTCCAAGAAATATAATTGTATCTGTCTTGAGACTGTCATGGGCAATCATTTTCAAACTGCATATGCATCTTTAATTGATTATTTTGTATGGTTATTAATAAATTTTGTCACTTTTTTTAATGATTGTTTTAAAAAATATACCACCAATACATCAAATTCTTAAGGACTGACAACTTGGGTAGTGTGCAACATGGCTAACAGGATAAAATGGAACATGGCTTACAGGATAAAATGTAATGTAACAACACAGAAAAAACAAGAGTCACTAGAAAGACCTGATGCTTTGCTGACTAAAAACAACTACCGGTACAAGGAATTCGTGAAAAGACCACTTTTTAATACTGAGTGCTGAAACCACAAATTGGGTATTTTTCTATAAAGATATTCCTATTAGCCTCTGTATGGTGTGTACTATTATCATTTGGGACCAACTAGATATCAGTTTGGGCGTTTTGGTGAAATCTCTATGGGAATATATCAATACATTCAAAAGGAGTAGTGATAGCAAGGATTTCAAGATGGTCACCATGGTGGCTATGCTGATTTTAAGCATGGCACCATTATCAACCAAAACAGACAAAATAAGAAACCTTGAGTGAAAACAATTTTTTTTTATATGACTATTCATTCAGTAGGAGTAGCATTAAAAAGATTCTTAATATAATTTAAAACAAACTAGACCATAGGGTATGTGCAATATTTCATAGCAATCCTCCAAGCATTTCAGAAGTAGCAATAACAAACCTGTGCTAATGGATATAAAGATATTATGTATATTTAAATAAATTGTTTGTCAGTTTTATAACTTTTTTTTTATTACATTACATGCTGTTGTAATGTAAAATTGTTTATTTTGTCCAGAACTCAGTAAATTAAATATTGTATCTAGCTGCTGACCTTGTTCCAACATCAGTGACAGTTTTGGTAAACAACTTTTGTTTTCTATTTGCTTCTTTCTCAGAGTAAGAATCAATTGGTAACAAACTTCTATTTTTTCTTCCTCAACAAGTTATTTTGGCCAACCTGGATAGCCTATATTGTGCTGAGAAATGATGTTAAACCCATAACGACTGCAACTACTTCAACTGCTCTTAGACTATTAGTAATAGACAGAATATAGTCTTACAATGGAAATAAATGACATGGCAAGAAAAAAAGAGATCACAATCTAAAATGCAAAGTTTTGGTAAACAAATCTGTAAAAACTGCTGAAATCAGATATGTTGACATTACTGCCCAGTTTTGAAAAGAAGATAAATTTAAATCAGTCTTCCTTTTTAAAGGCCTATAAGAAATTTTCAAAACGATGAAAATAACAAAATCAAAATTACATTTTTCAGGTTAATGACTATTTTTTATAGCTTACCTGCATCAAATGACTAATGTTTTCACGTTCTGACAAAATTTCACTGAGATTTTTAGTCCCCAAAACATTCCGCAATGTTGTTGCAGCAAGCAGTCTGGTTGAGCGATTTGCATCCTCCACATTAATAATTGAAGTTGTAGCATTGTGTACCCTGTAGTAAACAACGGCATCCACTGCAACTGTCACTGAATCTTTGGAAAGAACCTGTTACATTAGTAAATTATTGTTTGTTAGTTTTTTATGTACTGCATGAATAAATAATGAAGGAAAACATCAATGCTCACCTAAAAATATCAGATACCATAAAACAAACTGCCGAGTTCCTTAACGTATTTAATATAATATTTTAACTCCTAAAATTTGAATATAAAGGTATGACTTTTCAGTCTTTAGGACTCTATTATTTAGTGTTAACTCTCTCTTGAATTGCAAATTGCCATGAAAACAAAAAAGAATGCCAAATTTTACTAGTCGGTTCAAGGACATTGACATACTAAGACTTTATTGCAAAATACAATTCAAGTTCAACAATGATGCAATTATGACTTTTCTCTTAAAAAGTCTCAACATCCCATCAGAATATAAATTTTACTGACTTGTTATCAACAACACACATGCATATGCACACTAACAGAATTTCATCATGTTTTAATTGTAAAATTTTAATTTAAGATTTTAAGAAAAATATTAAAATAAAACTTCCAACTTTGATAGATTTTTCATATTAAAGCTAGAATATAGCAGTGTGTGTGGGTGGGTGTGAATTGCAAAATAAAATGTTAGTGTCTTGATATCTACACATTGTGTCTTGGTTCTTTTTTCTCACCTCCTGTGGGGGTACATCAAATGATATAGTTCTCAAGTCCACCTTTGTGTAGGAATCAATACAAGGAATAATAAAGAAAAGACCTGTAAGAAATACAGATTACCTTAAAATTTTGATTGATCTATATTACATACAAATTTTATACAACAGGTTAAATTATAATTTTGATCCATGAACCTGCAATGAGCACATATTGTATCATTAAACAGATTTTATGCATTCTGTGCCTACTAAGATGGTTTGGTCAGAAAATTTAAATCCCAAAGAGATAAAAAGATTTGTATAAAAAGAATTTCTATGGCCTGAAAATCTACATATGAAACAAATATGCAGACTCAAACTTTACTAATCTACCTCATGTGGTTTTTCGCTAATCACGCTGAGAAGGTCTGGGCAGAAAATTCAACATGAGACCCACGTAGACCTGCAATTACTCACCTGGCTGACATCTGCTTAATAACGAAATTCAAGAGCAGTTGGTCAGTATGATGATTTTTTAGGTAGATTTATTATAATGCCATTGATTCTGTTTGTGTGTTGCAAGGTTTATTGTATCTTTATCCATATCTGATTGCAAATCTGTATCATTCTGTCAAATGTTGAAAAGCCTTTATGCCACAATTATTTCTGTCAAAGTTGATCAAATTAAATACGCTGCTTGTTCTGAAAAAGTTGCTGAAATGTTTTTATATTTTTAATAATGGCAGACAAATTTGAGGTTGGATTCAACTGAATGAATTTTAATATTCCTTTATGTCAAAGATTGACAAATTTTGTAAAGAGATTTTTGAGAAAAGGTCATTTTCATGTTTAATATTCTTCAATAAATATGGTCATAGCTGATGGCATATGACTATCATTATATTAATTTGAAACCTTCTCACAAATTGAGGAATTCTGCTAAATTTCGTCATATTCATTTCAGTGATTTCTGTAAAAAAAAGTTGTTAAAGGTTTTATATTTTTCACACTCGTGGCTACATTTGATAGCAGCTGGAGAAAACTGTATACATTTGAAAACCTTTCATGCCAGGATGTTCTCAATCAGATTTAGTCAAATTCTGTATTAAGATAAAGTAAATAACATTTTCAATTTTCGCAACAGTGGCCATATTTAATAATATGTAAATTTGTACATTTTTTGATATATATATATATATATATATATGAACATAATACTTAACATAAGGTGACTAATTAACAGTACTTTCATTCAAACAATAAATTGGAAGAAAAAAACATTAGAAGGCTTTTCCCAAAACAGGTAGTGATGTTACAATTTGGTAAAACAATGTACCATTCATTGCTATCAAAGTTTCATTGAATTTTGCAGTTTTTATGGAGTTCTTTTTCAGAAAATAGTCATTTGAAAGCTCATTGAATTTTAGTGGTGGCTGCTGTGTCTGATGATGGACCAAGCATCATTCATTAGCCTAGCAAAGTTATTTTCAATCAACTAGCACATAACTAACAAATTCAGATAGCATGCATATAATATGGTCACACAACTCAGTCTTTATCGAACATTATTCCTCTAAATGCAAGTCAGCCAAGCAGTCTATTAGAAGCCCAGTGGTGGGTCAGATATATGCAGTCTGTCAAGAGACAAGTGAATCATATATATGCAGTCTGTCTGGTGCTTAGTGGGTCTGATATATGCAGTCTGTCAGGTCCCTAGTGGGTCAGATATATGCAGTCTGTCAGGTGCTTAGTGGGTCAGATATATGCAATCTGTCAAGAACCCAGTGGATCCTATATATGCAGTCTGTCTGGTGCTTAGTGGGTCAGATATATGCAATCTGTCAAGAACCCAGTGGATCCTATATATGCAGTCTGTCAGGTGCCTAGTGGGTCAGATACAGTGCAACCCCGCAATAACGCGGTCCGCTATAACGCGAATTTGGATATAACGCTATCGTGGCATGGCTCCCGAAATTTCATATAAAAATATTTTTGGGTTCAAAGTTTATTATCATTATGGGAAGAGATCGTGTAAGAATTTGAATTTAATATCATCGTGGCGTAGTCCTTGCAATTTTGATTACATGCATATGTATTTTCCTTTTTTTAAGTACGAGAAATAGTGTCTAAAATGTTTATTGTCATTTTGGGGAAGAGTTCTAGTATGAATTCGAATATAATATGATCGGGGCGTAGCTTCTGAAATTTAACAATTTCACCAGGTTTGTGAAGTGTTATGCCAAAATATACATCAGAAATGTTACTTGTTACTGATCCATGAGTAAAGCCAGTAAGTCGTCTTTGTGATTGTCTTCAATTAATTCTGTATACAATCGCTGCACAAACAATAACCGACATGTGTTTGTTTGTTTGTTTTTTACTGCATACATATACACAACCAAGCAGAAAGTATGAAAAATAAAGTGCAAAACGTTTATTCTAGGATCAAGTAGAGCTTTGCCAATGTCGCAAACTGTGATTTTATTTTCCTTATTGGCGGTAAAATATACCATCTGGCAACTTTTTTTATTGCCGACATTGTTAGCTGTTTAAACTTGTATATAAAACCCTTGGTTTGGAATGGAGAAATTTAGAGGCTCCATGAAAGGTAACCGCAAACTTGATATAAAATGCACTGAAATTTATCTATTGTTTACATAAACAATTTCCTTGTCTATACTGACAAACCTTTTTGTTGGGAAATCGTTTATGCTTACGAACGCTACCAACAGTGGCTTAAAACGCAAATGAACTTTTACCGACTTGGGACATACTGAAAAGTAAATGTGCTTCGTCATTAATTACGTGAGTGTGCTATGTCTCTCTACTGAATTCAGACCAATATGACCTTTGACAAAATTATTGAATATTTTAAAGCTGTTTGTGCATATTTTCAATGGAATCACTTGTATTGTGGATTCAATGTATATGATGAGATTTGTAGATGAGTACACGGTGTTGATACTCAAATTCATGCTATACATTAGACATGTATATATAAACTGTATTCACGTATATGTACCAATTCGTGGTTCTCTAAATATAGTAAACTATTATGTCTTCACTAAAGGTGTATTTCTCATTTAATATGCATCAATTTAAGATGGTAACTGTGCCGATGAAGCACATATTTTAGCACCCGCATTTATTACCTACCACCCCCACCCCATCGCAATTTTTGGGGGTATGTGTATCACTTTCTTCAGCTAACTGACCTGCTTGCTTATAACACGGTTCGGTCTATAACACGGTATGGTTCTTTGGCTCCCAACTACCGTGTTATAGCAGGGTCACACTGTATATGCAATCTGTCAAGAGCCCAGTGGAGCCTATATATGCAGTCTGTCTGGTGCTTAGTGGGTCAGATATATGCAATCTGCCAAGAGCCCAGTGGATCATATATATGCAGTCTGTCAGGTGCCTAGTGAGTCAGATATATGCAATCTGCCAAGAGCCCAGTGGATCATATATATGCAGTCTGTCAGGTGCCTAGTGGGTCAGATATATGCAATCTGTAAAGAGCCCAATGAAACATATGTATGCAGTCTGTCAGGTGCCTATGAGTCAGATATATGCAGGCAGGATGATTAAACTGAATTTCTTAATGAGTGATTTGTATCTTGGTAAATATTATCAAATGGTCAAAATAATCAGTAGTTTACTAGATAAGCCAGAGGAATACCTGGCCCTTTTGCCCCTCCTGACACTAGTCTGCCCAGGCGAAAAATGACTGCCCTCTCATATTCCTGAACCACCTGGAAAATCAAGGGACCCAAGAACAGAAAAGAGATATTCAGAGCAAGAAAGTACATACTGATATTTATATTTTTATTTTGTTAAATGCTTTCCGCTCTAGCATGCAATAAATTTGGAACTAGCCTAAAGTTTCATTCCAAAATAATAACTGGGTTTCCTCACACAAACAGGAAGAAAGAATCATCTTATGAATTATGGAAATTACAAACCTTGTAAAAATATGAAGACATTTATCTAAGACTTGAAATTCAACTAGCATTGATAATGCATGAAGTATAGAAAGAAATGACAATTTTTTTTTTTACATGCAATGAGATTAGAGATGGAAGCAACACTTAATAATTACTTCATTGCATTAACCTTGATACAAAGCAAACCTATTACTTCATTGCATTTACCTTGATACAAAGGAGACCTATTACATCATTGCATTTACCTTGATACAAAGGAGACCTATTACATCATTGCATTTACCTTGATACAAAGGAGACCTATTACATCATTGCATTTACCTTGATACAAAGAAGACCTATTACATCATTGCATTTACCTTGATACAAAGGAGACCTATTACTTTATTGCATTTACCTTGATACAAAGGAGACCTATTACTTTATTGCATTTACCTTGATACAAAGGAGACCTATTACTTTATTGCATTTACCTTGATACAAAGGAGACCTATTACTTTATTGCATTTACCTTGATACAAAGGAGACCTATTACTTTATTGCATTTACCTTAATACAAAGGCACAAAGAGAAGGGCAAAGTCATAATTATCAGCAGCATGGACAGGAACCACAAGATGTAACCACAGCAACCCACACTGCCACCATCCGAAGCCTGATGACTCCCTGAAATAAATTCAGTTCAAAGCCTCAGTAATTCAAACTTAATTTTAAAATCATCACCTTGCTGTAATGAAAGGGGTAACTGATGACTCTATGGTCTATAAGTAACAGAAAGTAGCAAAACAAAGAAAAATTTCATAAAATTATTTAAATCATTTAATTCCATGGAATATGAAGTCAAAATTTAAAAATTATTATAAATTAAATCCCAAATAATCCAAAATGTTCTGTCATAAGTCCAACAGTATAGAATGTTCCTCATGAATTCCATAACTTGAATGTGGTGATGTACCAAGTCTTTAATTGGCTGTTTTACCAACACTCTAATTAGCCAATAAAGGTGAAGGGTTAGGAACTGATACATCAAGATGGCATATAATGCACATGTGGTCTGATGCAATTATCGCAGGCAGTTATTGAGTTGTTCTGCTATAAAAGGTTACAGCAAGTTGTTAGGTTTGCTTGGATGTCAAACATTAGTTTTGGTTCAATTTATCATACAGAGGTTTCTCTTAGCAGCCAATAAAGGTGGAGGGTTAGGAACTGATACATCATGATGGCATATAATGCAGAGGTGGTCTGATGCAAGTTCGTGGGATACCAAGGATGACTGTAGACTATTATCATCGGGTCTATGAAGAATCCAGTCTAAAATGTGACCAAGTTTATGGGTGCGTTGGTTAAATGACTGAGGTTGAAAATATTAATGGAATCAATGAGTTTTGATGTTTATGGGTTTCCAGGTCAGTCAAAGCGAAAGTTGAAATCTCCAACAATAATCAGGTTGCCAACTATCAAATTTCCATATACCAGGTCAGATTCCAAAACTGCTCCAAAAAGAGATTCATTCAGCTTGTTTTCTCCACTAGGAGGAGGGTGGTAGAGGCAGAAAAAATGGACTGACCTTCAATGTTCCAGTGTGAGTGTGGTTTGGACTAATTCAAACATTGTGTGGTAGAAATTGAAGGTTGTTATGTGGTTTGATCATGGAGTTCTTAATGTGATGACAGCAATTCCACCTCTGCAAGTGAGGCGGGGGAATGACCTGAAGGAGTAACCAGTGGGTGTTAGATCCGCACAATTGGGCTCATCACCTGATGTTTTTAGCAAAGTTTCTGTCAGGAAATAGCTTAGATATTCTGATCATTGATAAAATTAACTATTTATGTGTGCTTTTCCAGTGGTCCTACCGATTGGCATTGAATATTGCAATACACAGTGGTATCTCTGAGATAGTTGACACAAAGGTTGCCAATTTAATAGGGATTTGAATCAGGCTATCTAAATAAACACCCAAATGTTTTTAATTGTTGAGCCAGAAATGGTGAAAGGGACATAACTGGAATTTAACTTCCTGTTCTATGCTGACCAGCTTTGAGATAATGTTTCTTTCTTTTTTCGCTTCCATTTACATTTAAGTAATGTTGAATGTAGTCCCAGTTCATTTGGTCTAGAGCACAATGTAGTGTGGAGAGCCAAGGAGTATGCATTTAATGCCCATTAATGAGGGTCCACCATAGCATAAACTGGTTGACTGGCAATCATGTGATGGCAGTTTGTTTAACAACAAAGGATGTTGTAGCAGTGGAGGAAGACAGCTGAGAAAAAGTCTAATTGTTCTCGTTTCCAAAACAAGGAATTGAAGAAACACATACAAACTGAATAGTGAATGCATGATGAACACAATATCATAGACAGACAGACAACAAGCACATATATCTTGAATCGGTGGATCTTACTGGGATTTTCCAAGGTTTTTCCTCCACGAAATATATTGGCCATAATGATGTATAGCAGATCATGTGCTGAAAAACAACATCAAACCAATAACAAGAACAACCTTGCAAGCCACCTAAAAGAGGTCAAATAACACAATCCACACAGTGTACAAACAGAAGCATATAAATTTAAGATGTTATTTTTGATAATATAAATGTTGTATGGTGCAAAATGAGTAAACGAATGTTTTATCTTGAGAAATGCAAGCCTATCTTAATGTTTTGTGTAGACCCTAATTGATATGAGATCGGAATTCAATGTTGTTAAAAGTGTTTTGTGTAGACCCAAATTGATATGAGATCGGAATTCAATGTGATAAAAGTGTTTTGTGTAGACCCAAACTGATATGAGATCGGAATTCAATGTGATAAAAGTGTTTTGTGTAGACCCAAATTGATATGAGATCGGAATTCATTTTGATAAACATGTTTTGTGTAGACCCAAAATGATATGAGATCGGAATTCAGTGTGATAAACATGTTTTGTGTAGACCCTAATTGATATGAGATCGGAATTCAGTGTGATAAACATGTTTTGTGTAGACCCAAATTGATATGAGATCGGAATTCAATGTGATAAAAGTGTTTTGTGTAGACCCTAACTGATATGAGATCGGAATTCAATGTGATAAAAGTGTTTTGTGTAGACCCAAATTGATATGAGATCGGAATTCATTTTGATAAACATGTTTTGTGTAGACCCAAAATGATATGAGATCGGAATTCAGTGTGATAAACATGTTTTGTGTAGACCCTAATTGATATGAGATCGGAATTCAATGTGATAAAAGTGTTTTGAGTAGACCCAAATTGATATGAGATCGGAATTCAGTGTGATAAACATGTTTTGTGTAGACCCTAATTGATATGAGATCGGAATTCAATGTGATAAAAGTGTTTTGTGTAGACCCAAATTGATATGAGATCGGAATTCAGTGTGATAAACATGTTTTGTGTAGACCCTAATTGATATGAGATCCGAATTCAATGTGATAAAAGTGTTTTGTGTAGACCCTAATTGATATGAGATCGGAATTCAGTGTGATAAAAGTGTTTTGTGTAGACCCTAATTGATATGAGATCATAATTCAATGTGATAAAAGTGTCAAAATCCACTTACCATCATCCATGTTAAATTGTTCCATCTTCCTAAATCCATTACTATCTCCTCTACCCATTATTGAAAGTTGTATCAAATTCAATGACCAATTTTCTTGTATAATTATGTGTTTCAACTTCCTGATGTATGTATTACAACAAATACAGGCTATCCCTACTAAGCAAAATATATGTCACAATATACTATTGCTGAGTTCAAACACTAGGACTGAATACACTAATCAAAAAACAAACATCACCCTTTCATTGCCACGATGTAGACTCAATTTAAATTCATTACTCATATTTGGTCTTCATACAGCCTTTATCTTTCAAGAGGTCCAGTACCTACAATTGTTCTGTTGACACAATAGGTAACCTTTTCTTTCAAAACATTTGCAAACTGACAAAATTTAAATAAAAGTGATTTAACACATAAAAAGATGCTTAACCCAAACTGTTTGAGCTTGCAGGAACTTTGCATTTCTCTAATATTTAAAATGATTTCTGGCAGAAACTTTAAGAAACAAGCTGATGAATTAGAAATAGTTAATAAAAATTGGTTGTACTGTTTGCAAATTTTTCCACCTTTGTTAAAATGAAAAAATTATTATAAGTAAAACCAAAATCAAACATTTTCAGCTTTATTTCAGTCCAACAATTTGCCATGTTTAAGTTCTTTGTACAACTGTACAATAAATGAAAGTACAACAAATAAAATTCTGCAGGTCAGTGGTTTATTAGAATCAACTATTTTTAGAGCTGAGACAGGCAAACTATTTAATACAGCGTGCCACTTTATCCTTATTAATTACAAAATGAAACGAGCATGTGCCACCACTGTTAAACTCATGGGGCCCCGAGTGGCCGAGTGGTCTAAAGCGCTCTCCGTTACGGATCCCTGCCATCTCACCTCTGTCTGTGTGGGTTCGAGTCTAAGATTCGGCTAATGTAGTTATGTGAGAAAGCTTGCCAGTAGCTTCTCATGGGTTGGTGGTTCTTTCTGGGGGTATTCCCGGGTTCTTCCTCCACCAATAATACTGGCCGCCATGTATAGCCTATCGTGTGCTTAAAAATGGTGTTAAACCCTACAACAACAACTGTTAAACTCATGATTTTGGGCTACCAGACAAACCTCTTGATGTGCCACCTTGTGGCATGCATGCTGTAGGATGCAGAACCATGCTCTATTACTTTCAGAAATGTAATAATAAATCTTTATAAGTACTAGGTGCGATAAGATATCTTATTTCTTATCTTATTATTCAAGGAAAGCGTATCAAAAGTTGGTAATGAGCTACAAATATTTTGTTCCTAAAATTCTTTAGCACTCAAGGAGCAGGTGATGTAGAAATGGCAGCTATTTCATGACAAGGTGGTATAGACTGGTTAGCTGATTTCATATGACCTAATTATGAGTTGTATCAACCTTGATCTTCAATATAAAAACACTGACTAAGCCTAGGAGAAGAACAGGACAGAAAATGACAACTGGACTCTGAAAATCTCCGGATGATTTTTTAATCCTATAAAGAGATACGCATGTACTTAACACATCAACATATACTTATAAATAAGATTTTAAAAAATGAAATGTTAGTGTTAGGATTGGTCGGCCTTTTATCGGGATAATGTGACCAATGTTCTTTCTAAGGCACGTAGCTGTACAGCTCATTAGAAAATGCAATGCAGCAGTTTCAAAATTCTGCACATAAGTACATATGCCGTGTAGCACTTTCTAAATTCCTCGCACACATGAAAATATTAGAAGGGACACGGAATGTAATTCGGTTAAACATAATGCTACATGAGGGCAGCATGATGACCCAGTGCTAGATACAATGTATCAGAATAAACTAAATGCGGCCAACAAAACTGATCATTTTGAACAAGGCAACCTGAAACAAAATCAGCTTAATAATTATAAATATAGATACAAATTGTAAGTCTGATTTGTGTTCTGTTTATGTTTTGTAACTACAGTATCTTGCAATTCAATGAATGTATTTAAAATTCCAAAAACCATATAAACTCAATGGTAAATCTGCCAGCATACAAAAATATGACATCATTTGGATATATTAATATGCCTAGATGAGACAATAAAATTACATCCTAGTTTTACTGTTTGAGATGGCAAAGATTGATGTGGTGGTGTCTGCTGTGTCGACACTCTTGAAGAATTTATGAAAATGTCAAATTGTTGATTTAAAAGAATGTATATGGTTAGAGTGGGACATAAATGGCCATGGAAATATCAAATTGTAAAGAACTGAGCCAGATCTTAAATAATGTGTCAAATGTCAGTCTGGTATTCTGAAAATAGCAACCATAAAGGGCAGTAATTTAGGAATATATAACAGCAAGCATTAGTGACAAATTACAGTTTGCGGAGATAAGAATCAAGGAAAGATTCAATACAAATAATGTAGGAATATGTAACACAGGCAAAACAAATTACACAGCTTGTGGAGATATTAATCAAGGTAAGATTCAATACAAATAATGTAGGAATATGTAACACAGGCAAAACAAATTACACAGCTTGTGGAGATATTAATCAGGGTAAGATTTAGAGCTGATAATATATCCACTGGGATTTATGATCTAAGGAGAAGGACTGATAGTGGAGTGGAGTCAAATTTGTATATTAAGTTATCATAAAGGTCATTTCCATTAACATACAATAGAAATCTAAGGCATTCATAAATACACTTTGCCTTCATACTCAAATGCAAACTTGATTAATCACCACATGTGGAAAAGAGAAAACCTACTGTGACAAATTCCCCACAATGCAGTTACATCAGACTGGGTACTATAACATATGCATGCATTTATGGATGGATATAGGAATGGTTGGTTGGATTTTTCATAAAATGTATAACACAATGTGTCAAGCAAAAATACCACAACTCTATCCCCTAATTATGTTTGGAAAAGAAATTTAGTTTCAGCATCTTCACATAAAAAATACAACCTAAACCCCACCACTTCAATGTATGCCTATAATGTACAGCATGTACAAACAGTAAACAATACTTTAGAAGGTCATTTAAAAGTGTCCTTGGGGAAGCTTATACAGTAAATTGGCAGATACAATTAAAACGGCAAAGTCAGGTTAAAACAAACTGCATTCGGTGTATTTAACTGGCTCACAATAGCAGCAGTGATTTTGTAAAGTTCTTTGAAGACTGCTGAGGGAGAGCCTAATGTGCTAATTTGCATAGGTAAAGTTCATAATATGGTACAACCCAATTCATTTTAAGTTATAGGTAAATGAAAGTGGTGCTAGGTGCATGTTAAAGAACAAAAGCTATGACAACCTCACAGCCAAGAATGACCATGTTTCAGCAATCTGTATTAAAGATTATTGGCAAGCTTGTGAATAATGGCAACATTTCTTTAAAGCTACCAGAAAAGCAAGAGAAGCCAGCAACAATAAATTTCACAATTCCAGGTTGACAGAGTTCAACTATGTGAAGCACATAGGTAAAGGGGTTATGTTTTAAGCTCTGTCAATACTGCAAAACAACATATTGACACAAGTCATTTTAGAGAGTTTGGCATTCATCATAGGAGCATTACATGTATGGATCATATTCAGCACAAATTGATTAAAACTTGAAAAAATTTATGTAAGGAAGATGATGACTTCAGATATGGAAATATGTATATTCATTTTTTAACAGTTCTGGCAATGCTTACATTTCGGTCATAAAGAATAATGCAGTTCTAATTAGGATTTGCTCAGAGATCCAGCAGGGAAGTTTGAACAACAGTTAAACCATCCAGTCTCTAGTAGGTGCACAGATGAACACTAATCACACTTGCATTACGCTAATCCTTGCTTGAATAATTGAAAGTACCAGTAACAAATATTGCATCATTGAGGCATATACTTAAAATGCCATCCAATGAATTTAAAATATAATCATTGGAAACTAAATGTATGTTTTATTCCATGTCAGTGCAGTAGGGATTACATGAATGTTTTCATATATATGTGTATTGTGATTATATTTGACAATACTAAGTCTACCAACTACCGGTACTTCCTTTTTGTAAGTCTATGACATGCTTCGAAGAAGTCTGACAAGTTATTTTCTTTTATTCAGATTCGAATTTTTCAATCGATTTCCATATCTTTATATTAAGACCTAGCTTATTAGTTGGATGACGTGACATTTTGGATCATACACTCTGACCATTCTTGGTACATCAAAATACACTTTTTAGAAGTCTCAAATAAACCCCACAAAAAACCTTCAGATGAAAATTCAATGTTAATATGGCCTTCTGTTATAAAGTTGTAAGTACAATCCGATGAAAATTCAATGTTAATATGACCTTCTGTTATAAAGTTGTAAGTACAATCCGATAAAAATTCAATGTTAATATGGCCTTCTGTTATAAAGTAGTAAGTACAATCCGGATACCATGGTAGACATACTAAAACCTAGTTCAACACCATTTTCATTTAAGTCCAACAAGACATCAAATATTTTCCACTGAAAACCAGATGTCAATACAGTAAAACCTGTCTTGAGAGACCACTGCTATGAGAGACCACCTGTCTTGAGAGACCAGGTTCTCCGTGTACAAATTTATTGATTATATAGTGTTATGATCTGTTATGAGAGACCACCTGTCATGAGAGACCATTATGTTTTGGCAGAAGGGGTGGTCTTTTAAGACAGGTTCCACTTTATAGATGTAGCAATAATAATTTTCAAATAGGCTACCACAATGGTCATACTGCAGCATATCGTCACAATGTTTATTTGAGATCAATCAAATATGATAAGAAGTCACTGAGAGAAAACACTAAGAGTGAGCATAAAAAAAAAAAACTTTTAACATTGCCTGGTGCCTGTCACAATCATACTGCATCTCCGAGTGTCAGTATTTTCATTTAGGACTAACTAGGTTGTGGGATGTACATATGCATCACGTTTCATAGCAGAGCTCCATGGATTTTAGAAAAAATAATAACAAAGTGATGATAATGGATAATTGAGCTGACAACAAATAGCATACCCTTCTATGACAAGTAAAACAAAAAAAAAAAACATTTACAATAAGTCTGTCATATCTGATAATAGTGTCATTTACTAGAAGTGAATGAATTTAACTGGACTGATGTTTGCCATGAACCCTACCATCACCAACCCACCTGTTAATTCCTTGTGCTATTTTGAAAATTAAAAAGATAGTGACAAAACAAATTATCATACTGATAGCAGCAACCAAGTAATCAAGAAGATTGCAACAAGGAAGTAATCATAATGATGACACCAATAGGCAAGTAATCATAATGATGACACCAATAGGCAAGTAATCATAATGATGACACCAATTGGCAAGTAATCATAATGATGACACCAATAGGCAAGTAATCATAATTATGACACCAATAGGCAAGTAATCATAAAGATGACACCAATAGGCAAGTAATCATAATGATGAAACCAATATGTAATCATAAAGATGACACCAATATGCAAGTAATCATAAAGATGACACCAATATGTAATCATAAAGATGACACCAAAAGGTAATCATAAAGATTACACCAATAGGTAATCATAAAGATGACACCAATAGGCAAGTAATAATAAAGATGACACCAATATGCAAGTAATCATAAAGATGACACCAATATGTAATCATAAAGATTACACCAATAGGTAATCATAAAGATGACACCAATAGGCAATCATAAAGATGATACCAAATATGCAAGTAATCATAAAGATGACACCAACAGGTAATCATAAAGATGACACCAATATGCAAGTAATCATATGGATGACACCAGTAGGCAAGTAATAATAAAGATGACACCAATATGAAAATAATCATAAAGATGACACCAACAGGTAATCATAAAGATGACACCAATAGCCAAGTAATCATATGGATGACACCAATAGGCAAGTAATCATAAAGATGATACCAATCATACAGAGGACAGTGACAAGTAATCATACAGTGGACAGTGACAAGTAATCATACAGAGGACAGTGACAAGTAATCATACAGAGGACAGTGACAAGTAATCATACAGTGGACAGTGACAAGTAATCATACAGTGGACAGTGACAAGTAATCATACAGAGGACAGTGACAAGTAATCATACAGAGGACAGTGACAAATAATCATACAGAGGACAGTGGCAAATGATCATACAGAGGACAGTGACAATCATACAGAGGACAGTGACAAGTAATCATACAGAGGACAGTGACAAGTAATCATACAGAGGACAGTGACAAATAATCATACAGAGGACAGTGACAAGAAAGCAATTACAATTATAGCACCATGCAAATATATCATAAACAGTAAAATATCTACCTTTCAGATCACTTATAGAATCATTATTAAACCTGGATAAATCCAAAGCCTGATGAGGTCTTAGCAGATGCCATTTTAATTACTGTTCCCACTAACTATACAACACAAGAGACTCTACTGACAGTCAATCACAGGAAGGAAATAACTCCTGATGTCCTACCAGCTGACTAGCAATATCAATACACCATGTTTATATTCACTGTTAAGTAAGATATTGCCTGCACATGATAACATTACACATAGGTCATTAGATTTTATCATTATCAAATGTCAATTACAATCCTGGGTTATGAAGAACTCTAGTAAATATACAATTTATCAAACTTTGCTTAGTCCAATAAATCAGCCCCCAAACTTGTCCTGGTGTTTTGGGCACTGTCTGAATTAGTATATACTGGGGAAATGAGAAACTTGCACCTTTAGAATGATGACTAGGTATACATAAAATTGAGTATTCACTATTGAATATGTATATAACAGGTTAAGAAAAGTGTAATTAATAGTAAGTACTAGGTAAGCAAGAGAACAAATCTGAATCTAGTGAACACAAGGTAGGATTTTGTTGTTTACAGATTTTGGTAAAAACTGGTGTAGACTCAAGAGCCCAATCAATTACAAAGTTTATATGTTGTACATGTAACTGTCACTTTAACCCAATTCCACTACTGTATATTCTTGCTTATAATACAACTCCAACTGCAAATTGCACATACCCTCATCTGCCATTGCATAATGCAGGTAGGTCTGGGTCTGTGCAGTTTGTAAGGAGTACCTAATCAGTAGGAAAAAAAACACAGACAACAATCTGCATATGATGCTGGGATCATTATCTTTGTTGTCTGCAGTTGGACTTTATACTTCAAAGCAAGCGCAGACAGTACTAATGAGCTACAGTCATGACAGCTCATAATGATCACATGGTATTATCACCTAAATCACACAATGTATTAATTGGTCATTAATATGTACTATGCAATATAATTGGTCATTAATATGTACAATGTATTAATTGGTCATTAATATGTACAATGTATTAATTGGTCATTAATATGTACAATGTAATAATTGGCCATTAAAATGTACAATGTAACGGAGAGCGCTTTAGACCACTCAGGGCCCCCTATATGTACAATGTAATAATTGGTCATTACTATGTACAATGTATTGTTTGGTCATTAATATGTACAATGTATTAATTGGTCATTAATATGTAGAATGTAATAATTGGTCATTAATATTTACAATGTAATAATTGGTCATTACTATGTACAATGTATTAATTGGTCATTAATATGTACAATATGATAATTGGTCTTCAATATGTACAATGTAATAATTGGTCATTATTATGTACTATGCAATAATTGGTCATTAATATGTACAATGTAATAATTGGTCATTAATATGTACAATGTAATAACTGGTCATTAATATGTACAATGTAATAATTGGTCATTAATATGTAAAATGTAATAATTGGTCATTAATATGTAGAATGTAATAATTGGTCATTAATATGTAGAATGTAATAATTGGTCATTACTATGTACAATGTATTAATTGGTCATTAATATGTACAATGTGATAATTGGTCTTTAATATGTACAATGTAATAATTGGTCATTAATATGTACTATGCAATAATTGGTCATTAATATGTACAATGTAATAATTGGTCATTAATATGTACAATGTAATAATTGGCCATTAATATGTACAATGTAATAATTGGTCATTAATATGTACAATGTAATAATTGCTCATTAATATGTTTGGAACTAATCTAATTTCAGAAAAAGAAGTCTTTTAATGAGTACCATAATAGTTTTCTTCACATACTCAAAGATTTTTAGACCATAAATAACAGTCATTTGAATTGTATGGGTGTTCACTTTGAGACTTTTATGAAGATGTCTGGGGTCTACTATCTGGCAAGGTTTGATCAATGCGATTTCCTGATTTATTTTGTCAATTTAATTCACAAGAATCATAAAATATGCATAAATATCAAGTTTTCTGGGACCATAAGAGGGAGTTCAATGTAATTTACAGTTCATTTGGTTGGGTCCAAATCAGGAAGATTAGCATTACGACCATTTTCTACATAAATTTAAGCATGAAAGTGCTCTATATACCTAGTGGTTAGAGCATGTGCCGCAGAAATGGGAGGTCGTGGGTTCAAACCTCGGCCGAGTCATACCAAAGACTTACAAAAATGGCACTAACAGCTGCCTTGCTTGGCGCTTAGCATTAAGAGGTTAATGTTAGGACTGGTCGGCCTTGTGTCAGGATAATGTGACTGGGTGGGACAACATGCTACATGTCTGTGGCATGATGCCCCAGTGCTAGACATCACTATAAACTGCCTCACTGCAGACATCATAAAGATATGACTAAAAATATTTGACAGCTACATTAAAAATCCTAATCCTAAGCTCTTCATACCAAAACTCAGAAAATTATCTACAATGAATAACAATTACTCAACTTTATTAATTTTCTCATGTTACTTTCACTATGCTTCACACATTTAAATTCATCTATCCAAGCACTGTTGTACAGGCAAAAATGTTGTTTTTTAAATGGCATATTTTCCTTTGAATTCATTAGCATGTTTCAACATGGTACCAAAATTATTATATTTCGAAAGAGCTCAAGAACTGTGTGTGTGTGTGTGTGTGTGTGTGTGTGTGTGTGTGTGTGTGTGTGTGTGTGTGTGTGTATAGGTAACTTGGTAACTTTTCTCATCAGCCGAAATATAAAAGTCATATCTACTAGTTTACAACACTAAAATCACCATATGCAAGCGGGAAACAAAATGTCAACACTTCAACATTAAATGTCCCATATTCCTTTGATAGAAGTTTTCCATTCAAATTTGTTACTCTAGTTAAGACATATACTCTCATAATAGCAGCCCTTATTCATCATATCATTCTCATATTTGGGACCCTGATTCATATTATTCTCATATTAGCAGCCCTGATACATCATATAATTCTCATATTAGCAACACTGATATATGGATTTTAGAATTTCAGAAAAAGTATGACACTAACAGTCTATAGTCTTTCTTGACCATAGTTTTTTTTCTTACTGACCACCTGTTTTATTTTCTTCAAGCCTGGCAAGGATGGATAATGAGCATCAGAAACATGTAGAAACAAAAAAGGTAAGCTTGGCAAAATATAAACAAAGGGTTAAAAAGTCACAAGATTGCAGTCCGAAAATAATGAGGAACTTGCTGATGACACAGAAAATGAGAAAACAGTAATCATTTATACAAAGCTTTGGTTTTGTATTGTTTAATTTGATGATTTGGTTCTTTATCTTCAATTATCTGTATTCAGCTTTATTATAACTGATATATATATATATATAGATATAGATATAGGTATAGATATATTGGTCTGTAAATGTCCTGTTTTCCAAAGTTCAAGTCTTAGATATTGTTTTATGCTGTGTGAAAAACCTGTCTGTCAAGTTCAAGTCAAACTGCCTGTTGTACAAAATGGTGTTTTAATTTATAAAAGAACGTGATGATTTGGAAGACATTAGTGTAGGATTGGTCTGTGGTGATATTTTCTTATAACAAAGTCTTCACAAAAGTATGCTTCAAAACATGGCACAATTTTTGGTGAAAATATTATCTTGCTAGAAAAATGGCTGCTATGTCTGACTTCCCCATAATGTGGGCTTAAATGAAAAGTACAATGAACCCCACCAATGTTAATACTCAACTTGTGGTAGAATTCCAATCTTGTACCCTTTGCATTTTAGGCAATTAGAGAAAAAATAAAATTCCCATCCACTGTCATGGGATTTTTATTGTTACCAGTTACTGTTATTACCTTAACTGTAATCCAAGAATGTTAAATTTAAAAGTATAATATTTTCCCCATTTAATTATAAGTTTTGATGTTGTCATGGAGTTCAATGTCATTTTTCAGCACTAGATAAGCTGTACATGGTGGCCTGTATTATAGGCAGAGGAAGAACCCAGGAAAATCCTGGAAAGAACCAACAACCTGATTGGTTAACTTTCTCACATACCCATATTGGCCAAGTCCAAGATTTAAACCAAGCAGACAGAGATGACATGACAGAGATGTGATGGCCGTGATCCAAAACAGTAAGTGCTTTTAGACCACCTGACCACCCACTCTGGGCCTCAATTTTAAGTGTAATATTTATATATTGTTGATTAAAATAAAACTTCTACATGTGTAGTGGAATTGTTTTCCTTTTTTACAACTTAAGTCTGATTGACATGCACATTCCAAGTTTGTATTTTCGAATCATGATGGGACTTGGCCAATCAACCTCACTGCAATTCAACAAGAATCAAGAGTATTTGAGTCAATAATTGTGTTAAGAGTCAACAAGAATCAAGAGTATTTGAGTCAATAATTGTGTTAAGAGTCAACAAGAATCAAGAGTATTTGAGTCAATAATTGTTAAAAGTGAACAAGAATCAAGAGTATTTGAGTCAATAATTGTGTTAAGAGTGAACAAGAATCAAGAGTATTTGAGTCAATAATTGTGTTAATAGTCAACAATAATCATTGTCACCAATATCTATGATCATGCATCCTGAAGAAAATTATACACATTTTAACCAAATGACATTACAGCAAAACCTGTCTTGAGAGACCACTGCAGTGAGAGACCACCTATCTTGAGAGACCATGTTCTCCATGTACATGTGCATATTTATTGATTATATTTGTTCTGACCTTTTATTAGAGACCACCTGTCATGAGAGACCATTGTGTTTTGGCAAAAGGGGTGGTCTTTCATGCCAAGTTCTACTGTACTATCAACTAAATATTTTTTCATTTGTGAATGAAATGGTTGAGTACAATGAAGATGTCGTACTCCCTTAAATTATAATGTTTGTGCCCACATCCATTGCTATTATCAGTATAAGTAGGCTTTAAGCAGTCATTCAGCCTATACTGAATCAATGTTAAAACAATCTTTATTATGGATTTTTAATTTGCTGAATTTACATACTTTATGGGTTATTTTACTAACAATTTTCTGAACATCAACTGAAAAATTTAGCTCATGCAAACATCATCTTCTCAGTTACCAGGCTTCAACTGCACTCTGCAAATTTGCATGTGAGCATTTTAAATTCCATGCCATGTCAGCTGACATAAACTATTTCCTGACTGACTGCAGAATATCTGCTCATACTCACCCAGGCAAAATATATGGTCTTTTCAAAATGATGCATGAAGCAAAACATTGAAATATGACCTTGTTATTTGTGAAATATGACCTTGTTATTTGTGAAATATGACCTTGTTATTTGTGAAATATGACCGTGTTATTTGTGAAATATGACCTTGTTATTTGTGAAATATGACCTTGCCCAAATGGCAGACCATCTGACAGGTCAGCAGTATTATTATAAAATATTTTAAAACAGGAAGAAAGAAAAAATTTTAACCTAATTGTATCAATGGTTCAAAATAGTTTGAGCGTCATCAATTTGTCAGATTAACAAAGCTGATTAATGTATACACCTGCCAGTAGGTCAAGTCCAACTGCAAACTGCACAGACACATACTTGCCAGTGCATTAATCACTGGCAGATCTGAGTCTATGCAGTTTGTTAGGAGCCATCACTGGAGCAAACAATATAGACCCTGATTTGCTGTTGCTTTATATGATAACAGATCTGGGTCAGTATTGTTTGCTGTTGGACCCCACATGTAAGCGAGTATCAATGGTAATCTAGTTTCATCATAACAATGTTTTTTAGCCAAGTAAGTTGTTGTTGTTGTTGTTGTTGTTGTTGTTGTTGTTGTTTTAGGGTTTAACACCATTTTTCAGCACACAATAGGTTATACATGGCGGCCAGTATTAATGGTGGAGGAAGAACCCAGGAAAATCCCTGGAAAGAACCACCAACCCAAGAGATGCTACTGGCAAGCTTTCTCATATATCCACATTGGCTGAATCTGAGACTCGAACCCTGCATACAGAAGTGAGTTGGCAGTGATCAGTAACAGAGAGCGCTTTAGACCACTTGGCCACTCAGGGCCCCTCTAGCCAAGTAAGAAAGAAAAGTCTATTTAAACACGTGTATATTGTACAGATGTAGGCTTCTAATTTCTTGCCCTCTCCCCCTCCCCATGCCACCCACCAGCCTGATTTGTTTAATGAAAGAATGCTGACTTCACAACAAAATGAGCTAGTCCAAAGAGCTTGCATTTGACCATGCATTACAAGTGTCAACTCTATTATATATGAACAAAGAACACATACATATCACTGGCTAATGCCGTTTCCTGGCTTATTTCCCCTATGTATACAGTTAGCAGTGTTTAAGTTATACGATGCATACCAATAGGCTTCTTCTCTCGCATTTTATAAGAGTTTAATCTCCTACGCCAACAGATTAATAATAATAAGAACATGCATATAATCATTATTATTATAATTATTATTCAAGGAAAACACAAAAAATATGCACCTGAGATATAATCTATAGTTTGTGTTAATATGGTGATGTATGTGCATTTACTCATCTTAAATTAAATATTAAAGGTTGAACTAAAATTGAATACAAAATAATCTGTCTTGAAAGATCACACCTCTGCCAAAACATAATGGTATCTCAAGACACGGGTGGTATCTCATAACAGGCCAATGTGGGTATAGGAGAAAACATGCCAGTAGCTGGCTTCCAGTATGTTAGTGGTTCCTACTGGCATTTTCCTGGGTTCTTTCTCCACCAGTTCTACCAACTATTCCATGTACAGAATATCTTGCGCTGAGAAATGGCATAAACCCTAAACAACAATGATTATTTAATTCTGATTACTAAATGCTCTGCACTTTAACTGTCTAATGAAGAAGTCTGTCACATCTGCCATGTCCTTGTTCATTACCTCCTCAAGCTCAAAAAATGCAGCAAATTTTAAAGTAATGGAATGCCTGATTCTCTAAAGAATTGGTCCAGACATGGAAGTACTCACATTAAAGCATACAATTTACTAGCTATAGAGAAAGGGAAACCTTACATGGTTAGTCAACACCTGGGCAAGATATTTATAGAAGCAGGCTAGTAAACAAAAAACACACAGCCTCAACAAACAAGAATATTTAGTAGGAAAAAAAAGTAAAATTTGAACCAAAAACAACTGCGCTCCTGAACGTTGTAGATGATTATCAGTCTTACAAATGATTACATGCACCTATGACATTAAGATATGCTGTAAAGAAAACCAAAATCACATTTAAATAAAATTTGAATTCCAAAAGTTAGTTTTGTCCTGAATGTCTTTAAAAAGATCCCATTCATCAACAAACATGTTGGTACACATGACCTGCCATGGATGGAATAAATGTTTATAAATATAATTTTATTTGTAACAATTGATATTAATTTGCAATAAATAAAATGATTCTGTGAAGAAGAAAACAGTTCATAATTTTTTATGTTATGAAAAATGACCGACTTTTAACACCATTGAATTCTTAAAATGATTACTCCGGAGTTTACGTACTTTCATTATTGATGGAAACTACCAAAGTACTGCTGCTGTGAAAAAGGACCTTGGTAAGTATGGCCTGAAAACACACTAAGGTAAACTAGTACACCAGTAATACAGCGTACCTCCAACTTGTATATATACATGTATGTAAATACATGTACATACATGTATTAAGAATGGATGAAATCAGCAAAGTAAGCGTTATATATTATACATGTAGTACTATTTGCAAATTCAACTAAAACTGTCATAATAAAAGAAACGCATAAAAACTAGGAGAGATAGATTTCTAAATATACATGTGATGCATGGTGAACATGTTTAGATACTTTAAAACAATTTCAAAACATAACAACAAACATTGTTTTGCTGGACATGTCCAGAAAATGGCCTAAATGACCAGCATGGCACATTTTTTTATATAAGTTTCCCAGAATTGTTGCATGCATTTATTTTGTTAATTATGTTTTTGTTCCAATGATTAAAATTACAGTCCCAAAGCTCAAGACAAGTGCGGTGGGAAAGCCTGTTCCACAGCTCTAAGACTTATGACCAAATATTGGAAACATTAATGGTAAACATTAGTCACAGACACACCATGCAATGTGGCAGTGTGGAGCATATTAAAGTCATTAAAAGAACAAAAATGCAGTCAGGCCATACTTAGAACAAATGGAACGGACAAAAAGGATGGCACTAACCTTTATTAGAACCCATAAGGTACTCTTTATGTAGATGATCTGAAAACCCATCCAAATAATCCTGTTAAAGAGTTATGCGGAATACAAATGCTAACTGGTTTTTTGTTTTTTAAAAAATAATTAGAACAGCACACAAAAATGTTTTATGGTAAGATTCTATACATTTTTTAGATAAAATATATTTTTAAATATAAAATGTCAGTGCATGAAAAGCGTAGTCTGCGTGCCATACTAATGGGTCATTTATTGCACTAACCGAATTCTGGTGCCACATTTACTCAGTTGGTAGGGTGTTGAACTCATAATCCAATGGTCATAGGTTCAATACCCACCCAGGTCAGTCTGGGTCAGCTGTGTTTCCTTTCTAAAGGTACTTAGTTCCTATTTCCTCCACATGCTTGAATTGATAATGTGTTTAAAAGTACCATTGTTCTGTTGTTGTTTTGATGTGGTTTTTTAAACCAACAAAAACACATCAAAATAAGACCGAATGCTTGCGAAAATATTTTCATGTTTAATATAATTTTTATCCATTTCATTGTGAAAGTAACATACCTATATCCATGTCAAACATTTCCTTTTCAAGTGAGACAATAACAAACACAAGACTTACTTCTTTCCACAGGAGCAAGAACTAAGGCAATATGACCCATCTTTCCCCACATTTAAGTCAGACCAAGCTGAAAGATTACACGTCCGGACAAACAAATATAGTGAGCTTGCAAAATATCTGGCAGGATTATCAAATGTGAATTGAAAATTTTGATTCAAGACTACTTTGGACAACAATGTCTCAAGGTTTAAACAGCAACAAAATCCAGCAGTATATGTAGAAAATCACCATAGCAACAGCACATAATAATACTGTGCATCAAAGTCACTATAGATTTTATATGTTAATACATGTGGGAGACCATAGGTATTACATAGAGATCCAGACAACAATAGGGTAAGCCTAACTGACCATAAGTTGCTCAATAAACAGGGTTAAACCAAGGTCTGTGATACATTATACATGGGTAACTGACCAATCATTACCATCAATGCACTAACCATGATTCCACTGGTACTATCTACAGGCCTCTCTCTGCCTCTTTGATACCACTCTATGGTAAGACCTCACAGCAGTTGCTTGTAGAAAGTTACTGATAGCTAGAACACTACATATCATCTTACGCAATAATACAACAGTCTGGCATCACAATTTTCTGACATTTTCCATAACATATTTTTTATGCTTCAGTTTTAGCACAAACCTGTTTTGATTCTCTTGTTTTCCCACAAAATATTTTGACAAGAGTAATGTCAGCACATAATGTTGTTGTTGTAGGGTTTATTGCCATTTTTCAGCACATGATAGACTATACATGGTGACTAGTATTATTGGTGGAGGATGAACCCGGGAAAACCCCGGAAAGAACCACCGACCCACGAGATGCTACTGGCAAGCTTTCTCACATAACTACATTAACCAAATCTTAGACTCGAACCCGCGCAGACAGAGGTGAGATGGCAGTCATCCGTAACGGAGAGCGCTTTAGACCACTTGGCCACTCTGGGCCCGTATTGTGCCATGATACAAAATAGCAGTACCAAAAAGAGGTAGATAAACATGGTTTGTTGTTATGAATATCTTAAGGTGAAAACCAGGATAATTACCATGTTCTACGACAATCCATCAGATTGTTAGAAAAATGTGCAAATTGAAATTTGTTTGCTATTAAAAGTATCTTTGAACGTATTCTCCAAAGGTTTCTTTCATTCTTTCCTTTCGAGCTCTGAATACATTTTAAAAAGTTTTATTGTTGTGGTTTATTTATTTTTTACCAATTTTTTTAATTTTTGGAATTAGAGTATATACATGGATGGTTATCAAAACTAAATAAAAATTAAATTAAAAATTAAATTAAAATTAACCATATGATGAATTAAAAAGAACACACAATTAACTAAATGTATACATCTTGGCTTAAAGGATGTTATCATTATCATTACCATATTGTTATTATTATTATTAGTAGTAGTAGTAGTAGTATTAGTATTGTTATTACTATTATTTATTATTATTATTATTATTATTATTATTATTAGTTAATATCGATAACTATTGCAAATACAATAAGCAAGGTTTCTTACATTTAAAAAAATACTCTGAAGGCCTTTTACTTCAACATGGTAAAGGAACTGAGTCAAGCTGTAACTAAATGCTTTTTATTCCACTTATAAATGGATTAAACTTTGCAAGCTTCGATAAACTTTTTCCTGATTTTCAGTGACAACCCCCTGCATCAACACCATACCAGTGTAACAAAATCATTGGTCACCAGAGTTGTAACTAGGATTTAGTAAATCTAAACAATGTCATCAGTAAAAGTAGAAAATAAAGGGGAATAATCTGGTTGGGGCCAGTCCAATAGCCCTGGCATAAGAAAGTAAATAAACATTACACAACAGGACAAGAGTAAATGCTATAAAAGCTCACATTTTTCACTAGTGTTAAGCACAAAAAAGAAAACCATAATCTCTTTCCTTAATACGTTTTTAAAAGTTTAACTAAAAACATGTCCACAATATATTGACCCATAAATACAGTCTTAAGCTTTGAAACAGAACTGAGTGTTTAAACATTAAACGCTATCAAAAGTAGGTACACATCCAGTACTGCCTTGTTGTACGAAATTATAAAGATGAACTGGGAGTCCACATTATGATCAATGTACTATCATTAGTGTCTATGTTGATCATTCAAGTTAATCAACAGACCAAACTGACCTGGATCAAGAGAGAGAGAGAGAGAGATTATTAATTAAGGTGATTCTTTTATCACCATTTTACACCAATTTAATATGTGGTGATAAAATTCCCGTGGGGAAGGAATAGTGCCACATCCCCATGGGCATTTATGCGCACATAGTGCACGTATTTGATTAGTCCGTCATGTCAAACCTCACTCGGGGCTATAGACATGAATGTAAGACCAGGGTGAGTAGGAATATAACCAACACACACTCCACCCTATCATCCAATCAGTGCGAAGAAAGCAGAGGTGCAATGGCACCGGAAAATAGCGAGAGAAAAAAAGTTTTCTGATATCGCTATGTTGATGGGCACTGGTCGTGGAAAAGGCAGAAAAGATCCCGGAGGTTGGCCAGCCGATGTTGTAGATGGATGTCGTTTACGCCCTGGAACGCCCTAGCCATATTTATTTCAAATTCAGTCCAGTTTGACTAATGGACAGCCTATAACCAATATTGTATAAGCCACCTGTGCAATTGTATCAAATAAATGAGTCGTAGAATTTTTTTTAACATCCTAACTATACCAATATTCTAGTACAATAGTGTACATATCATAAGTCCCTAACAAATTTGTTTAACTAATATGTCTTTGCGACATATAAAAATGTAGTCACTGTTTGGTAAATAGATTGTAAATTTTGAGCGGTGGTCAA
Source organism: Unio pictorum (assembly GCA_030141615.1). Lineage (NCBI taxonomy): Eukaryota > Metazoa > Mollusca > Bivalvia > Unionida > Unionidae > Unio > Unio pictorum. The sequence goes on along the minus strand of JARLTB010000060.1, from coordinate 20,093,989 downwards.
AATTGATCAAGTCAGGTTTGTCATAGAGATTGTTCAATTTGAAAGAGGGTTTCTCGTAACCAAAATGAGAACCCTATTTTTCAGGCAAATGAAAGGCAAATGTGAAAATTATTCACATCTTGCTCCGCAGGCATTCTTCTTTCGGGGTGCAGTACGTTAGCAGTTACAGAGTTTCTCATGCGGCTGCCTGTTATCCTTCTGTCTGGTTAATTTATATCTTCTGAGGCCCTGAAGTTTTCCCGGTACCGTTGTTTCGGTCCACGAGGGTCACTCCGTGTTCATCATTGCCTCTAGTGAAGTCATGCGACCTCGTGCTTGGACGTCCATCTTGTTTTCCACGTGGCCGCCGCCATTATCCATTGTCAGTATGTCGGAGATTTTACGGCTAACTGGCCCTTTAGTGGCTTGGTTCCACAGTGGTGTTCTCGTACACTACTCCGAGCTTCTTATTACTCTATGGGTGCATTCTATTATTTGCTATGCACTCCTCAATGGTAATATTTATCTGCTGGTCGCCCCGCTTTCACCGTAGCCAGCCACAGTCCCGGTCATGCCTGCTCCGTGTTCACTGTGACCTGAATCAAACCATGCCTGTGCATTTTAAAGTTCTACAAGGCATCATATTGACCTTGATGTGCATGATGGGAGAGTTGATGTCTCGGACCAAACATTTAATGTTCATGCAATGGGAACTAAGGGCTTTTATGGAGAAAAAAATATTCACTTGAAAAAAATTGTTCTCTTAAATAACTTTAAGAAACATTCTTACTGTATTTGAAAAAAATGAACCATTACATGAGCTGAAAAAATCAATTATCTTGCAGTAGAAGACAAAGAAAACATCCCATTTACCCTGGGCTCAGAAGTGTATGGTCAGTCTCTTACTGCCATAAGAAGCTGTGTTCAGACAGCATCAACAGAGCCGAAATGGCTAATCTCACATTATTGGCAGCCCATACTGGCACTGATGCAAAACTTAGAGAGCAGTTACATTATTTGGATAATACTTACTCTGGTGTCTTTCTTCTTATCTGAGTAAATTCAGACAATGATAATGTGCATTTCAAACTCAACTGCCACTTCAGTTGCTTCATGATTTCAAGTAGACAAGGAATGCCAAAGTTGTTAGATCTGTGCATTCTCTTGAATGACAAGGAATGCCAAAGTTGTTAGATCTGTGCATTTTCTTGAATGACAAGGAATGCCAAAGTTGTTAGATCTGTGCATTTTCTTGAATGAGATGAATTTGTCTACAAATATTCAGATAAATATGATTATACATATTTGTTTTGCTTAAAGAAACTTAAACCTTACTCGAATCAAATTTGTCCTTGCTCTCCCTGATCAAACAAATGAAATGGTGGTCCACAACAGAAACACCAAACTGGTGTGTGTGTGTGTGTGTGTGTGTGTGTGATTTAGATATTTGTTAAATAGCTTTTAACAATTTTAGTTATATCACTACGATGTCTGCAGTGAGGCAGTTTATAGTGATGTCTAACAGGTCTCCCACCCAGTCACATCATCCCGACACCAGGCGAACCAGTCCATACATTAACCCCTTAATTCTGAGTGCATAGGGAGGCAATTGCTACTACCATTTTTTTTTAAGTCTTATGTATAGTTAAAACTCAGAAGCTCCCATATATGAGGCAGACACTCTAACCACTTAGGCTACTAGCGTTGTATTACACCATACTGGAACATGTTGGATATTACTCCTACATTTCTGGGAAATAAAAGCGTGTATGAAATTATATGCTTAGTCCTTTATTTTGCATGATTATGCCCTCATATATTCAAATTGTATGCAATAAAATGACCAATTATACTGCGATGTTCACAATTAGATGACCCTGATGCTGCTCTGCTAGGCTGGTCAAGTCCTACTGATTTTTCATTCCTTTGGTTCTCAATGAAGGTCTAGACTAGATTTATCTGGCTGTAATAAGCACCACACAACAGTTATAAAAATCACATGGTGTCAGCTCAGCTACTAATGTAATGATTTTCCAATCTAATGGAAAGCCTGAGGGATATCATCCATTGTAGGATTCTGTACAAGTCCAAGAAATAAGCTTTTACATCCCTTTGTCTTATATTTTCTGACTAGTTAGAGTTTACACAACTTGAAAATCATCCCTGTGGCATAACTGCATAAGTACAAACATGGTATATCAAATATCCAACATAGCCAATAAGCAATGTGGGCAACTGGTCAATTTATATCATTTGTTGGGCATGTCCATCTAACAACTACAGCCATATATATACATGTACATGTATATACACACACATGTATATATAAACCCATCAAAAAGAAAATACTTTTCAAATCTCATAATCTCATACAGGAAACAGATTTTTTTCAAATTCCACTGATTTGAACTAGTGTATCCCCTAGAGGTGCAATATTGGGGTCAAAATTCCCCTTCATGTCAGAAATGGGCATCCGAATGAGCAAACAAAACAAAGTCTGATGTCAAAACTGGGGATCAAATGTAAAATGTGGGGGTCTCTGAAGCACAAATGAGGGTAAATGGAGAGCTGCTTGAAGGATGTTATTTGTTAATTTTACATCACAAAGAGGATCCCAAAAGCTGAGGTTTACTCTGAATGGGCAAACATTTTAATTTGTTTGCTTTCCCTTTGGAATGGTGGTAAGTATCCAGGAAGCTATACATGGTCCTTTATAAATAGCCAGTGTAACCAGTGAAGACACCCAGGGTAAATTACTTTTCTTTAAAATTATAACCTTATGCAAAATATGAAACTGGGGAGCTCCACCTACGTGGAATGGTTGTACGTATCCAGGAAATGGGATGGTGGTAAGTATCCAGGAAATGGGATGGTGGTAAGTATCCAGGATATGGAATTCTTGTACCAAACTTTTGATTGGGGACAAAAATAGTAAATTAATCAGAATAGAGAAGGTTGCTTTTATTATTCAAACTGATAATGATTACTCTCTGGGTGTGGAGCTAATTAGTTTTATTCAGAAGGTAAATCTCTGTGTGTGGAGCAAATGAGTTTTATTCAGAAGGTAAATCTCTGGGTGTGGAGCTAATGAGTTTTATTCATAAAGGTAAATCTCTGGGTGTGGAGCTAATGAGTTTTATTCATAAGGTAAATCTCTGGGTGTGGAGCTAATGAGTTTTATTCATAAAGGTTAATCTCTGGGTGTGGAGCTAATGAGTTTTATTCAGAAAGGTAAATCTCTGTGTGTGGAGCTAATGAGTTTATTCAGAAAGGTAAATCTCTGGGTGAGGAGCTAATGAGTTTTATTCATAAAGGTAAATCTCTGGGTGAGGAGCTAATGAGATTTATTCATAAAGGTAAATCTCTGGGTGTGGAGCTAATGTGTTTTATTCATAAAGGTAAATCTCTGGGTGAGGAGCTAATGAGTTTTATTCATAAAGGTAAATCTCTGGGTGTGGAGCTAATGAGTTTTATTCAGAAAGGTAAATCTCTGGGTGTGGAGCTAATGAGTTTTATTCAGAAAGGTAAATCTCTGGGTGTGGATCTAATGAGTTTTATTCAGAAAGGTAAATCTCTGGGTGTGGAGCTAATGAGTTTTATTCAGAAAGGTAAATCTCTGTGTGTGGAGCTAATGAGTTTATTCAGAAAGGTAAATCTCTGGGTGAGGAGCTAATGAGTTTTATTCATAAAGGTAAATCTCTGGGTGAGGAGCTAATGAGTTTTATTCATAAAGGTAAATCTCTGGGTGTGGAGCTAATGAGTTTTATTCAGAAAGGTAAATCTCTGGGTGTGGAGCTAATGAGTTTTGTTCATAAAGGTAAATCTCTGGGTGTGGAGCTAATGAGTTTATTCAGAAAGGTAAATCTATGGGTGTGGAGCTAATTAGTTTTATTCAGAAAGGTAAATCTCTGGGTGAGGAGCTAAAGAGTTTTATTCATAAAGGTAAATCTCTGGGTGTGGAGCTAATGAGTTTTATTCATAAAGGTAAATCTCTGGGTGTGGAGCTAATGAGTTTATTCAGAAAGGTAAATCTATGGGTGTGGAGCTAATTAGTTTTATTCAGAAAAGTAAATCTCTGGGTGTGGAGCTAATTAGTTTTATTCAGAAAGGTAAATTTCTGGGTGTGGAGCTAATTAGTTTTATTCAGAAAGGTAAATTTCTGGGTGTGGAGCTAATGAGGTTTATTCAGAAAGGTAAATCTCTGGGTGTGGAGCTAATTAGTTTTATTCAGAAAGGTAAATCTCTGGGTGTGGAGCTGAGTTTTATTCAGAAAGGTAAATCTCTGGGTGTGGAGCTAATGAGGTTTATTCAGAAACGTAAATCTCTGGATGTGGAGCTGAGTTTTATTCAGAAAGGTAAATCTCTGGGTGTGGAGCTAATTAGTTTTATTCAGAAAGGTAAATCTCTGGGTGTGGAGCTGAGTTTTATTCAGAAAGGTAAATGTCTGGGTGTGGAGCTGAGTTTTATTCAGAAAGGTAAATCTCTGGGTGTGGAGCTAATGAGGTTTATTCAGAAAGGTAAATCTCTGGGTGTGGAGCTGAGTTTTATTCAGAAAGGTAAATCTCTGGGTGTGGAGCTAATTAGTTTTATTCAGAAAGGTAAATCTCTGGGTGTGGAGCTGAGTTTTATTCAGAAAGGTAAATCTCTGGGTGTGGAGCTGAGTTTTATTCAGAAAGGTAAATCTCTGGGTGTGGAGCTAATGAGTTTTATTCAGAAAGGTAAATCTCTGGGTGTGGAGCTAATGAGTTTTATTCAGAAAGGTAAATCTCTGGGTGTGGAGCTGAGTTTTATTCAGAAAGGTAAATCTCTGGGTGTGGAGCTAATGAGGTTTATTCAGAAAGGTAAATCTCTGGGTGTGGAGCTAATGAGTTTTATTCAGAAAGGTAAATCTCTGGGTGTGGAGCTAATTAGTTTTATTCAGAAAGGTAAATCTCTGGGTGTGGAGCTGAGTTTTATTCAGAAAGGTAAATCTCTGGGTGTGGAGCTAATGAGGTTTATTCAGAAACGTAAATCTCTGGATGTGGAGCTGAGTTTTATTCAGAAAGGTAAATCTCTGGGTGTGGAGCTAATTAGTTTTATTCAGAAAGGTAAATCTCTGGGTGTGGAGCTGAGTTTTATTCAGAAAGGTAAATGTCTGGGTGTGGAGCTGAGTTTTATTCAGAAAGGTAAATCTCTGGGTGTGGAGCTAATGAGGTTTATTCAGAAAGGTAAATCTCTGGGTGTGGAGCTGAGTTTTATTCAGAAAGGTAAATCTCTGGGTGTGGAGCTAATTAGTTTTATTCAGAAAGGTAAATCTCTGGGTGTGGAGCTGAGTTTTATTCAGAAAGGTAAATCTCTGGGTGTGGAGCTGAGTTTTATTCAGAAAGGTAAATCTCTGGGTGTGGAGCTAATGAGTTTTATTCAGAAAGGTAAATCTCTGGGTGTGGAGCTAATGAGTTTTATTCAGAAAGGTAAATCTCTGGGTGTGGAGCTGAGTTTTATTCAGAAAGGTAAATCTCTGGGTGTGGAGCTAATGAGGTTTATTCAGAAAGGTAAATCTCTGGGTGTGGAGCTAATGAGTTTTATTCAGAAAGGTAAATCTCTGGGTGTGGAGCTAATGAGTTTTATTCAGAAAAGTAAATATCTGGGTGTGGAGCTGAGTTTTATTCAGAAAGGTAAATCTCTGGGTGTGGAGCTAATGAGTTTTATTCAGAAAAGTAAATCTCTGGGTGTGGAGCTAATGAGGTTTATTCAGAAAGGTAAATCTCTGGGTGTGGAGCTAATTATGTTTATTCAAAAAGGTAAATATCTGTGTGGAGCAAATAAGGTTTTACAAAATAGTCAGTTTCTGGTAGGCAAATAAAGAGATTTACTTTCCAATCAATTACATTGAGATGTTAGCCATTCTGTGTGTATTACAAGATTTGTATTTAGATCAAAAGAAGAAACAACTGGACAAGACATGTGCTACATGTATCTCACATGTTAATGATATGAGTGGAATGCCATCTATTCAGCTGGATCACTTTACCACAAACACATGGGAATGGTGCTTGCTAAGGGATATATGCAGATCGATGGTGCTGGAAAACAAACATAATACCAGACAAATTTTCTTTTTAGAAACATTTCATACTATCCTAAAATTATGCTAAAGAGAGATGTTTTTCATAACTGTTTACACAATTTTTCATTCCTCTCAGCATCAATATTAAACAATCAAATACTATAGTTTCTGCCAGGTTGCCAGAACCAGGTATGTACTTTTGAAAATGATGCATTTTCTTTCTAAGGGCATGGATCAATCCCAAAGATTCTGCCCCACCCCCACCCCCATCCCTCCTCAATCTTAATGGGAAATATTAAATAAAATAGTTGCTAATACCATTAGTAAAGCATTTTTAATAAAAATTAATTGGACAACACAGTCTTGGTTTCCTGGAGATGTCATGTTTGAATTCTCTTCTGATTCGATTTCCAGGGCATACAAATCTACTAACCTTTGAAGCCTGGAAACATCTTCACCTAAGATTTGCCATGCACACTGCTGAATCAAAGTTTAATGCCTGTATCTACAAATATAAAACAGTTATGTTTTTTTTCCCTTAAAAAATATGTAACTAATGACTGTGCCCTTGACCTATGACCTTCTGGTCACAGCAGTAACACTATTTGTATCCAATGGTAAACATAATTAGTTTTTTTCTGCTGCCAATTCATCCATGTCAGTAAATAGTACAAACAGATCCAAAATCTTCAGCCTCTGATCACTTACTTGAAATTAAAACTATTTTAAGTGACCTTGACCTTCAAACTCCCTGGCTATCAATCTTATGGATATTCCACCCCCAACCCCTCCAAAAACCCCTGATGAAATTGTGGCAATGTTGAATGTTCATCCCCTGATGAGAATGGGAGATACTGAGCTTTAAAAATTGTAAATAAAACCTGTTGCTTGAGAAGAACAGATGGATGGATGCCAGGTCTTGGTCTGAGACAACAAGAACAGTAATATGACCAAAACTGTACTATTCTCCACACATGCACATAGCTTCTGGTATTATTTTAATTAGTGTATGCAGGCTAATAAACATTATGCAGACTGAAATTGTATACACACCACCTAATTAGATGGTTTAATTGTATAAACTCTTAACTAAATTTCACACAGACAGACTGGTGCTGAATATTGACTGAAGAAAGCTATTTTCAAAATACAATTGCTATCCCAACTACCATATTACTCGCTTATAAGTCATGATATTTTGTTATATAATGCACCATAAATTAGGGTCTATCATCTTCATTCTAATGATTATACCTAACAAAATGCATAGACCCATATTTTCCAGTACAATATATCATGACAGATCTGTGATTGCAATTTACATGTACTTGACTTATGAGCAAGTACTGTATACAGTAGGTTTGTATTTGTACAGTGCATTTGTCCCCACTGCACACCAACATATCCTGGTCTGAAATGTTTAAAAATTTACAAAACATACCTACCAGATTTTATTTTTCTACCACAAACGGCGCTTGCTTCATCATGTGAACATAAAGGGTTTCATTGAAAACAGAAAAGTACCAAAGTTTGAAAAACTGAATAACTGTACAAATTTGCTAAAAAACTGAATAACTGTACAAATTTGCTAAAAAAACTGAATAACTGTACAAATTTGCTAAAAAAAACTGAATAACTGTACAAATTTGCTAATAATTAAATCCATATATGCATCCTAATTCCAGTTATTGATGTTGAGACATTTTTTAACAATTCCGCTAAAAAGATTCTCATGAGTGACAGAGTGACAGGACCAAGTCAGAAGGGTCATTCTGGAAGCCACAGGTTTAAAAATGAGATGAATGGTAACAGATTTCCTAGTGTAAATTTACACTGCCTGTCCCATATCCCATCCCTACACAAATTGGGAAGATGAATCTATATTTAAAAGATATAATAGCATTCTTATGAAATCAGACTAAAACGATTCGGCAATATGCATATATATTCTGATTATGACCAAAATAAATTTCATAGTACTGGTAATCAAATAAAGCTAAACTCACAACATTCTGTCATACATAGCATACAACTTCAAGTCAACAGGAGCAAAAACTCTTATAAAATCAATGATTTGCCAAAATGTGCATCTTTCCTTGATGATGATGATGATGATGATGATGATGATGATGATGATGATGATTATGATGATGATGATGATGATGATGATGATGATGATGATGATGATTATGATGATGATGATGATTATGATGATGATTATGATGATGATGATGATGATGATGATGATGATGATGATGATGATGATTATGATGATGATTATGATGATGATCATGATGATTATATTTCAGTGATCCATAAATAAAAGCAAGATAAACTTTGGGATTAGTTGACTAAAGAAAGATTTTGCTGTTGATCACAGTATTATCATATACTACAAAAAAGGGTAATAATTCTTTAAAAAAATTGAAGGAGCAGAGTGATTTGTCAATGTACGCCTGTTAAGGTAAATGTCGTCATATTTCCAAATTTCATGGCAAGTCACACAAAAAAATGTAGAACTAGCTATGATAATATTGTTATGTATTGCGACATGACAAAAAGGGCAATTACTCTAGCAAAACTTCAGGGAGCAGAGTGATCTGTCAATAAGGGCATCTTCTTGTAATGAACCACAGGAGTCTGATGTTTTATCAATAAAGTACAGCGAAATGTCTGACAAAATGAAATATCCTTATCAATAATATATATATATATACCGGTTGTCTGACAAAATGAAATATCCTTATCAATAATATATATATATATACCGGTATATGTGTTTATATATATATATATTATTGATAAGGGTATTTCATTTTGTCAGACATTTTGCCGTACTTTATTGATAAAACGTCAGACTCCTGTGTAATGAACATATTATCTGACAAGTTATATACATTCAGTCAAACACTGTGGCACTCTTTGCATAAATGTCATTGTGTCACACGCTGCTACAAGACAAAGAGGGCAATAACTCTAACAGAAATTGCAGGAGAAAAGTGATTTATCACTAAGTGCATCTTCAGGTGATAAGACACACAAAAATGTCTCATGTTACAGACCCTAGCACTTTTTCCCCCATTATAACAAAAAAAAAAAAAAATGAAGAAAGAAAAAAAAGAACATAAATTCCCTTAAATTAATTTGTACATCTAATTGAGCTGGTTTTGCCAAGTACTTTCAAGTGCTTAGTATGCTAATCATTATATATATATATATATATATATATATATATATATATATATATATATATATATATATATATATATATATATATATATATATATATATATTAAAAGATACCTACCTACCATAATTGCAAAACATGTGCAATAGGAAACACATATCTCGCATATATCTTTTATTTTCCTAACCACGATATTTACCATGTTTCAACTGAAGAAAAACAAACACCAGCCTAAACTGGTAGCCAAAGTGATTAGAGTGTCAACCTAGGATGCAGGAGGTCATGGGTTCGAACCCCGGCCAAGTCTTACCAAAAACGTAAAAAAATGGTACTAGTAGCTGCCTCACTTGGTGCTCAGCATTAGGTTAGTGTTAGGACTGGTCGGACTGGTGGCTGGATTATGTTTCCGGGTTGGACATCATGCTACATGATTGCAGCATGATGCCTCAGTGGTAGATATCACTATAAACTGCTAGATGGTTGGTACAAATACAAGCTTTGAACCATTGCATTAACTGTACACCAATGCATTAACTGTACACCACTGCATTAACTGTACACCAATGCATTAACTGTACACCATTGCATTAACTGTACACCAATGCATTAACTGTACACCATTGCATTAACTGTACACCACTGCATTAACTGTACACCAAGGCATTAACTGTACACCAATGCATTAACTGTACACCATTGCATTAACTGTACACCAATGCATGAAAACACTCAGGAACTGTTTCTAAAAATGATGAGGTGGATTTCAATTTCAAATCTATCCCATCAGTATTCCACACTAATTATGTTGCACCAATATTAACTCAACCAAGATGACAAAATTCTCAACTATGTATTATGCAACAAGGACAAACTTTTCATTGTAATAGTTTCTGGGTGAAAACAAGAATGGCTGTCTAGAAACTATTCAATAGCATAATTAGCATGGTTTTATATGAACATAATAAAATGATAGCATAATTAGCATGCTTTTATACAAAATCAATGCAATGATAGCATAATTAGCATGGCTTTATACGAAATCAATGCAACGATAACATAATTAGCATGGTTTTATATGAAATCAATGCAATGATAGCATAATTAGCATGGCTTTATACGAAATCAATGCAACGATAACATAATTAGCATGGTTTTATATGAAATCAATGCAACGATAACATAATTAGCATGGTTTTATATGAAATCAATACAACGATAGCATAATTAGCATGGTTTTATACAAAATCAATACAACGATAACATAATTAGCATGGTTTTATATGAAATCAATACAATGATAGCATAATTAGCATGGTTTTATATGAAATCAATACAATGATAGCATAATTAGCATGGTTTTATACAAAATCAATACAACGATAACATAATTAGCATGGTTTTATATGAAATCAATACAATGATAGCATAATTAGCATGGTTTTATATGAAATCAATACAATGATAGCATAATTAGCATGGTTTTATATGAAATCAATACAATGATAGCATAATTAGCATGGTTTTATATGAAATCAATACAATGATAGCATAATTAGCATGGTTTTATATGAAATCAATACAATGATAGCATAATTAGCATGGTTTTATATGAAATCAATGCAACGATAACATAATTAGCATGGTTTTATATGAAATCAATACAATGATAGCATAATTAGCATGGTTTTATACAAAATCAATGCAACGATAACATAATTAGCATGGTTTTATATGAAATCAATACAACGATAGCATAATTAGCATGGTTTTATATGAAATCAATACAATGATAGCATAATTAGCATGGTTTTATATGAAATCAATGCAACGATAACATAATTAGCATGGTTTTATATGAAATCAATGCAACGATAACATAATTAGCATGGTTTTATACGAAATCAATACAATGATAACATAATTAGCATGGTTTTATATGAAATCAATACAATGATAGCATAATTAGCATGGTTTTATATGAAATCAATACAATGATAGCATAATTAGCATGGTTTTATATGAAATCAATGCAACGATAACATAATTAGCATGGTTTTATATGAAATCAATACAATGATAGCATAATTAGCATGGTTTTATACAAAATCAATACAACGATAGCATAATTACATGGTTTTATACAAAAATCAATACAATGATAGCATAATTAGCATGGTTTTATATGAAATCAATACAATGATAGCATAATTAGCATGGTTTTATAAAAAATCAATACAACGATAACATAATTAGCATGGTTTTATATGAAATCAATACAATGATAACATAATTAGCATGGTTTTATACAAAATCAATACAACGATAACATAATTAGCATGGTTTTATATGAAATCAATACAACGATAACATAATTAGCATGGTTTTATACAAAATCAATACAACGATAACATAATTAGCATGGTTTTATATGAAATCAATACAACGATAACATAATTAGCATGGTTTTATACAAAATCAATACAACGATAACATAATTAGCATGGTTTTATATGAAATCAATACAACGATAACATAATTAGCATGGTTTTATACAAAATCAATACAACGATAACATAATTAGCATGGTTTTATATGAAATCAATACAATGATAGCATAATTAGCATGGTTTTATACAAAATCAATACAACGATAGCATAATTACATGGTTTTATACAAAAATCAATACAACGATAGCATAATTACATGGTTTTATACGAAATCAATAAAACAACAGCATTATTAGCATGGTTTTATATGAACATAATGCCAGATTGCAAGAACGCACAATTGTTAGAAATTTAAATAACCCCTTGAAAGATCTTTTCTATTGTTGTATCATGTATGACAGTTGTCCTAGAAAAAAAAATATTTCATTGGAATTGTGTACAAGTTTTGCACCATACAAAGGCTTGTCTGTTTAGCAATCATACTTTGCACTTAGATTACTAAAAGAAGATTCTCATGGGTTAGTGGTTCTTATCGAGGGTTTTCCCAGGTTCTTCCTCCACCATTAATACTGGCCACCATGTATAGCCTATTGTATGCTGAAAAAGGGCATTAAACACTACAACAACAACAACAACAACAACTAACAGAAGAACTATGATGGATCCACATTGTAACTGACATGAGAAAATAAGGGGGTACATGAGAAAGCTTGCCGGTAGCTTCTCATGGGTTGGTGGTTATTCCCATGGTTTTCCAGGGTTCTTCCTCCACCATTTATACTGACTGCCATGCATAGCCTATACTGTGCTGATAAATGTTGTTAAACCCTACTACAACAACAAACACAACAACAACAACAAATCCTCCCAGCCCCACCCCCAATTAAACTGTCAATCAGTAATAGTGTAAAGAGGCAAAATGGTTCCTCACAATTACAGTTATGGGGTGTGTTAAAAGAAAAAGAAAGTTATTCTGGAACTTTAATATTTTAAAGACAATTTAATATTGGCAATATTAAAATATTGAAAGTTAACATTATCCATAAATTGGACACAGCAAAATAGAATTCTGATACATGGCACATCTTTCAGCCTACTCATGATCAGGTTGCAAAATATTCCAGCCTTCACAGAGACCTTGACAATCTATCACTGTTGATTAAAAATGTCAGAACATCTGAGAATGAAAAGCTACTCTGCAAACTATTCCTTGATAGACCTTGACAATCTATTACTCTTGATTGAAAATGTCAGAACATCTGAAAATAAAAAGCTACCCTGCAAAGATATTTTTTCTTCATTTTTTTTTAATGTTCTGACATGACATTACTACAGAATTGTAGTTTCAAAAGCAAGTGCATCCCGACATGGATTTGCAAAACATAACATGATTTAAACTAATTTACTGTCTTATGTCAAGACTTTAACTTCAAGAATAAATATTAGGTTAACTTGTTTAAAATGAGTCAATTTGATGATAATAATTCAACAGTTATAGCAATAACCAATAGAGTCTACTCTTAGAATAAAATATTTCCAGGGAATTAACTGAATGGTACATATCTTGCAACCACTTAACTAAAAGGAGAAGATATATTTGGAAAGTGTACACTAGCTACACAGTGAAAGACCACTTGTTTTGAGAGACCAGATTCTCCATACACAGATTTATTGTGTAGTACCTGTTATGAGGGACCACCTGTCTTGAGAGACCATTATTTGTTGGCAGAAGGGATGGTCTTTCAAGACAGTGACCTACTGTAGTAGACAATAAATACTTTATTTAAAATGCATAGCTTAGCTGGAGGTACAAACATTATTCACCAATACAACCCTCCCACATCCCACAAGCAGAATGATATTATTTTTTAGTTTATAGTTTTTATTTAATTTATGCACATTTATCTCTCAATCTCTCTTTTTCTAAAATGCTCACAAGCACACACAAACAAAAATAAACAAATAATTTATTTCTCTAAGTTACTAAGTTAAATTTTATGAGAAACTTAAAGTATTGTGAATTAAATCCAAAATAATTCTGAAAGTTCTATCACAAGAGTTCTATCACAAGTCCAAATGTATAGTGTTCCGAATGAATTTCAATACTGAATGTACTGATGTTGCACTAATAGTCTTGAATACGTTAAGAGATATAATCCAGAATGTCTTTGAATGAATTCACAATAGTCCTAAAGGTAAATGAGCACTTTGTAATTCCAATGAATAATTCCTATCAAAATAGATCTGTAAATGATTTATCACTTAGTTTGAAACAGGAATGAATAATTTTATTTCCCACAACCATAAATATAAATCTAAGACACAATAAAATGATCAGAATGTGGGTTGCTAGTTCTCTTCCAGAACATTCCAAGTTTGTAAATACAGCTGGAATTTGTACTTAATATCAGTAAGCAACCTATTTATAGCTAACAAACATAATAAAAATCAGGTACACACAACAATTCTGTCCTCAATCATGGACAAAGATCAAGCATACAATATAATTAAATATAAATAACAATACACACAACATATATACACAAAAGGCAAGTGACAACACATATAGAAGACACATACCAACATACGCAGAAGACATACCTATACTGAAGAGCTTCAAATATATTCCGGCATAAGGTATTTATTGCAACCTTTTAAACTATCAATATTATAGGTGGTTTTAAAGTTAGGGTAGGTAGATATTTTGTTTTAAACATTATTTTTTTTAAAATCATTTAAACATGTCATTTGTACTAATTGTCTCAAGTACTGGGCTAAGCATTCTCAATTAGATGCGCAAATGAACCTTGGGAATTTTTTTTTTATTGACCTGGGATGAGGGATGGGGAAGTGCCAAGGTCAGCAGTGAAAAACAGGAGATGGTCGGCCAACCAGAAACACAACTATTATTTTGGGTTTTTTTTTATATAATTTGCAAGGAAAATGAACCCAATATTATATCATCAGAATACATATGTCAAATAATGTAATAGTCTCAAGCCTATGTGACATAATGTAATAGTCTAAAGCCTATGTCACATAATGTAAGTCTAAAGCCTATGTCACATGATGTAATAGTCACAAGCCTATGTCACATGATGTAATAGTCACAAGCCTATGTCACATGATGTAATAGTCACAAGCCTATGTCACATAATGTAATAGTCTCAAGCCTATGTCACATGATGTAATAGTCACAAGCCTATGTCACATAATGTAATAGTCTCAAGCCTGTCACTTGATGTAATAGTCACAAGCCTATGTCACATAATGTAATAGTCTCAAGCCTATGTCACATGATGTAATAGTCTCAAGCCTATGTCACATGATGTAATAGTCTCAAGCATATGTCACATAGCATCAATGTGTTGTCAGTAAATAAAATTAAGAAATATTATACATGTAATTATTAATTAGTTTAATCCATAGATAGAAGAATATTTGAAAAAATTACATATATAATTCAGTAATTGCAACCACTGATACCATTTTTGTTTCTTTAAAATTGTTTCTTTATTTCCAATCATGAAATACATTTTTTAAAGTGTTTTTTTCTGTCTTGTTTATTTTATGGGTATCATTTTTTCAGCATTTATGTTAACTAGGTATTCAGCACAAGGTATTTACCAAGAAACTAATAAATGTGCTCTTCAGTTATAGATCATCGAGATAATTTAAAATTCTTTAAAGGAATGATAATAAGTTTTAAATAAAGAATACAAATCCACATTAACAGACTTCAGGTGGAGAAATTTAGTACTGATCAGAATTTTGGAATACAATAAAAAAAAGGTTTTGAAAACTGTCATAGATGAAAAAGATTGAAAACTTGGCAAAATCAAACCAAAATGTTATAGTACCCAAAATACCTCATTTTTGGCATTCTACCTTGTGAAAGTTTGCAATGTACAAAGTTTATTTCAGTAGACAAACTTATATTTCAAAACATCACTGGTTATCTATAACAATTGAGTTCACACACACACACACACACACACACACACACACACACACACACACATACACACACACACACACACACACATGCATTTAAGCGACTGCTCTTGTGAGGATGGTGCTGTTTTTTTAGCTTCAAACACATCATTGGTAGGAAATTTTAATCTAAATACTGTACCCTTCAAAATGTCAGTGTAATTGGTTTTAATAAGTATGGTTGATACAGCGAGGGCGTTACATTTCGTCCCAAAAAGATTTAAAACGTTAAGAAAATAAATAATTCAGAGCAGCTGTGGACTACATATTACAAACCCCTGCTGTTTATGCAATTTAATGTGCTCACAGTTATGGATCATTGCCATCTCACTTCTGCGTATGTTCGAGTCTGTGTTTGGTCAATGTGGGCATGTGAGAAAGCTTGCCAGTAGCTTCTCGAAGGTCGGTGGTTCTTTCCGGGGTTTTCCCGGGTTCTGGTGGTTCTTTCCGGGTTCATCCTGCAATATTTTACTAGCCGCCCTGTAAAGGCAACATCGTATACTATGATATACTATGATATATGCACGCTATTCTGTGCTGCAAAATTTCTCACGAAATCGCTACCTTCATAACGCTGCAAAATACTATATTGACCAGGAAAATGCGACAAGAAGCAAAGTTTAATGCAGTTAAAAGCTATTAACTGATTATATAAACGTCAATAAATTGTTTCTCAGCATCCGAAACCTTGGCTATATTCCAGCAGAATAGCGTGCATATACTGTAGTATACGATATTTACACAACTAACACAATTCCTTGTCGCTACATTTACCACGTGCTTATGCGACATTATTTCCTTCTCATGTTAAATACTTACCTATATCAGCATCATTTACTGGCATAAATTCTCCTTTTGTCGCCGCCATATCAGCAAAATTGGCAAACATCTACGACAGCAAAGATGCAAATTTGCACCACAGCCTCCTGGAAACGATCGATTCTGTGTGTAAGGGAGATAAGTTAAACGAAACGAAATTCACCCAGTGTTAGGTCCCCTCTTCTGTTAAATTTAGTATAATAAGTCTTTCTTCCCCTCACACATCACCTTGTTTTAATTCATTTACTTGAGCTGTCTGACTATTCAGCCAGTAGTATATGGTGTCTGTCAAAAATAAATCCATCCATCCATCCATCCATCCATCCATCCATCCATCCATCCATCCATCCATCCATCCATCCATCCATCCATCCATCCATCCATCTATCTATCTATCTATCTATCTATCTATCTATCTATCTATCTATCTATCTATCTATCTATATATCTATCTATCTTTATAAACACAGTTTAGATTTAGTCTCTAGTTATTGCATATATCTTGTGAGAAGTGTGCTTTTGAATGAGTCTATGTAAACCTCTGTTGTTGCTCTTCCTTATTGAAATACATATTGGAATTGTATGGGAGACTTCTTTTAAATGTGATATTGATAAGGGCAGATTCACAAAACTATGTGGTGCTGCAGCAGGAAAAGTCAATTGTTTTTTTTTAAAAATAATTATGATGTGTTCTACTGCAGGATACAAAAGTTAGTTTTGAACTGTAATATGTGCTACCGATAATTTTATTTTGTGAAGTTTTGGAATACAACTTGACTGATAGTTCTGATTATTTTCGAATATCAATCTTGCAGTTGAAATCGAAACCAAAAAATTGGTGTCTCGGGATTAAAATGCTATTCGTCTGCTCATTGTTTGTCATCTGCTCGGCTAAATGAAATAAAGCATTATTTTAGAAGTAAAAGATTTATGAATTAGGTTATTTTATTGAAAATAATAATCAGTTTATCCTGTACAATGCATGCTTTTTGCAAACGTAAATATCAGTTTTCTCACTATAGTAAGTACAAATGGAACACAGACGACAGTTTCTTCATGAAAATGCGTGCAACGTTTGACAGTAAAGATGCGTTCTTCACTATAATATATACTACTGCATCAATAACAGATTCTTCTCTACACAGTGGGAATCTGTAACAGTCAAGATCAGTCTGTTTGCTACAATATGTGAAGCAGGTACAAAACTGCTTAGTATCTTCACTGAGTTGTGTAGTACACGCAGGGCCGGCTCCTCCGCTAGACAATCGCCTAGGGCCCTGGGCTAAATGTTTATTTCATGATGGGCGGGTCGGGGTGGGCCTGAGTGGAAGGGGGGCGCGAGATATCTGATCTCGCCTAGGACACCAAAATGCCTTGCACCGGCGCTGAGTACACGCAGTATAAAATGTTGCCTTCGTCCCTAAATGTTGTGCTATTTCCAGAGTCTAAATCCGTTTTGTTTACTAAAATATGTTTTTATGCAGCAGTAAATATCGGCTGATTTTGTTTTTCCTCAAGTATATGCTGACTGTTCCCATGGTCTCAGTGGTTACAGCGTCCACTTCGGATGCGAGAGGTCTCAAATTCGAAAACAGGCGAAGTTATACCAAAGATATAAAGATGGTTATAGCAGCTGCCTGACATGGCAATTAGCATTAAATGTTAGGTCTGGTCGGCCTGGTTTCGGGATAATGTGGCAAGATGGGACATGATGGTACATGTCTGTGGCATGATGCCCCAATGCACATCATTATAAACTGCCTCACTGCAGGCATCGTAACGATATGATGTTAATTATACGTTGAAAATCAAAAAAAACACACAAGCGCACACAAACAATATATTTTGTGCTGATATAACAATAAAGTCCATGTCTTCACTAAATCACTTTCAACTGTTACGAAAAGATGATTTTTGTTCACTAAAGTGTGTATGCTACTAAAGCCGTAACCGTCAATTTCTGCCCTAACATAGTGTATATATATATATATATATATATATATATATATATATATATATATATATATATATATATATATATATATATATATATATATATATATATTACAACACTAAACGCCTGTTTCTTCAGTGTTTAACTGTCGCAGTAGAACACCAAATTTTAGTGAAGAACGATCTTTGAAATTTTCAGGAAGAAATCATTTAGTAACAAAACTGCATTTTACTGTTGTAACCTGCATGCAGTTTACTGAATACACGGATTTATATTCTTGTCGAACCGTTTTCTTAGTGAAGAACTGACTTATCCGGTTGCAGTGGCAAAACATGTTTATTGAAGAACTGGCTTTTAGTGTTACAGTAGCACACGTTCTTGTGAAGAATTGTTGCAGTAGCACACAATTTAATTTGAAAGCAGACTCGTTTAATATATTGCAATAGTTACATTGAACCAAGAAACTGACTTTTGATATCACATTACCACACTGTTGTTGCAAACGCACACAATATTAAGAATAAATTACTTTATGTTCGCTTGGGGATAAGATGTGACGTCATGTGACCTAACTTGGCTAAAATTTAGGGTACACGTAGATTTATATTAAATAGACGTGGAAGAGCCAGAACAGGTCACACTCCTCGTCCCAGACACCATTCGAAGGTATACCCCCAAAAGACCCAGAGAACCTCCAGACTACTCCTCTCAAAATAAATGTAAAGATACAATATGATATTCATGTCCACAGAAAGGTATTTGAGCCCCAGTTTGTCCACAACTTCAAAGGAGAGGAACCTCTAAGACAAGAGATAAAGAGTAACAAACGTGGAAAATAATGGTACCATTGCCACGGAAAAGGACGTTAATCTATAAAGTGCACCAACGAATCGAACGAAAGAGAAAAAAGATGCAATATCCACAGCAGAGTACAATCGGAATGTCATTTCGATGGGGGAATGCTATCCTTAATTAAGAAATTGTTTGGACAGAAGCCAGATGGACTATTAGAGGCACAGTAAACGTTGTTGTCAAGGTAAAGCTATCACAATTGAAAAGTCGCAGAAACTCTATCAAACTACCAGGTCAAGTTGATCCCGATTTTGGCGCCACTGAGGAAGGGGCCGAGAGATTTGACTGATTGGTTACGTTGGTTAAGGGGCGTGTTTTCCATACAAAATTTCTTAGGATTTAATATCGCCTCATCGACAACTGTAATCAGTCTAAGTTTTTCTGCAAGAGAAACCAGAATAGGCTATGGGAAATTTGCAAGAAATTCTCTCGTAAAACTGTTGTTCAAGGAATCAGACGCACTGATTTGGATAGACGTTTGAAGCAAATGGAGAAAATAGCTCTTGAGAATTGCATTCCTGAGAGTGGAAGCCTGAGACGTACAATTATGTGACGTAATCCTGCGACTTATAAATACTGAGTGTCCTGGGACGGATTGTTGAGGGTGGAATCCGCAGATCCAGGCGTTTGAATAGCTACAGTGGAAGTCGAGCGAATCAACGAAAATGTTATGCAATCATACAAGACGCTGACTTCGATTGTTCACTTGATCCTATGATGAACTAAATCTATCAGTAAACAGATCAGCTATATTAGTTGAATCCATTTGTTCTTTCCTTTGTAATTCGAGAAAGTTTTGTTTTCTAAAAGCTGAGATATTCCTAATGTAATGACTTCGCATAGTTGTTTTATGTAATTGATTAAATTGTTTGTTTACCTGTACGAGGGCTCGTGTTTGTTTGTTCTATATATCTGCTCAGATCTCTGTATATTTCATTTATAAGTTTCACCACTTATATTTACTCGAACCGGGCAATTACATCGAGGGCGGTCTACCTCTAGATAACGAAACCAAATTAAGCGGGACACCCAGTCAGTAAAGAAATATACCCGGCATCCCGACAGTAATATGAATTTACCTTTGTTGCAACAGGGTTCCAACATACCCATGTTAGATTGATATTTTTTCCCAGAGTGGTTGATAGTGTTAGACTTATGAACTAATAAAACTTCCAATTTCGACAATATCGGACCTTAAGTCAGTTTTATTACAAACACGTTAGCATGAGTTTAGCTAGCACTGTCAGCCGTTAGTCTCTCATTCTGAGTTCTAAGTCATATGTTTTCTTACTCAGATTTTTATTGGTGTATAAGCAAAACCGCTCTAAGCTTTGAAATTACTTTTAGACTCACATGTTTGTAAAGTTTTTTTTTTTTAAAAAAAACAGTAGCAAGTGGCTCGGTATTATTCACATAAGTCTACACCTTACTGGTTTGAAAACATGAAGTGTTCTTTTTGCTGTTCTATACGATCTATTTTACCTACTAAAATTAAACCTTCGTAAAGTTACGTTTTTGGTATGTACTATACTTGTATTACAATATAAATCTTTCTGACCCATATATCACACTCGATTGACTATGTATTTAAAAAAAAAAAATATTAAGTTCATTTCTTGTTATCTGTCCAAGTCATGAAACTTGACAAAATATCCCTAATTTAAAGTTTTGTGTAAATTGTTCCTTTTTATCATAATATGTCATTGTGTGATTTTTGACTGCGCGATCCAAGGATACAAAGCTTCTAGACAAAAATAATTTGTTTTCAAATCATTTTGCAAGATACACTGATGCTAATATAAAACGAAGGTAATTTACTTTATTAATGTATTCCTCCTTTTTTTCCGTAGCCATTATGTGAAGGAAATTCAATTAAGTTTTTATCTATCAGTATGCAGTCAAAATGATGTTTTGGTTACATGACATTTGTGAAACTCAAGAAAAATGGATATAGCATTCTAGACACGTAGGTGGGTCAAATAAGGTTGGGTTTTTTTAACGATCCAGAGTGACATATTTGAAACCAAATAGTATGACCTCGATGATAAACTGATATTAAAGGCCAAAAATATGTAGTGTTACAATGTTAAACGTCCCGTCAAACAGACCCAGTAATGTATATAGAAGTTGTTTATAGGGTACATGTTAGGTATAACCCTAAATTAAAGGGTAGCATGCCAAATAGACTTGTATAGTATTGATGATTTTATTTCTCCTTTCTCAGTCCCATGCTTTTTTATATTAATAACGTTTTAGTGATTATAATTATTGAAAATTATCATCTAAAAAGAAAAAACGAGGATAGAAGAGGGATAATTGGCATGTTCGGACCAGGAAGAGTAATTTTTGTTTGCAAGGAATTTAAATGTTACTTTTTTTCATCCTATCTCTGGTTTTCATAAGTAACTATGAGTGCTGGTCCGTCCAAAATGGCGGGTAAGTTAACAAGTATAGGAGTATTGGAATGTATGGAGAAGTATTGGAATGTATGGAGGAGTATTGGAATGTATGTCACACTGTGAAACAGTTTTAACAGTACATTATGCATTAGACCTTATATCTTATACTTTGCAATACATTACTTTATCCAATGACCCATATTTATCTATATACTTTCTCTCTCTCTCTCTCTCTCTCTCTCTCTCTCTCTCTCTCTCTCTCTCTCTCTCTCTCTCTCTCTCTCTCTCTCTCTCATGTATTTTATAATGGCCATGTAATTGTCATTATTAATAATAATTACGTAAAACAAATGTAGAACTATAGTGTATCCTCTTCCTGTATCTTCATATGGTACATTTCACTCATCGTATGTAGGATCTAGTTTGACCATTTCAAAAGTGAGTTTTGCAGTTTTCAAATAAAGAACATAAATATAAAATGTTGCAAACTTACAAACGAATCTGAACTCAACATAGAATCATTCAGCAATAGTTTCATGCTTGAGTATGCAAAGTTGCTTCCCAAACTGATGAATACATATTTGCATGACTTAGCACTGTCCAAATATACAAGATTCAAGACCAGTATTAGCTGAATATTTCTAAAATCTAACGATAATTATGATTCTCCTGAACATTATACAGGACTCTGCTTTTAAAAAAGTACATGTATTCATTTTTTTCATCCATCTTTTCTGGACTTATCGTTCCATCAACTAATCTGAATAATAAGAATTGTCAGCGATATAATTATTTTCTATTCGGGATGCTATGGGGATGGGTTTTAATTTCTTTATACGGAAATACAACCTAGGTAATGGATGTATATGTTAATTTTTGTTTATCATGAATTTTATTATATTTGCTCTACTACTTTTTTCTACATCCTTGTCTTCATTAGTAGCTATTAGTACCTGACATTAAAAATGGGATGTAGATTAGTCGATGACGCATTCTTTCAGCAAGGAAACAATGAACATTCGTGAATTTTGTCACATGGGAAAATAAACTGCAAGAAAATAATGATCAGCCAATAGCCAAATTTCTAAAGAAATAATGATAAAATGTTGTCAACACCGGGAGTGGTTATCTGTTTCGAAAACTATAAGTGTTGTAACAATGGTATATGAACCTCAATCAAAACTCATATCTTTGTACATTAATTGCCAACTGCGATTTGCTAAGCCACCAGGGAACAATATTAAAATGAACTTCTTAGGCTTGTTGAATCCAGTTCACTAGCTGATTTACAGGAAATTCACTGAATGTTATAAACTGATGACTCAAGTCAAGGTATATTCAAGCAGTAATGTGAAGTTTATCTTTGCGTGTCTAATACCTTGGAATACGATCCTCTTATTATATGAAAACAGTTCCTTGGCCAAAATAAAATCCACCTTATATTTCTATCATCAATGACACATTAAGAAAAAATATTTCATTGGGTTTATGGGCTTTGTGACTGAGTTTTAAAATTATCCATTCTTTTTAGCAAGGACATAGGTAATTAAATAGAGATGAGTTTGGTGATCTGATGTAATTAGACATTCTATTTTGAAATTGCCATTGAAAATATATAACATTCGAAACGTCGAGAATCAATAGATGTTTAATAAGATAAAAGACAGAAATTTATCAGTCTTAAATTAATCCGTCTTCTAGCTGACCAGTCTTCAATTTACCAGTCGTCTGGTCAATCAGCCTTGTTTTAATCAGTCTTGTAGTTAATAAATCGTCTAGTTGACCAGTCTTCTATTTACCAGTCGTCTGGTCAATCAGTCTTGTTTTAATCAGTATTGTAGTTAATAAATCGTCTAGTTGACCAGTCTTCAATTTACCAGTCGTCTGGGCAATCAGTCTGGTTTTAATCAGTATTGTAGTTAATAACTCGTCTAGTTGACCAGTCTTCAATTTACCAGTCGTCTGGTCAATCAGTCTTGTTTTAATCAGTATTGTAGTTAATAAATCGTCTAGTTGACCAGTCTTCAATTTACCAGTCGTCTGGGCAATCAGTCTGGTTTTAATCAGTATTGTAGTTAATAACTCGTCTAGTTGACCAGTCTATTTACCAGTCGTCTGGTCAATCAGTCTTGTTTTAATCAGTATTGTAGTTAATCAGTCTTCTAGTTGACATGACTTTAATTACTTTAGTCCTTAAGTGGATCAATCTTTTAGTTCATCAGTCTCAATACACTTAAGTTCTCTAGTTAATTGGTCATCTAGCTAATTAGTATTCTATTTATCAGTCATCTTTTTAGTCATACTTATTGTGACTTGCAATGTTAATAGTTACAACATTTTACATCGTTAATTTGCTTAAGCATCCGTGTGCACAAATCTGAATATTAGTATTTGTCACGAACTGTTTGCATGTAAATTAATGTGGAATAGAAACTAAGCGTAATCACGAACCAACAAGATGTAATTAAAATTTTTTAATATATTTAGAGTTGATCTAAGTCATTATTATGATTTAGTAACAGCACCGACTATAAACTCTCTCTTTCTCTCTCTCTCTCTCTCTCTCTCTCTCTCTCTCTCTCTCTCTCTCTCTCTCTCTCTCTCTCTCTCTCTCTCTCTCTCTCTCTCTCTCTCTCTCTCTTATCCATACCATAGGTCCATAAATATCTTGGGATGACACAAACTAAAGTCCCCTACGTTCGTCTTCATAGATCGTAGTCCGCATCTTACTACGATAATCGAACGACAGAGGCTATTAAACATTTTCGTATTTAATTAATAATAATCTATTTTTAAAACATTAACAATTGATTATTAAAAATACTTTTAAGAAATATCAACAAAAACAAAGCATTAAATAATCATATTGTGTGTACCACGTAACCGAGGAATTCACATTACAATGTCGACGTATTTTGCAACTTTATATCATTGATAAACATTGAAGATTAATCCCAAGGTAAATGCACAGGTTATGTTACTACAAACCATGTTATTTTAGGTTACTTGGTGTAATTTTCATTTCAAGGTTTAAATCCAGCCGAATTTCCTTCTTTTTTTTTTTCACTCCTCATTTCTGCATATTTTGTCCGTTATGCATGAGAGAGAAGGAGCAAACAGAAAACAGAAAGGATTGTGATGAAAATGTGAACCATATTAAATTCATTTAGAAAACATGGATTATTAATAATTTGATCATTATTTTCACACATGATTAGTGAATAATGTGTGAAAATCCATCATTGATGTAAAATCCACTGCAGAAGTTCGCTAAAATGTTTAAATATGCATATTATTACTATTATTACACCAATATTTTGAATGCCATGCTATATTTAGTATAGATAGATAGATAGATAGATAGATAGATAGATAGATAGATAGATAGATAGATAGATAGATAGATAGATAGATAGATAGATAGATAGATAGATAGATATGTTATGTAAGAGAAGATGTTGTAGTCATCACAAGAGAGATAGAGAAGAACCACTTGTTATGTAAGAAGATGTTGTTGTAATAATGGTTCTTGTACTGCTACATCTTTGAGAGAGAGAGAGAGAGAAAAAGAGAGATAGCTCTCTTAAACAAGTGCCGCCATGATGTTAAATCAGCTACATCTGTATATCTGTAATAAGAAGACAAAACATCTATTTCCTTTGTCGGTACGGAACTGACCTTTTTATTTAATTAAACAACACAAATATATTGACTACATTCTAGAAACACATCTAAAAACATTATAATAAAAGTTCATGCAATACATATTATATTTTCCTTTTTCAAGCTTTCCAACTTCATTTATTCGTATAACTTCTGCATTTTAGAATATTATACAAATAGTTAATTCTCAATCAATTTCAAGATAACCAAAAGTGTAAGATGTAATTACTATAGTAAATGTAACAATTAATTTAAAGAAATGCATTTTACTTATTTTAAAATAGAATATTGATTTAGAATATATTGCTAGATAATATTCTTTCTTACTTAAAGAATACTTTATTTAAATATTAAATCTAAAATGAAGTTGTTGGTAGCAATCTCAAGCTTACAATAAAAAGTACATAAATATAATTAAATATAAATTATTTAGAACATTTAAACATTCCGTTACAATATATTATAAATAAAAGTATTAAGTGAATAATGTTGCTAACATAACAATGTTACTATTAAAATAACAAACATTACAAATGCTTATTTCTAAAGAAGTTACGAATATACAATTATTTTACCTGTAATAAGAAGACAAAACATCTATTTCCTCTGTCGGTACGGAACTGACCTGACCCTTAAATGCGTGGTCTTTTATATGCATCCTGTGTCAGGTTAACGTACCCTTGGAAATAGATGTTTATTCTCTCATCAAGTAAAAGTCAGTTTTTCCTGGTCCAAACCAGCTTAATTTGACGTCATCTGACATAAGGTACAACTCAGATTTGTAGTTCGTTTGGCATTAGTTACGTCCGAACATGATAATCCCTAAATATTCTAAATCAGCAACATGTTTAATATATTTAAGCCAGCAGCAATGTCCGTCAATCTTTAGATAAGAACCATTTTGTAGAAACGACTGTCCATCATTAGTTAAAAACCATTCTGTATTTACGTTAACACGGAAGCCTGCTCTACGCTTTACCGATAAGACTTTTAGGGGTTCACTGACTTTCAGTAAGATTTCCTGCTAATGCCTGGTTTTACAAAATATATATCTGACTGATAAACTTAAGAGCTGACTGACTTTTGTTTTATAACCTATTTTCACTCGATAATGTATATTCGTATAGCTAATGATTTGCGTTGCCAACTTATGCTTCGTATATCAACTATTTTCCTTCAATTAATATATAGTTGTGCTTTGGAAATAAATGAAATTAATCTTAACACACTTTTAGAACTTACTTAATATAAATGAATAAAACATTACTCTAATACAATTTAAAGAAAATATCAATCTTATTAATTTTACTGAAAATTGAATCCTAACAGATAGATAGATAGAGACAGACAGACAGACAGACAGATAGATAGATAGATAGATAGATAGATAGATAGATAGATAGATAGATAGATAGATAGATATAATGTCGGCCAATTCTGCGATATGTCATTTCTGTAAACATTGGATCACGTGTTATTTTTGGTCAAAATCCATTATGTATCAAGAATAAATCATCGTACTTTAATTAAGGAAAGTGATATTGATAAAGTGTATAAAATAACCCACATTTCGACTCGAAATGCATATGAAAATGTTATTTCCAACAGTCAACACGAAGACCACTCCGGGACCTTCTTAAACATGTAACCCAGAAAATCCTATTTACTATGTATCTTTTAGAATCATACATATAAATGTATTATATAAAAGACTGAAATCTATACCTTAACACAATTCTGCATCTTAATCCAAGTTTCCAATTTTGCACGAAGTTGTCACACACGTACAAAATCATCTGCTACCAAACTTGCGAACTTGCCGCTAGATCGAGATTCTCAAGAAATTCCCGTGCTTCCAGTCTGTTTCTGAACTTTTTAGTAAACAGGACTTTGCAAACACATTACATCCTATTCATTGTTGTTTCTCTTCCACATAGCAACGTTTTTTTTTTTCTTTTTTTTATTTATAAAATGTTGAACTTTACTAATATTTTCTCAAGATCGGTTTAGTTTGCCTAATATTTCTTGCCATTTATTGTCATTGTTACGTTGAATTTTTTAAAACCACCTATAAATCTGACTTTATTACACGACTAAACTGCTGACAGAAACAGTCCAAAGTAATGTATTTCATTTCCATAGCTCGATGGATAAACATTACATCTTTTCAAAGCTGTGCGCAGAATAAGCCGACATATCGCGTGTCATCAAAACACGGAGGTGGTATCTAGTATGTCCAAAATTAAGAATAATTTCAACCGAATATTCTGGTGACAACTGCCTCTTTTCAAATGGTAAGCATTGCAGTACTTTATTTTCGTCAATCTGTCGAATTCGGTATGCGTTTTGCTTCAATATTGGAGACGGAAAACTTAGGTGCACAGAAATGCCCGACAGCATTGTATATATTCAGAGAAATGTTTAAATAGACATGAACATGTCATATGAGAATTACAACAGTAGTATTGGGGATATTGTGAAGAAAGCATTTTGTGCAGACAAATAATAACTTCTGGCAATGTCTATTACTGTTCCAGAAATTATTTTTTTTCTTTTTTCTTGACCTGGTAACTATTTTTGCAGTATCTGTTACTAATCCGTAAATAATTGTAAATTTCATTATGTAAACAGTGACGTCAACAATGACGAGTTTGAAGCCGATAATATAACAACCTTTTAGTCTTTGATTTATCGTTTACTCTAAAAGAAATGTTTGACGTTGTATCCGGTCATCATTTCAACTTCGATTTTTCCATTGCATATGCATATGTTGGTATATGTAAAGCCAACATCAGTCCTGACAACTTACCGACGATTCACTGATAATGTGACAACCATTATACCGACGGCTCAGAAAACATCTCGGAAATGCATTAAACGCCGTTGAAACCACTTGTGTACATTGTAGAAGTGTTTTACGAAAATTACCTACTGTAAATTTGGTTCATGGAACTGTCAGAGATGAAACCCAGTCGGAGTACGAGTAGAAACAGCCATAGCAGCTTACATCATTCCAATCAGATTATTGGAGGTAGGTTCCATTGAATATTTAAACTTGAAAATATCAGTTTGTTTAGGGTTTACATTAACACGCACGCACGCACGCACGTACGCACGCGCACACACACACATGCACGCACGCACGCACGCACACACACACACACACACACACACACACACACACACACACACATACATACATACATACATACATACATACATACATACATACATACATACATACATACATACATACATACATACATACATACATACATACATACATACATACATACATGAGCCAGGTGAGACACCCATTTTATGCTTTTGTCTCAGGTTTGAGGAGGCTTCCTTGAGGTAACAGACGATACCAATATAATGCTTCCCTAGCTTTGAATTGCTTTCCTTTCATGTGTCTTCTTTAACTTCGAGATCTTTCAGGTATTGCTTTCAGTGAAAACGAAACAAATATTTTGGAAACAAATTTTATTAAGTTGTAACCGAGTTATCTTACAGGAGGAGACTTGTGGTACATGGAATACACCTCCTTGCGCATAGTAATGTTATAAAGAATTTGTTTGCTTGTTCAGAGGGTTTTAAGGCACATCAACAAATAAAAGCTGTATCGTGGCGGAGCAAATTGAGGTATTGTTATATGCCAAGGGACAAACCATGGCAGACGAGGCATAGTTTCTGCTGTATGCAAACCAACACACTTCTGTTCGATAATATTACAAATTGAATCGAAGAAAAGACAATCTAACTGTGTTGAATGAATGGAATCTTCATAGGAGTGCGAAACCGAGCATTAGCAGATTTGTTAAGGTTACCGAATAACATTTATACTAAGACAATAACGCCCACTTATACGCACGCAATAAAAAATGCGTTGAGATTGCTTGATCCACATCTGGCCTCCAATTCTACAAATTGCACTCAAACTTGCCAATGCTTATCTCTTTACTTTCGCGGTCTGATTAGCCTGCGTTAATTCCCTACTAATTCTGCGTATTAAATCAGGTAAGCGAACGACCTTTTTGCCAACTGACCTTGAAAATATAATTATATTCAACATAATTTCATTGACGTTAGGATACACATAATATATCGAATTAGGTCTGACGGGGCATAATTTGTATCTTGCTCCCATACTCCGCATGACGAATAAATCAACGGAATTTCACACTTTGGCCTTGGATATTGGGTCAAGGTTACGAGAACACAAATATTTTGCAGATCTGGTTTGGTTCTTTGATATATAGGATATTTTTAACAAAAGCCGAAGTCCTTTTCAAACCACAAAATGTCGCCTTATTCCCTAGAAAATGTATCAAGTTCACTACCCAATCAATGGTTAGCAGAGGTAATCAAGCCTTAATTCTCCATCACGGCATTTAAATATAGTAAGAATGGTTTACTTGGTATAACGTTACCAATTGCGCAAGTCCAGGTAGATGGAGCTTAAGGTGTAGGGAACCTTGCATTCAGAAATAAACAACAACATTAGCTAGGATTGGTGGATTATGTAAGAGTTGTACTTTCTGTTAGGCTTAAAAAAAGTTTAGCCTCTTGGCAACATGTGAATTTATGCTAATTCCTAAACAGATCATATTTTGTATTTTTTATGATTTTTAAAAAATGTGATACACATGACTGAAAATAGGTATGTTCTGACTAGATAACTCATACCCCTGTCTAGTTCCAGCAGAGTTATATCTCCTATCTGCAATGGAGTACCTGATTCTGTTATTGTCAAATTGACAATATAACATTCTTCTCTATGACTATGTGTGACATGCATGCTGAAATAGGATGGAAAGTATATTTATTTCACAAAATATTAGCATTGAGGTCTATGGAAAAACAATTGGTACCGTGATTCCACTTGCATATCATCGAGATAGTTTGTTTGCAAGCTCATCGTAATGGACAGACGTGATACATGATAACAACGTCTCCCTCTCCCCATATGGGTTGTTGGAGACAGCTCTATTTGAGTAGAGACACAAGTGATGTGCTATTAATAAGGAAAATAACTCTCATTCCCAAAGTCTAAGCATATTTCCACCCAAATGTCCATAGTTGTAAGTACATATCATGACCCATCCACACATTCTCGTAGCGTGAAAAAAGTTATTTTCATTTTTCTTTAAACTTAAGATGACTAGATATTTAACAAATGCAGGTACAAGACAAATACTGGTACCAATGAAAATATTTTGAACAAGGATGAATTATTTACTTAGTAAAATGATATTGAATCAGGTACATGTACTTAAGCGTCTATCTGGGATGAAACCGCCATTCCACTGTTACGACTATTCTGCATTATCATAATTGAACACGTGCACTTATTACCGCCACTACCTCTCATTTACCGTCTATTAACTACACATTGTTGGTCTTTTTAATTCTTTTCTTCTTCTTTTTTGTAAGGCAAATCAGAATACAAATTTTAGACTACTAATGGAAGAACAATCCGGCTTTTAACACCTAAACACGAAAGGAAACCGTTGGCTCGATATCGATTAATGGGATACTCAAACACCTCAAACGTAGCTCAAAAGCCACATATCAGTTTTGACAATCAAATTAGGTTTTCCATTGTATATAACGGTACTGTTCATTTTTAAATCGGCACATCCGATCAACAGAATAGTTAGCAAAATATGAAATGAATTCGATATTATTGCGTGATTAAGGATGTTATTCCAGTTATCTTTTTGTGTGTCAAAATTAGTACGAAATTTGCCCCTTTTCTTCAAACTTAAATTCGTTTTTGATTACGTTATGTGTTTCATGCGCAATCGCACACATTAGTCATGCAAGATTGAAAAAAGGAAATAAAGTTAAGAACCAAGAAAAGATAGGAGAGAGGATTCCATATCACATATAATGGCTTTTCATGTGGCGTCTAAAAGGGTTCCATCACTTATAAAAGATAAAACCAGCTAATTTTAAACGGTGCATGATGAAGGCAGCCATTTCGTTTCATTACTAAACGCTCTAAATAAGACTGTTTGATTTCAAAATTTATGAAAACAGTAAAAATTACATCAAAGAGTCTATTAATTACGACTGATTGTAACTCGTAAATTTGCAGAGATGAGAATGGGTTGATATTAAACTAATTTCCTACAATATTAGTAAATAACAAACTTCATTTTGCTATTGACTACTATAGAATAAAATCATTTTTTGTTTCGAGTGATTTTCAAATTAAATTTTGGCAAATACATACAGACCGGCAGTCATTCCGACAGGTATGAAACAGACGCTGCGTTCTTTCATATAACATATCGTTATATTTATATGGTTATATTATAATTGGTTATATTTGTCAGCCGAAACAGAAGACGGAGAATCATATAGGATCGGTTGTTGCGGTTGGATTCTGACGATCTGCTCCTTCTTAATAATTCTAGCGACTATTCCTTTGTCGCTTCTTTTCATAATCAAGGTAGGTAGAAAGATTTTTTTTTTCCTTGTTTCCTTAGTCACTTCTGCTCAAGGTAGAGAAAGATGTAGAGAAAACTATTCTATTTGATTAGAAAAATGACTATGATTATGTTCTTAACCAGGATTACTTACCTTTGCTTCTGCTAATGCAAAGAATCAGTAATGTAAATAATAATCGAAATAATATTAAACTTGAATTGTTATAGGATGAACCCAAAAAATCTCGAATTTTTAACGGTCATTGACGACATCGATAAAAAAAGCTTTTGAGCTGCATTTTTTAACTGTACACCAGTAATGTTGTTGATGTTGCAATAATCTAGTTCATGTGTGATGTTCGATTTATAGTTTTGATAGATTAGCCTATAGGTTTTAGATGCGTTTAATGGGATTTATCTTCTATCCTTTGGAGTATGTATATTTTTAAACACTGCATGCAAGTTCGAATTTAAAATCCACTCGTGCAGATTGATTTAGCTGCGTAACGGTTTGGCTTATAAATTGAATTTTATGTATATCCTTTGAGCTTCGAAGCAAGAATAGAAATAAATTGAAACATCAGTTAAATTAAAGTATGTATATATGCTGGCCCGCACCTGGGGGGGGGAGGATGGGGCAAACATGGCACTTTTCAGGGACCCGAGCTAGATAGGCACATATACGCACATATTTGAAACACGAAAGGGGCCCGAACTCTGTCAGCTGCCTGGGGCCCAGAATTTCCTAGGTGCGGGCCTGATGTATGTATGTATGTATGTATGTATGTATGTATGTATGTATGTATGTATGTATGTATGTATGTATGTATGTATGTATGTATGTATGTATGTATGTATGCATGCATGCATGCATGCATGCATGCATGCATGCATGCATGCATGCATGCATGCATGCATGCATGTATGTATGTATGTATGTATGTATGTATGTATGTATGTATGTATGTATGTATGTATGTATGTATTTAGGTTTACATACATGCATGCATGTAAGATAAATGTTTGTGCGATAAAGTTAAAAGTTATTTTATTGTTATTTTATGTACAATAGTTCCAGTGAACTTTATAATATGTATAATCCAAACCCGACCTTAGTTAAATAAAGTTTGTCTGATGTCAACGTTAATAGTGATTTTTTCAAATTATAAATCTGATATGTTATAGGCTTAGCGCGTGGTACATATATAAGAAATTTTCATTAGGAACAAAATAAAGATTTTTGTGAGCATTAATTTATATTTACCACTTATTTGTACATCAGCCAACAAACACAAACAGTATCCTCTCAGTATGGCCGTCCAGATAAATATTACACGCAAGGGGTCTCATTGCACACCTGCATGAGCGTGGCATGATATATCATGTTTACCATATTTTCTCAGACATCAAGACAACCGATGTTTCCAAATGTATGTTCTCAAAGGCGCGAATACAATTTTGTTTTCTCTCTGATCACCTAATGATCACATCGCGAAACTCCTAATTCACACTTCCTTATTTGTTCCTTCAGTTTTAAATCTGCATGAATTATCAGTAACCCTATTCGAGACGAATGTTAGTACTTCATGCCATGCAATAAAAAACACGACCTAATTACCTAACACAAAGAATTATTCTTTATCAAATATCTTGACACGTATACCAAAAAATACCTAGAGAATTTCTTTATGTTAAAAACTAGGGGGGAACAATTTTACAAAATTAATTCACGCCGTCATAAACGCTCGTGAAGGCTGCACAATGTACGTTAACCCCATGAAATTGGATTAATAAAATATCTTCCCAGCACAGACTACCTTTAATCAACAATGAATCACTAAAATCTAGCAGAACTGTTAATGGAGACGTAAATAAAAATAGCGCATGCCCTATGTGTTTTATAATATTCATGACGAGTGGGGGGGGGGGGCGAGTGGCCGAGTGGTCTAAACCGCTCTTCGTTACGGATCACTGCCATCTCACATCTGTATGCGTGGGTTCGAGTCTCAGATTCGGCCAATACGGGTATGTGAGAAAGCTTGCCTGTAGCTTCTCGTGGGTCGGTGGTTCTTTCCGGGGTTTTTCCCCGGGTTCTTCCTCCACCATTAACACTGGCCGCCATGTATAGCCTATCATGTGCTGAAAAATGGCGTTAGACCCCAATATAACAATAATATTCGTGATGAGTCTGGTTCTGTGCATGAAAAAATATGTGCGTGGTGTGGGAGCTTTATCTTTCTCGCATAATAAATGCCCACTGCATGCACGTCGCTATAGCTGTTTATCGACAGGACCAGGTCCTATAACTATTCAAACGAAAGGTCGAAATTGAAAGGTCATTTAAATAGCTCTACAACCTATATTGAACAAAAATACACATGCTTCATCTGACATGCGTGGAAGAGAACAAAAAATCGTCGATATAATTTGTATTTACTTAGCAAAAGGACACATTGAACCAAATAATAACACGTTTAAATACCCCAATAAATAATTCGTTTGAAAAGCCAAATAATTAACACGTTTTGATAGCCCCACTGAACCAATGATTTTGTCTTTATTTTTCTTAAGCAATGTTATACGATATCAGCAATATTATACGATATCACCATTGTTATACGATTTCAGCAATATTATACGATATCACCATTGTTATACGATTTCAGGTATTGAAACGAATGCATAAACAAGAAAACAAAATAATTCTTGCGTTTGGTCATAGTCTTATAATTTATAATAGCATTCCAGCTTTCCGTTCCATAACTCTGATGTATTCTGTAATGATCCTATTTTTTTTCTCTTGTTTCCGTTTAAACTTATTCCTCACATAGTATTATCCGGTCTGTCCATCTCTAAGTGGACGCAGACCAGTTATTTTCATTCTTTACACACGTATCAATTTCTTCCTTGCAGAATATGCATTTTAACAACTAGCCATAAAACACACCATTATACTCAGTACTATTTGTTCAACATAACTTTTGGTCAACCTCTAAGCCTAAGTTAACCAATTGTGGTCCGAGACCAACTAGAGCTATAAAGAAAAAGCGGCAATGCGCCAACTCAGATTGTTTTTGTCGGAAAATAGTGAGAAGCAAACGAATACCAAACGATACATTTATTACGAACCGCAAAAAGGATTTTAAAAATAATATTTATATGCTGCTTTTTCTAAAACATTGATTCCAAAAAGAATAACATCACAATTCTTGTCAGACCCATACCGAATAATGCTATTGAAATTTATTTTTTATGTTACTAGGTCAATACCTCTTCAATGTAATATTGTAAAACAAAGTTCTAGCAGAGCATGTAGCTGGCAAGGTAAAATAACAAAAAAAATGATGCATTACGACTAATTTGTTTCCATTCCTTATATTTTTTTAAAAACATATTAATAGGAACAGCATTAATAACACGTCGTTGAATTTTACAACTGATGCTTCAAGCAATCAATTCTTTCAATTATCAAGTAATGTAAGCACCATTTTCTGTTATAAAGCATCAAACTTGTTCTAATCCAGGTTGTCGAGGAG
Source organism: Unio pictorum (assembly GCA_030141615.1). Lineage (NCBI taxonomy): Eukaryota > Metazoa > Mollusca > Bivalvia > Unionida > Unionidae > Unio > Unio pictorum. The sequence goes on along the minus strand of JARLTB010000060.1, from coordinate 20,058,676 downwards.
CACGAGAGAGCGGTTATCTTCCGATTGGGCAGGCTCTTATCAGGAGGAGCAAAAGGTCCAGGTCGGTACCAGTAATAAGCCAATTTAAAGGGGCAGAGGACAGTTTTTAACATACACCTACCTAATATAAAAATTCATAAAAAAATAAAATACATGGGTGAGGTATAAACGAGGCCCATTTTTATAAGTATAATAAAGCAACGCACAAGAATATCATTCACTTGATCTGACAAGTCAAAAGAAATTCAAAGAACAAAATGTTGATGCACCCCTCCCCCAAATTTATACATGCATTTTTCATGTTCAAAGGTATTTTTGAGAACACGTGGTGCTCACACAAGCTATCTCCCTGGGTGATAATTTTGAAAAACATTATGTACTTAATAGTTTGGTACTATTCAAAACAGTTGTCATCCAATCAGTGTTTGAGATATTCTACTTGACTTCAACCGATGTGTCTACTGCTATAAGTAGTTAGCTTTGCTTCCTAGCCGACTATTGGTATTTCACTGGCTACATTCGATGTACTGGCTACATGAGGTGTACAGGCCTAAATCAGTTTAAAGAACAGCACAAGCCGGAAAGACCAAATTCACAAATGTGACCATATCTTTAATTATTACACAATGGTAGCTCCAAAAGTCACACCATACCTTTAAGTTAAGAAATTTGCCATTGGCCAATATGCCAAACTGTCCACTGCCACTTAAAGAAGGGAAGGAATCATGTAGGGAGAAGCAGTGGGAGAGGTGAATTGAAGCGTTAAGCGTTGTGGTTTTTGAAGAAACCCTGCCTAGACGTTGTTAAGCATAGTTTATTCGTACAAATCTCAAAACTCACGACGATAAACTAATATTAGATACATAATGTTAAGGACTATTTTAAAACTATTTTTGAAATAAAAGAAATCAAATCAACAATCTTTGTTAAAATCTATATTTTTGTTTTCTTTCTCATTTATCTTGCTCCATACAGAAGAGAATTGTGCTTGCTCAAAATTTAGTCTGATTACAACGAAAACTCAACAGTTACGTAAGAATTACTCAATGCTGGGACGGCCGGGGGTGGGGCTGTGTTTCGTGAGAGTGAGTGTGTGCACCCTGGTTTTACTACTCTGGCCGACACGTAAGCGTTTTACCCATTATTTTTTTTTTATTTAAGTATTAGGAGGTATGCAAAAATATATCGTCAAACCCAAAGAGATACCGTCCTTATTGTTTATAAGTCGAGTCCAAATGCAGACGGCACAGACTTATATCTGCTTGAGCATAATGTGTAAGCATGCCTGAGTTGTGCGGTTTATTATGTGTAATCAGCAGGATGAAAACATATACCCTCATCTGTTACTACATTTTGCGACGGCAAATCAGGTTCTATATTGTGTGCAGTTTGAACTCTACTTAAATGCGAAGATATAATGCATCAAACATGGGGAAATGTAAAAACATGTATTGCTCTCATGAATGCATGAAACATGGGGAAATGTAAAAACATGTATTGGTCTCATGAATGCATGAAACATGGGGAAATGTAAAAACATGTATTGCTCTCATGAATGCATGAAATATGGAGAAATGTAAAAACATGTATTGCTCGCATGAATGCATGAAACATGGGAACATGTAAAAACATGTATTGCTCCCATGAATGCATGAAACATGGGGAAATGTAAAAATATGTATTGCTCTCATGAATGCATGAAACATGGGGAAATGTAAAAACATGCATTGCTCTCATGAATGCATGAAACATGGAGAAATGTAAAAACATGTATTGCTCTCATGAATGCATGAAACATGGGGAAATGTAAAAACATGTATTGCTCTCATGAATGCATGAAACATGGGGACATGTAAAAACATGTATTGCTCTCATGAATGCATGAAACATGGGGAAATGTAAAAACATGTATTGCTCTCATGAATGCATGAAACATGGAGAAATGTAAAAACATGTATTGCTCTCATGAATGCATGAAACATGGGGAAATGTAAAAACATGCATTGCTCTCATGAATGCATGAAATATGGAGAAATGTAAAAACATGTATTGCTCTCATGATTGCATGAAACATGGGGAAATGTAAAAACATGTATTGCTCTCATGAATGCATGAAACATGGGGAAATGTAAAAACATGTATTGCTCTCATGAATGCATGAAACATGGGGAAATGTAAAATCATGTATTGCTCTCATGAATGCATGAAACATGGAGAAATGTAAAAACATGTATTGCTCTCATGAATGCATGAAACATGGGGAAATGTAAAAACATGTATTGCTCGCATGAATGCATGAAACATGGGGAAATTTGAAAACATGTATTGCTCTCATGAATGCATGAAACATGGGGAAATGTAAAAACATGTATTGCTCTCATGAATGCATGAAACATGGAGAAATGTAAAAACATGTATTGCTCGCATGAATGCATGAAACATGGGGACATGTAAAAACATGTATTGCTCTCATGAATGCATGAAACATGGGGAAATGTAAAAACATGTATTGCTCGCATAAATGCATGAAACATGGGGAAATTTAAAAACATGTATTGCTCGCATGAATGCATGAAACATGGGGACATGTAAAAACATGTATTGCTCTCATGAATGCATGAAATATGGAGAAATGTAAAAACATGTATTGCTCTCATGATTGCATGAAACATGGGAACATGTAAAAACATGTATTGCTCGCATGAATGCGTGAAACATGGGGAAATGTAAAAACATGTATTGCTCTCATGAATGCATGAAACATGGGGAAATGTAAAAATATGTATTGCTCTCATGAATGCATGAAACATGGGGAAATGTAAAAACATGTATTGCTCTCATGAATGCATGAAACATGGGGAAATGTAAAAATATGTATTGCTCTCATGAATGCATGAAACATGGGGAAATGTAAAAACATGTATTGCTCTCATGAATGCATGAAACATGGAGAAATGTAAAAACATGTATTGCTCTCATGAATGCATGAAACATGGGGAAATGTAAAACATGTATTGCTCTCATGAATGCATGAAACATGGGGAAATGTAAAAACATGTATTGCTCGCATGAATGCATGAAACATGGGGAAATGTAAAAACATGTATTGCTCTCATGAATGCATGAAACATGGGGAAATGTAAAAATATGTATTGCTCTCATGAATGCATGAAACATGGGGACATGTAAAAACATGTATTGCTCTCATGAGCGAAATGTTGCAATCTGTATTGTACTTAGAAGGAAAATGTTTTAAACCAGTATTATTGTCATAATGGAAATGTTAAAACCTTTATGGTTCTCACAAGGGAATTAAGACTTGTATTGCACTCATAAAGGAAATGTTTGAACCGGTATTGTACATATCCGGGAATGTTAAAACCTGTGTTGTACTCATTAGAACAATATCAAAACATGTTTACAAGGGAAACGTAAAAACTTGTATTTTACTCTTATGTAAGATTAATAAACATTGAGCATATCATAGATAAAAGAAGAAAGAGAAAAAATAATAAATTTTCAGTTACATCTATAATATATATTTCACAGGAATCTTTTTCATCATGCCTTGCATTGAGACCTACATCAAGGTTGATCTGAGAACAATTTATTTTGAAATTCCGCCACAAGAGGTATTTTAACTTAAATTGAAATTACAGTAAAATTTAAATAATAATAATAATAATAATAATAATAATAATAATAATAATAATAATAATAATAATGATAATAATAATAATATATAGAAAATAAATATGTAATACAGGTAATGAATTTACGTGTTGTATTGTTATACTCTTTTTTTCGCATTATTACTGAAAATACTTTATTTAAAATTGCAATGCCGTTTTTCTTTCAAAAATATTAATTATTTGCTATTAAATTTATAATTATTAAATTATTATCATTATTATCTGTATTAATATACGATGGTCATAACACTGTTATTATTGATCATAAAATCTTTTATTTCTTTGGGATATATGATTGAAGTTTAAGCTACAATTTGTTATAGTGTTAAGTTTATTATACCAGTCTTCACTGATTTAAAATAGCTACACAAATTCACATGCATTATTGCTTATTAACTTTCAAGGTTTTAACAAAGGACAGTGTGACAGTCTATGTGGACGCCGTGGTGTTTTACCGTGTGTCCAAACCAACTTTATTTATAGTTAACGTCGAGGACGCTCAAAAGTCTACACTGCTGCTGGTACAGGCAACACTTCGAAACATTCTGGGGACCAATTGTATGTCTGAAATACTCTCAAACAGAGAAAATATCAACCGTGATATGAAGGTATACAAATGTTAGGGGGTGGGGTTTTCTTTGAAAGACGATATTATCCACAAAAAATGGAAGATGAAGTAGATGATTCATAGGATCAGCTCGGAGTTATATTCTATGTCGAAATTTTTTAAAATTAAAATAATGAATTTTTTTTATTAAAAAAAATCTTGTTAATTTGCAAACTCTACTAAATGCAATCACAGGCGAGTATTATTTCCAGTATATTTGTCAAGCACATATTCAAAAATACAACACGCATCTGATTCTTATTATTTTCTGACATTTGGCAATTTCCGTCAATAAATACAAAATGACACTAATGATATATTTATGCATTTTACTGTAGTGTATGTAGTAGAACCATACGAAAATAGGTCAACAAGACCGATATTTGATGCCTAATACTGTATTGCTAACTCGATTGTTTATGTATACGAAGTTCAACTATGATATTACAATTATATTCATTCAAATAGAGTTTACTGCATAAAGGTGCATTGTAAGATTTTTCTGTACAAATTACCATTTTAAGATAGAACTGGCTCTTGCTTTAATGTTAGGAAACACAATATCAAGCAAGTTTATTCTACGCCTACATTTATCGATTTTCTTCCATCCAGCGGTTTTGTTTCAGTATATTTAAAATATATCAGAGCCAAATGTATCCAATATGATCAGTTACGTTCAAGCGTATCCATGACAGCAAATTTAAGCAGCTGTCGAATATTGCGAAATAATATCATCCTTTAATTCAAAAATGTACGAACGAATCTATACATACTAGCTAGGCAGTAAATGAAAGGTATGTATCAATAGATAACCAAGCCTAAATGATTGGTTCTAATTTCACTAATATACCCATATCAACTTAAGAAATTAGATTTTATGTTGTTTTTTTTTTCTTCTCTTCGTATGGTGCTCTTACATCTGGGAATTATGTGAATGACAGACAATGAAAAAAGTGTTTGATAAATATTTCAGCACAAGAAATGCGCACTATGGGGCAATATGATTCACTTTGATGAAACTTGGGAGAAAATCTTTAATGCTTGCTATTTTCTTTATTTCATTGTGCAACCTTAAATAAAGAAGTTAGAAAGATAATTTTAAAAATTTCAATTTGGGGTAATATATGAAAATGTGATGAAACCCGGCACTTAAACTGTTTTCTCCAAACTGATAGTCATGCATTATGTACAAGCCATTGCGACGAATATTTCTAAATGTGGTAAACAGATGAAACATTTACAAGGGAAGACACGACTTAACTATACTAAACCAACTGTTTCAGTGTTTGGCTTGTCTCAAATGTTCTTTTTGTACTTTGCCTGTTTTATTACTTTTTGATGCTCTGCCAGAACAGTTACATTTGAGAGATTTTTTATTTAGTATGGCTCTGGACTTTGTGACAAAAAAATCAATAGCAACTAAACCATATTTTGATTTACAGGCCGTTTTAGACGATGCTACAGACCGATGGGGAATTATAGTAGAAAGAGTAGAAATGTAGGTATAATATAGAAAAATATATTCATATTAATTGCATAAGACTATTTAAATAAATAAATTATATATATATATATATATATATATATATATATATATATATATATATATATATATATATATATATATATATATATATATATATATATATATATATATATATATATATATATATATATATATATATATATATATATATATATATATATATATATATATATATATATATATATATAAACAGGGCTTGTGTGTGTGTGTGTGTGTGTGTGTGTGTCAGGAGGTGGTGGTGATATGTGATACAGAGATATACCCGAATTCTTATGGTGTTTGGTTATCATATTTTAGGAGATGATGAAGCAGGGTTTTATTCTCCGGATCGAGCAAACAATAACATAAAATATGATAATAATGGTACAAATAACAAGGATCTGAGTAGAGATATACATTATAATAGAACAACGCGAGGGGCCCCGAGTGGCCGAGTGGTCTAAAGCGCTGTTACGGACCACTGCCATCTCACCTCTGTCTGCGTGTGTTCGAGTCTAAGATTCGGCAAATGTAGTTATGTGAGAAAGCTTGCCTGTAGCTTCTCGTGGGTCGGTGGTTCTTTCCGGGGTTTGTACGGGTTCTTCCTCCATCAATAATACTGGCCGCCATGTATAGCCTATATTGTGCTGAAAAATGGCGTTAAACCATAAAAAAACCTCGAGCCACCGTTTGCATAATACAACAATTCAATTAATTGCATAAACAAAATAAAATCAAACATTACATGTGCATGGTTCACTCTCTATCAGACATATAGTTCACTTTCTATCGGACATATAGTTCCAAAATTATGCAAAATTCAATTAGTCTCTTTGTTATACTGATAGAAAAATGTTCAGAATATGATCGAGTGACTACTGATCGAACTAAAATTGCTTACATGACTGCATTACGGCCTTTTCCACATCCTTGCCGGTGATTCTGTATTTCTTTCCTTTTCTCTTTTTATTAGACTCTTCGGGTCATCAACCTCTTGGTTGCAAACTGTGCTCTTTTCCCCACTGTACAATACAGGTATAGAGCTATCTTCTTCAAATATAAAAATATAGTACCCAATCTAAATACAGTCAGGAATTTTCATCTACAGGCATGAACAATATTCACACTCATTATGTCATATTTCATGTATCGTAATAGAACATAACTAGTTCTATACATTCACAACACTATTAAACAATGTATGTCCTTCTAGCTGCTATTTTTCGGAACTCAAGAAAAATATTGAAATATGATTTAACTAATAAATTCTACAATTATTATCAAAAAATCAGTGAACACATTGAATGTAATTCAGACCATCGATGCCTTTCCAAGCCCTCACTCTCTTATCATCAGAGACCTTTCTCTGTTTTTTTTCTTCTTCTGGTTACGAGTCTCTAAACGTTCCAGACCCTTTGATCATTTGATAATTTTAACGAGAGAAATAAATTACTTATTCATTGTCCTCGGAGTCTTTCAGACTTCATCTCTCGGCAGGCAAACTTGGACTGACTAACATCGCGAAAGATATTATTTTAAACCCTCAATTTCGTCTGGGAAGACACAACCCCTCAATTAGCTTACCCAATCAGGATTACTTCTTTCACCGCCAATTGTGTTATCATTCCCATTGAAATTATAATAATCCTCTTTATTCCGCCTTTATTAACAACTATTCTGGAAGATATAATGACCCCGACTTCCTAACATTTATCTGGTTTGTCTCAACGTTTGACATGTTACCTCTTTTAAACTTGTGTTAACATCACAGTCTTAGCTCGTTCTCAAGCGTTAACCGAATGAGTCGTAATTAAAATTCAATCCATGCCATAAACAGTAAAGTTTTCATCCCTTGCAGTCCACAATTTATGCAGACCCTAACCTATATGCCAAACTTAATGTTTACGTGTTACGCTGACCCCGACAGAATGCAGTCTGAAATTATCATGCAGAAACTATTCTACAAAATTTTGCAAAACTACAGCTTGATTTGGTTTGACGGTTTAAGGCTCAGCAACACCTGAGGAATAATTAGTGTCAACGGAATTGAAGTCAAGTACCTTGCCTAATAATACAACACTGTAGTCAGGCCTGGGCTGAAGGATCCAATTTAATAACTTTCTGTTCACAAATAGGGCCAGATCAAATATGAGTAGTCATCGCTCTGCATTTAGCATGTATTCCAGAAAGTTAACATATTTGTTGGAATATGGTCTTTGATGAAGAAGAAACAGGAAAACTCGGCAAATAAAAAAGATCTTTAACAGAAGATGTCGTAACATTAAATCTGCTGGAACCTGGAGTACGAGGTTTAAAACGTAATCAGGCGATGCAAGCTTGTCATCGTTACCCTTTCCTGAAGCTAAGTTTTGTATAACGCTCCACTTTCTGACAAAATGCTATATTTTGGTTCATTCAATCATTGAAAAATAAATAATACAAATTCTACCCGCAAAGATTAAGAAGATTGCAATGCTACTTTGATTACATGTGTATCACGTGACTAACATATCTTTGAGAATGCACTCTGTGCCATAGTCACTAAATGAACGAATGTGTTATGTGGCGACTTACTATCCAATTTTGCATATTATTCCTTCGCTGACAGGCTCTCGAGATCACGTATAAATGTTGAAGGCATCAAAGTTCAAGACATGGGCCCCATTACTTTGCTTATTATCAAGATTGTTTAAAACAAGTCTAATACTTCTGTTTGAAAAACAATTTGTAAGTAAAACTGTCAAAAACGTGTATCAATTTATATTTTTGCAAAGGGTAAAATTGTCGATGCTTATTAGTGCACTTCCGTTGTCAATTCTTCGTTGCAAAGCTATTCTATTTCGGTGGTAAGTAAATTCTGCTTGTAATTCGCAATCCCATTAACGAGAAGTGATCTGTTTAGAAATAACCAATTTCCCTTACCTCCATAAAACCCAAACCCCTACAGTAACTAGTGAATTTTGATGAGACAGTTAATCTTAACAGAAATATAAAAAAAACAGCAAGAACCAAAATAATGGGTTTAAGTTAAATGAATAAAGAAAACAATAAGCATTAAAATCAAGAAGACCAATGGTATTTGAAACTTCTCAAGGCGATGCCATCACTTGACGAGATACCACTGTATCATGTAACAAGGTATGACAGTATTATTACACGGTTGTGTCCACTTCATAGGAGTCATTCTTTTTTTAATGCAATCTTTTCAAAGCACAAAATCTGGTTTTAAAATACACGGACTACTCTATTTAGACCAACAATCGGGAACTTAAAAGAAAATGCCTTCTAAAAATATAAACTGGTGTGTCTGGGTTGTTGAGTTGATCAACATTAAAATTGTAAATATCGTCCAAACACTTTGGTATATACTTCCATAACGGTATAGCTGTACTGTGGAATCTGATATTTTCAGTAGAATCGTATGAGATACAACCTTTTGCCGATGACAATGTCATGCAAATTATGTACTCTTTGCTCTTAATCTAAATTTATTAAAATGTTTGGTTATTTCTCGTCGATTGCACAGCATGTTCTTCCATGCACGCTTGATATAACAATTTGTGGTGTAGAAACCGAACAACCAAGAGAAACCTTTTTATGAAATGGATTTAATGAAACGACACCTCAGCACATAATATAAACTGCAAAAAGTAAAATGTATACAGAGAAAACAAATAATGATATATTGTATAGAGTATGCGCCATTAAAGCAATATCATAACAGTTCAAGAAGAGCTCAGCACGTAGAGAAAAAACATATGTGTCAATAAACACCCTTTCATATGACGAAGCCCGGTATCGAAGGCAGGACGGCAGATTTGCAAAGCGAGCAAACTACAGCTGCGATATTCAACCATATATTTTCATATTTCAATATCAATATGACGAAAATTAGTTGATCCATCTAATACTTCTTTAGTGCCAAAACTTAAACCAATGATGTCTGCCACTCAGTAACAATGGCAATATATTTAAGGAGTCGAGAATACTTGCTGCAAAATAAATTACGGTCATTTTCACAATCAAAGATACATAGAGCACTTTTCATTTGGGGAGCCTTTAAATGTTGATTTATTAATTTATTTATTTCTAGCAAGGACGTTCGGCTTCCTATCCAATTACAAAGATCAATGGCTGTAGAGGCAGAAGCTGCGAGAGACGCAAACGCCAAGGTAGGAACTATCAACCATTACATATGGAGATAATTTTAGTATCGTTCTAGTGTTGCTGATCTAATCCCTTGCTTAACTGTTTTCCGATGACTGTTACGCGGTTATACTACTGAATTTTAAAACAATGAAATACAGCAATAAATACTATAAGCATCCATAACGTAATAAAAACATAACGCAATAAATGCAATAAATAAATATACTAAATGTATAAAATCTAACAATAAACATAATAAAAACGCCAAATTATTAATATAGGATAAAATACCCCACCCCCTGTCTATGCTTTCTTGAGGAAGAACCAAGAAATATCATGGAGTCAGCGGCGTAAAAAGAACCGTGTGACCAACATTTTGGTATCACATCAGCAGGCACAAAATAATACCACAGCGGAAGATAGACATGCATCATATTACTTTGTGCTAAAGCTTCAGTAAAAATAATGAGAAATTCTAATATATTAAGCGTTAAGTCAAAATTCTATTTTCTACAATTTGCTATCTTCTAAAATGAGAAATCAAAAGTGTACTCATTTCTTCATTTATTCTTTATTACATTTAACGTTACATTTTAGTAAATTTTATGTGCTTATCACATTTAACATAAAATTTTAGTAATTTTATGTTTGTTACATTTAACGTTACATTTTAGGACATTTTATGTTTATTACATTTAACGTCACATTTTAGTACATTTTATGTTATTACATTTAACGTTACATTTAGTACATTTTATGTTTATTACATTTAACGTCACATTTTAGTACATTTAATGTTTATTACATTTAACGTTACATTTTAGTACATTTAATGTTTATTACATTTAACGTCACATTTTAGTACATTTTATGTTATTACATTAACGTTACATTTAGTACATTTTATGTTTGTTACATTTAACGTTACATTTTAGGACATTTTATGTTTATTACATTTAACGTCACATTTTAGTACCTTTTATGTTTATTACATTTAAGGTTACATTTTAGTACATTTTATGTTTATTATATTTAACGTCACATTTTAGTACATTTAATGTTTATTACATTTAACGTTACATTTTAGTACATTTAATGTTATTACATTTAACATTACATTTTAGTACATTTTATGTTTATTATGATTAACGTCACATTTTAGTACATTTTATGTGTTTATCACATTTAGAGTTTCTTGTCCTCAATCTTGATTTCAGTTTCATTACACTTTGTGTCAGGTTTATTAACTTGAGCTTTAATGCATTTAGACATAATTGTGTATATTTAGCGTTGTTTTAGAGTTAGCGTCAATCTTTTATACATTTTATAGATGGGGTATCATATGGGTAATGATTTAATATGGTTTTTATGAAACGAGTTTAATAATGTCGCAATAGCTAGACATTATTCAGCAAGTTTAATAAATGTAATATTGAATTTGTACCCAATTGAAATTATTGTCATCACATGGTTTTTTTCCAGTGTAAATTATTTATATAGAAGAACGAATAATTTATTTCCTTCTGACAAACAGTGCGTAAAATATCGTGCCAAATATAGTTGAACTAGTATTAACGTTTAAAAGTAGGTTATACTTTTTCCAATACAAATTATAAACTAAAGAACAAGTATCCTTCTGAATAAACAGAACATTTTGCACAGACAAAATTATTTTTCAACACAGAATGTCAATGCATATGCTGTCACCGTGTTTGATACAGTAATAGTTAGAGGACAGTAGATGAATATGTTTGCACTAGTGTCACAACAAAACATTATATTGTTGATATGTTACCGTGAAAGGTAAACTACTGAATGCAGAAATTCCCATATCTACTGCAATGTATTTGTGTCCTAAATCGGACAAAACAGCGTCAGCGGGGACACATACATAGACGTAGACATAACATATACATATATTTGTGAATATAAATGACATAAAATATAAAACAGACTAAAAAAAACTTAGGCAAGAGAGTAAATCTTTTCGAGACGATGGAATGGCCTTGAAAAGGGCCTTTGGGTTTTCTTCTTTTTCTTGTAATTCTTTCATTATCTCCACCATCTTTTTATTTTCTCTCCTACATTCTTCATTTTCTTCTCATCTCAATCCCCTGATCCTATACTCTCCTAATCTCGTTCTTCTCGGGGTTTTTTTTCTATTTCTTTTTTCGTTCCAGACTCTCATTATCTTCCTATTTTCTACATCCTCCAACTGTTCTTTTCAATAGTTCTCTGTCTTTACTTGGTCTTTTTTCATTTTGAGTCTGTATGGACTATATATCCATTCTAATAAAAAAAAATTCCTTCACTATGCCCAGATCGTCTACTACCTCTTGCAGCGTCTTCATTTCATTCGTTGTCTTAGAAACCATTTTGCATTCATTGATGAAGGGCGCGAATGACGAACGCTGCTATTTATAACTCAAACACCAATTTAAAGAAAACTAATTGTTTTCATCCATTACGTGTCAAGTAGTGTTCTTAGCGCTCCACGGCGCTTTGCTGGGAATCGCTTTTCTTCCCATTGACCAGTTGGTGGTTCCTCCGATCAGGCTGCCGAATCCAGTGTTCACATGCTAGGTAGACAAAGCCTAACTCACTGAGGGTTTAAGAACCGTCGGCTACCCTCAGCCTTGTTTAGCCGGCCAGTCGAGGCCGTTTTCCGCAATATGGCTGCTGAGCATGCCACAGCTTCTTGAAACCACAGGTGAGAGCTGAGTGACACGCGGGGACCGAAGGTGGGCGAGATAGCCTCTAAGGAGTACGACTGCTTAGCCAGCGTCGTGTGATATTGTGATACATGTCGACTATTTTTAAATAATATATTCCTCAAAGACTGGATAATTTATTAACAAACAAGCTACGATAGTAAGTGACAATCTCAAACATTATGCCATAGGAGAATAAATACGCTTTTATTTCATGCTACGCAGGACCCAATAAATAAGGATTATTGGTGTTGATCCTAACTTGTGACTATAAAATAATGGCTAAACATTTATATCAAAAATCAATCAGGAAGTTTGTTTAGATGTTGTACATGGATTCTGTCCTTACTTGTGTTGTCACGAAGACGAAACAGTTATAAAAAAAAATATTGCCTATTTATGGTAACACTCTTCACAAACAACTTCGATCTCCACTCCATCCACATGTGATGTCCCAAGAGCCTTTCCCTCAGAATCCACACATGTAGTTCGCGTCTTTCACTTTGGTCAAAAATATTTAAAGTTTTCACTGTACTTATGAATCGTGTATATTTAATCTTTGAATGCCCACAACCACCCTTGGCACGGACAACAGAAGATAGAGTTAAAAAGACAAAACACTTTTATGGACAGATATGCAGGGGTTCACAATAATTAAAACGCTTGATACCAAATTATGAGGATAATCGTTCCTTTTTGTAGGTGATAGCTGCTGACGGCGAAAAGGATGCGTCGCATGCCTTCAAAGAAGCGGCGGAGATCATTGATGAATGTCCAACAGCTATGCAGCTTCGTTACCTTCAATCACTGCACTCGATATCAGCGGAAACAAATTCTACCATCATCTTCCCACTCCCCGTGGATGTTCTACATTGTTTCCTGAATAAAAGGAACAAATAAGCATAGATTAATTGTGTATATGAAAATGTGTGCTGTATCAAAACATCGGGAAAGGAAGCTTGATATTGGTATTCGTTTATCTGAGAATAAATCGTAAGCAAAAAGTTACATCCAGCTTCTTTGAAAATTGATTAACTATATGTTTATATTGATGAACAGAAGATTAACAGAAGTTATCTATCACTAGGCTTGACTATATGTATCGATTAAGCAAATCTGCATGCATTTAATCCAAACTCTGGGTGAAGTTCATTTCTGTATACATAGGCACAAACTAAAGTATTAATTTCAACGTGTTTCAAACTTTCTATTATATGTATGTATGGATGTGTTTGTGTGTGTGTGTGTGTGAATTAGCATTTGTTTCAGCTTCTACCTAGCATAAACATATCAATACATCTAATTGTTCGTCCAAAATTTCAAAATAATGGGGTGGGGTGGTCAAACGTATGACCAGTGGGTCTAAATTGTCCTTTAAATACTACTAAAGTAACCCACTCGTACACACATAATCTTCAGAGTAAGACTGAACTCCCTTGAATATTTTTGTCTCAGTTTGCTGATTATGTAAATGTGAAGTTCAAAAATATTGTCACGAATCAATAGCACATTTATCGCATCTATTTCAATGGGTAAGTTTCAACAACACAGGATATTTTACATACGGGCTACACTAAGCTTGACGCCCATATCGGGTAGGCGAAAACATTTGGTTTACGCGGGTTTTATCGTTCATTTTGTCTTACAAGGGTTTACTTTTGTCATCATAGTATTTCCAGAAATGGGAAAATCTAGGAAATACGTTTCAACATGCTATTGGTTACACATATTTAATTTTAATGCAAACAAAAAGCAGACTGGAATGATTTTATTCGTTATCTATGACAAAAGTCTCAAAGTATAAAAATCACCTGCTGGAAAGAGGAATATTGATGTGCTTTGTTGATAGAATGACAGTGCACGTCAGTTCGAAATCTTCAAGAGTGTGGTTAGAAGTTGTTCTAGTTCTATTATACAAATACATGGTGGGCATTCAGAACGTCCTCGTCTCTCTCCATTGCGAGTCATTTCTACTGGATGAAAGAGACGCCGAGATAGCCCGGAGTGTTATGGTATAACGGGTCTTAAAATTAGCGATCGTCAAATAAATAGATAAAGACACATACCTTCAAGATAAGTCTTTGTATTGTTTCTTGTACATTATCAAAACACATTTCATTTCTGGTTTAATTCAGATGACTCCCCTAAGCGATGGATAAACAATCCCCATGTATATTCTAGATTAAGCTACTCTGATATCGCCTTATATATATATATATATATATATATATATATATATATATATATATATATATATATATATATATATATATATATATATATATATATATATATACCTAATTAAGAGAACTTGATATACAAATTACAAAGTGTAAATCAAATTGAATTGTTGAATTGCACCTGAAAGTGGGGGAAGTATGCAAAACTCCTCAACAGCACGCTGATATATTTGCAGTCTTTCCAAATCGTTTGAATATATATATATATATATATATATATATATATATATATATATATATATATATATATATATACATTCATTACATATCAACAAAATTTAGTCCAAACAAACACATTTAGACAGGACATCGCATTCCAAGGACGACAACGGTAAGATTAAAATAACCATAGACACATGCTTGTAAAAATGCTTGCCCATACACTTGCATTCATTTACATACACGTATACGCTTAAAATGCGTGATATGCATGGTCTTTCAGTCAACTTTTAATTTACCTTAAATTATCTCCTCCCACCTGCACATCTTAACGTCAATGCTCTTACATATGTCAACAGTATTTGGGTAATTTATTATATAATCCACTTGGTCAGATAATGACGATGTGACGTGACATCAAATTTTTGTGAAATCAGGCAAACATGCTTCTATGTATGTTTAAAAATTGTTCGTTGATTATTACAATTAGATTATTCAAATATTATTGGTGCATAATGCAGTGTGATCCTCTGTGGACAAACTTTAGTGAATGTATGAACAGAAAACTAGTTATTTGTTATAATAATAGAATTCCTTTTTTAATAGGCCCTTTTATATTAAACAGTGCCTCCAACATGTTTGTAAATTATAATGTATTAAGTTTTGATGAAGTAATGAGAAAGTATGTATTCTCAATGATGACAAGAATATTTAATACTAAGAACTATATATTGAAATCTTTGGAAATATAATATTCATTTACATATTGGTATTATTATGTTCTACTTATTTGCATTCTTAATGCAGGGCTCTGTCCATTGTGTAGATGTATGGACTAGTAGTTGGAAATAAAAAATTCTCATCTTAAATACGTACATATAGACTTTCATATGTACTTGTACGATCATAAATACATACATATACTTCTTGGTCTTAAATGTACATATACCAGTATTTGACTTGAATTACATTTGTCATTTGAAAATAGAGCGTTACTCATACTATGTTAGCACGAGGCAAAGTTTCAATACTCGCTCTGTGTGCAATGCTAAGAGCTGATCAATGCAGCTTTGGGAAAGCGACGATAATAACTGAGTAAAAAGTTTTCAAAGTTTGCAAAGTCTACATAATTATTGAAAATATTTAACTTGTTTACACGATTTATGAGCGTGTCTGTTTTGGACTTTCAACGTAGCTTTACCAATTTTTCAGTTAATTCGCTACAATGTCTGCAGTGTGGAAGTATATAGTAATATCAAGCACTGGAACATCATGCCACGGACATGTAGCATACTCATGCAAAAGTAAAGACTGTGAATTAAATTGGTAACCAACAAAATATCACTCAGCTTGAAAACCACGTCTTTGTGATTGGGACATGATACATTCAATGAACAATGCTTGTGTTTTGGTATCTATAAACTTCTTTTTATTTTAAAAGGAAATTACTCGACTTGTACTGTCTGTAAATCTACAAACCCCCTGGTTTCGTACATGTGCACCAAGTTGCCGGTTGTTTTCCATTTCCATCAACACAAGCTCGAACTCGGCCATGCTAATTATTTGATCCTCAATATAAGTGCCTGATTAAACCCTGTGGACGGCCTTAGTTTGTCGACTTCTTGGGCCCCCACACACCCAAGAAACTTAACTCCTATAAAACAATTTAAAAAGTTTGGTGTTTTTCCATAAATAGCATGTTACACGTTTTAAGTTTACCAGTTCGATCTTCGAAATTCACAAGCTCACCTGGCTCTGTCAGCAACAATGTGGCTGGTAAATTCTGCCAAATCTTAACATCTCCATTGGTTTACGTCAGTACAATATCTGAGTTAATATTAACATAACATTTTTTTATTTTATGCAAAATTTAACATTATTGCAGCACACATTTGATATTATGGTGAACAGCAACATGACCGTATATTGGCCCTCTGACAGAGATTGCAACAGCAGAGTTGAATAAAATGGTGGCCATCAGAATAGGCTTTCGCCATGGGTTCTAGCTCCACCCGTTAAGTAATTAACAAGTTTACGTGGTTATGCAAGCCATTACAAGTCAAAATATAAAAGATGTTTGAGTGTTAGTATGTATGTTACCAAATGGATTCGATGCCCTGTTGTCAAATCTAGCTTAACAGTGCCATTTTGCATTATTTGTGAAATTCGCTATGTATGCTCACCCGCATAAAATTACAACTCAAAAATCTTTGATTTTACCATTACAAGTAAATCAAAATTGGTTAGCAAAAAGGGCTTCTGCAAGTTGTACTGAGTAGTAGAAGACATCTGAGGGTATTCTGTAAGTTGTTCCTGACAATCGAAGACATTTACCTATTCTCTTTTATTTCCAACCAACACCCTTTCTTAAAGTCATTCCATATGTTGTTTCGCCTAGAGCAAACGCTTCTAAAGCCACTGATACTGCCGCTGCTAAAAGCACTGAAATATATTTTATAAATAGAAATATCCACTGAACTTATGTAATGATTTGGATATTCTAATGTCACAGATGTGTTCTTTTTAATGATCGCATTAAGCTCATCAAGTTGTTTTTGAGTCAACCACAAGGGACCAATTGCAGTCAACTTAATAAACGAAAGTTTCAATTTGAGTCTGGGATAATATTTTATATCATTTTGTTATTCTTGTAAGTTAGTTTCAACTAAGACTAACTTTACCCCCATGATTGGCCTTAACTTCATGTTGAGACATTACTATTAAACATGCAACGGTGATAATGACTCAATATTCCAAACGCGTGTCATTGGCCCTTATTTGTAAACGCATGACATCCAACAATAGAACCTTATCAAAGTGGATCATAATTTATCATTTGTAACCACTGTCACATGCTGCATGTCCAAGCGCTTGCATGTATATGTCGAATACAGACAATCTAAACAATTAAAGTGCAGGGAAATACGCATACATATCACTGTTTTGATATGAACACAGATTATATGAACATGCAATATATTTGTGAAGTCCAGCAACATTTCGTGATAATCGCTTAAATCGTCAAATATCAAAGGCAATGAATATGTGCTTTGGTATAAAGACAAGGCTGGGTACTTATTTGCCTAGTGAACCATCCCTTAATAACAGTTCCTTGATGAGTGCGAGGAACGACTCTGTTGAAATGGCTCCAGACTGTACATGAAATTCTTAATGAGCGTCTCGATCTGAATACAATCAGATATTATCCAATGTTATACATGAAGATCTGACAGCTACCACTTAATGGGGCATGTTCTGGTAACCTATGTTATTACCATTATTACTAATTTTTTCAGTTAATTAGATGTAATCTTATATATATATATATATATATATATATATATATATATATATATATATATATATATATATATATATATGCGTTTGGAGACTGAAGAGTGTGGATGATAAGAAGCAATGTGTACTGAGCAATTTGCTTGAAAGCTGCATTTAATTTAATGGTCACCAGAACATGATCCTGAAGCGTCAGATCTTCACGCAGGACAGCGGAGATCTGATTTTAATTAGATTGATGAGCCACCATGAAATTATCTTTCACACTACTTGTATCCATCTTTAAAGCTTTAAGGTATATATATATATATATATATATATATATATATATATATATATATATATATATATATATATATTCGAGAATATACATTATCAGACTATCTTTGAAACTCGCGGAATCCTCACTCTATCTGGGCGAGTCCAATAATCGTTATGATAATGTCATGGTTGTCCAGAGGAGATTTGATTTCCTTCTGTCGATGGAATATTTTGCGCTGCTGTACAATGCCAGAATGTCATTGTTAATAACTTCAAATGTGGTATTGACGGGATAATAATTACTGAGGGAATTGTCTGGTGTTCGTTTTCCATCAATTTCTAAGAAAGGCTCACATGGAAGAACAAACCCAAATGCGTCATGCAGTTGTAATTCTATTATTTTGTACCTTGGGACTCCTAGCTATGTATGAATAATAGCTAATATTCTATATTACCAAACTTGAGTTTACACAAGTATTGTTGATATTCCCCATCGGATGTGTTAAAACTCACGGCATGCGAATTGGACAAGATCGCCCATTCCAAACAGACTGGAAAATGGATCGAATGGCAACAAGCAGATATGTGCACTTCAGCTAGCACGCATCTTTCAAAAGGACTTTTCAGATAATGTATGTTTCCATTTCTCCAAAGAATCCTTTTAAAGCTTTTGTAGATTTTGTCATTAACAGCCCAGGTGTCGTTATGGTTTAAGCTTATAAGTGGATCAGAATAAAGCTATAAGGTTGTTATTTATATTTCATTCTTATCATGGTTAGGTATCTGATTCAAATGTGCGCATAAGACATAGTATGCTTTAATTCCAGGGGCGCCTGTGTGATGTAACATCAAAACGATTTGTTACACATCTTTGAAAAAAGTTCCACGAGACCTTTACTTGGCACGAATTCAATCTGAATAATTGCCTCACAGCTTTTTAAGTCACCATGACGCTTTTGAAACTTATACATGTACTCGGGTACTCTTGTAATTTCTGTGCATTTGAGGCAGCCTTAATAACAATGGTATGTGCAATAGTCTTCTTCATCAACATATGATACAGCTTCGACTGCATTACGACAATGGTTTTGTTCATCCACAACCACGCATTGGATATATAACTGTTTTGCAGTTTCTCAGTCAGATGAGGTTTGGTTATAATACCTAATATTGAAAATGTCAGTTTTTCTTGTGCCACGTGGTATTTGTATAGTATTCTTAAATGCGACTTTGTTTGCTTATAATGATGTCTATGCATTTGGTTAATCATGGGCAACCAGTTGTGGAAATTGGTGCACAGCCAGTTGTAGTCTTAATAACAAAGGTCATTCATTTTTTTTGCATACGGTTTGATATTTGTATCACAAACTCACATGCACGTTACCTTAGCTGAATTAGCCGGCATACTAGTATACAAAGAATCAGCTTTCTCTAATGGCAAATTCCATCGATAATTTTGTTTTAGTTTGTTTACTCTATCAGGCTCATAAACTGCAGTCACTACAACCATGGCTATTACTTTATCAACATATGTGTTTCTTCAACAATGTTAACCTTACCGGGTATTTTTCTTAACATATATCTTTGAGAATCTTTGTCGGAGTGCACCATACTTATGTGTCAATAAGAGAAAGCTGAAATGGTATGGCCATGTCACTAGAGCCAACTGTCTTTCCACAACAGTACTGATGGGCAGTGTCCAAGGTGGCTAAAAGAGAGGTAGACAGAGAAGAGAAAAAAGCGAATTTAACTAAAGGATAGCTTGCAAGGACTGTTGATAATCTTTTAGTATGATTACTAATTGTATCAAGTACTACTTACCTACATCAAAGCTTGCAAGGACTCTTGATAATATTTTAGTATGATTACTAATTGTATCAAGTACTACTTACCTACATCAAAGCTTGCAAGGACTGTTGATAATATTATAGTATGATTACTAATTTTATAAAATAATACTTACCTAAATAAAAGCTTGCTAGGACTGTTGATAATATTATAGTATAATTAATAATTTTATAAATTACATATTACCTAAATGAAAGCTTGCAAGGACTGTTGATAATATTATAGTATGATTACTAATTGTATCAAGTAATACTTACCTAAATGAAAGCTTGCAAGGACTGTTGATAATATTTTAGTATGATTACTAATTGTATCAAGTACTACTTACCTACATCAAAGCTTGCAAGGACTGTTGATAATATTTTAGTATGATTACTAATTGTATCAAGTACTACTTACCTACATCAAAGCTTGCAAGGACTGTTGATAATATTATAGTATGATTACTAATTTGATAAAGTAATACTTACCTAAATAAAAGCTTGCTAGGACTGTTGATAATATTATAGTATAATTAATAATTTTTTAAGGACTGTTGATACTTCAATTCTTCTAAGAACACGACAGTTAACTTTGTTAGACCATCGCTTGTAGTAAAGCATTTAGCCTCAATTCACTCTTTCTCTTATTGTAATGTAATATGTTGTTTACAACAGTAAATTAAAACAGCAAACATTTTAGACCAAATTTAAAAATCTTGTCAGTAGTTACCGATTCACCCAACGTCTGCCATGCCATTTTATTTGCTGCAAGAAGACTAATTTGCCTACACCAGACATTATGCAAGGCCGTCATTCCAACATCGTTAGTAGGCAAGATATTTTGTATGCCTTGGTTTCAATTCCATATGATCAAAAAGTTATGCAAATTATGTTTCATATGGCAATGTTACAGATGCTCAATACTTTATCTTGTTAACGTTTTCATGGAAACATCTCTAAATATCGCTAAAATTAAAGGACATTTTACTTTTTCATTCGAATTGCAAAACCATTATAAACTCCTTAAAAGGCAACATCATGTTTCTGACAAAAAAAATAGCATGGTGGGTAGGAATAATCCACTTAGTCATGCATGTTTTGAGATACATGGTCTAAGTTTCATTTTGCTATCAGCCACACGAGTACCATAGATTGTATACCAAAAACCCATTCCCACAATTATGAGAGTCATATAATGCATTCCTCAAAAATTAATAGCACCCTTTGTACCTCCACTATGGTGGGTGGCACCCCGAAAGTCTTTACCTACTATATTATCAAATGTCTTGTCTTTCTGATCTCAAATGCAACCAAGTGACAAAATGTTTGGTCACGGAAATAAATGGCGTTTTCCTTTTTACAAAGTCAATCCATTTTTCTTCACGGAATAACTGCACCCATTTGACTCCAATATCAAAACAGTTTTTTGTCAATACCATTAAATGCAAGCCAACAAAACAATGCTAACCACAGTATGGGATGCAGATCTCATATTCAAATGTGTAAAGATTCGTAGTACATATTCTTTGTCAAAGTGACCTTGAAGTTTGAACTCAAATGCAACAAAATTAATAAATGTATTCCTTGTACAAAATGTGACACAACATTGGTCAAATTAGCTTTAACAGAATTTAAAGTATCTTGTTGAAACTGTATTTGGGTATATTTGCCAAGAAAAATCAACATGTGTCTTTAGTCGAACATGCATCACATCCAAAATCTCTGGTTTATAGTAAGTAACAAAAAACACAAGATATTGTCTGTAAACAATATTTCCTTAATGGTCAGTGAACCTGACCACTGACTATATGAATTTTTGGAAAATGATTTTTGTGCCATAACTGAGTGGAATCTTGTCTGCTGTCAAGGTGACGTGTAAAAATTAACTTTAACGTATAGTCATGGCCTGCAATAAATCACTGCCTGCGAAAGATGAGATGCCCTGATGTGTGTGATGGGGCATGATTGATTTTTAATTAGGACACTTTGCAATAATGGTTAGAGATATATGAGAGGTGACATTAACGTGTGGCTAAGTGGCAGGAAACAAGAATATAAAGACAAACCGGAGACAATTGTGTGCCATTTTGGATTGCATGTGTGTGATATGGATTTTTAATATAGCTTTTAACACGTTTACAATTATATCGCTATAATTATGCGGTACTGAAGTTTATAGCGATGTGTAGCACTGTGGCATCATGCCACGTATATATAGCATGATGTGCCACCCAGTCACATTATAGTAAGCCTACCAGTCCTAACACTCATTTCTTATTGCTAAGTGCCCAGCAAGGCATATGTTAGAATCATTTTATAAGTCTCTGGTATGACTCTGCTGGGATTCCATCCCTCAAACTTCCGCATCCGAAGTGGACACTCTAACCACTAGGCCACCATAGAAGTCTGAGTGTCTAAAATTAGAAATGAGTGTCTAAAATTAGTGTCCTTCTGAATAGTTATTAATAAATACAGACTAGAGAAAATTATTCTAACTTTGCTGCTGTAGTTACAATTTGGGCAGTTAGATATAGTTAATCCCGATCGGCTAAGTTAAACGAGTTGGTGATGCTTCCAAGACAATAAGTATTCTTCCCTGAATGTTTGGCAGTTCAATTATTTCTGAGGAAGGGGAAGCCCCACTCCAAGAAACATAGCAAGTACCCTTTCTCATAAAAAGAATGTCCATCGGATGGATGTCTGGAAGTGATGGACACAAATACATTTAGTCATAGAAAAGAGTGTGTTTTGGACAGCATGAGGGTAAAATATCTCTATATGTAAACCACACAGTGGGGAAAAGGAACAGACAACAAGGTTACTGTTGAAGATCCAAAAAGAGGCTGGAGAGACAGAAAAGAGTAAAAAGAAATACAGCGACTCTAATCTCTCACCAGCACTGACTTTGGATGGATGATACGAATACAGGTTATGCCGGCATGCTTAATAAATAGTTTTATCGTTCACTCAACTATTTTTCTATGTTTCACAAGAAAAAGACAGGAAAAGCTATAGAAGGTGGAGGGATAAAGCTCAGCACATGGTAAATACGGCAAACGAAAACTACTATAAACAGGTTATTGGTGAACGTAATAGTCCCAAGACATTGTGGAAGCATCTAAAAGAGTTAACCAACCCAAGAATAATTGTTTTCCGCCGAGGCTTTAAGCGAATTGTGGATATAGCAACATCTGTACAAGACATTATGGATATGTTCAACAATTTCTTCATCAGCATCACCAGTAACAGTAATCAGAACCAGACTAACATCCCAAATTTAATTTGATGATCTTCTATCATTTATAAGATCTAATATTCCTGATGATAATTTTGCAATAGCAAATGTTAGTGAAGCTGATGTTTTTGATATGTTAATTACGATGAATATTACCTAATACATCCTCTGGATTTGATGGTATTTGTCCACGAATTCTTAAAATTGCTGCACCGGTAATAACAAACAGTCAAAAATGCATATCATAAACTTAAGTATAATGAGTGGTGTATTTTCTGGAAAGAAGGAAATGTGCAACGGTTACAGCTATCTTTAAGAAAGATGAAAAGCAGGACCGAGATAATTAGAGCCTAATATAAATTCTATCTGTATTGTCAATATTATTTGGAAATCATGTAGCCCTTCAGATCTCTTTATTTTATAAATCTCAATCAGGATTTAGAATGTACCCTCATGCCAAACATAACTTACCAAATTAATTTATCTTTGGCTGAGAGAAATGGATAATGGACATTCGACGGGGATTGTTTTCCTTGACTTCAAGAAAGCGTTCGATCTTGTTGATCATGAACGTTTGCTACAAACGTTGATCTGTTACAGGTTCGACAATCATCTTTAAACCAAAGGTCTCAACAAGTAGGCATTGCCAATATTAGCTCTCAAACGATTATATAATGAATCCACAAATGCACATTTGTTTCAAGATGATGCAACCTTACGTACAATTATTATATGGCTGTTGTATAAGAAATATACGAAGAAACGCTAAGCTTGTCATGCACTGTTCAAAAGGTACAGCCTGTATGTATCTAGTCTACGGGTCTCAAACGCGTGACCCATGGAGTTATTTCATGTGGCCCTCAATGACATGGAATTTGTAAAATAATTAATAATGCAAACTTTGTTAACAGTCAGCCAGTTTGATGCAAATTAAATTATTACATCATATATACTTCTTGTTTCCAACATTTCAACTGGCTACCATTTTTATATGAAGCACTTTTTATATGTCAAAACTTAATAGCCTTTGAATTTCAATAAATGTTGAAACTCATTAGTCTTTGAATTTAAATAATAAAACTATGCAAGTTATATTTATTCCAAATGTCAGACATAATGTAGTGTTAATTTCAGCTATGGCAATTATAAATTGTAGAAACAGCTCACTTGTTATGGTTTTCATGCTCACATCTGTGATTCTAACAAGCAGCAGAGAGGGTGAACCCTACAACGTTTTTAGACAAAATTTTGATTGAAATCTTAAAACGAGCCTTCCTACGATCTCATTTTAACCAAAAAAAATGTCTCAGGGGCAAACCCTACAACGTTTTCAGACAAAAAATTGATTGAAATCTTAACAAGCCTTCCCTACGAAATCTCATTTTAACTTAAAAAAAATGAAAACGGAGACTTTTACGATTTTTTAATTAATTTTGGTCGCAACTTGTTGTCATCCACCCTCTCTGCTGCTAGAACTTTCAGTTCTGGGTTAATAATTCGTTTACGATTTCAACCGAATATTTGATCCAGTCCGATACGATATCGTGTCCGAGGATCATGTAGATTTATTGTTGCGAATCCGTGCGGAGTCGACTGAGCATGACTAAAGAAATCTCGAAATTGATTGAAGTCCATATCAGAGCACCATGTCTGCCAAATATTTCTAAGAGTATGAGTATCAACTCCGTTGAATACAGCAAGAATATTGCAGTTATCTCTGATGACTTTTGGAACCTGAGTGTAGCGTTGAGTGACATATATCACGTCAGTGTTTTTATGCCTGCCTCTGGAAAAGATCCTAGCAGGATTTTTTTGTTTATCCAACATTATATCGTCGTATACGACTAAATTGTTAATATCTCCATCAATATCATCAATACTCGGTGCTTCATCGATATCGGTTATAAAATCAATGGCGTTCTCACCCTTAATTTCTGATGCATTCTCGTTAAAATCCTTTAACACTTCATAACATCGTTGATCATCTACGCTAGGGGCAATTAAATACAACTTATCCCACTTCATCCATCTCATTATTAAATTGAGCAACAATTGCGTTTTACCGGATCCAGATGGCCCGATTATAATCATCCGGATAGAGTTTGGTAGCGCTGCATGATGCTTAATTGGTTCTCTTGTTTTAGTCGCCGAAAAATCAATTATATCCATATCTCTATACATAAATTATGGATCTATATTGTGTGAAGTGTAAAACGCGTACTAACACAAATGATGTGACGACGGTTACAACTAAAAATAACAGATCAGCACTTACTGGTAGATGTGCAACATGTGGTACAAAAAAATTTAGATTTGTTTCTACAAAATCAAAGATTTTACAATTCGGAGATGTTTTAAAAAAAAACGAGGAGGTGATATCGCAGCCAAATTGGCAAAGCTCCCTGGAACCCCATGGGCAAAGTACCCCGGAGAAAAGCACCTTCCAGGATATAGCTACTGTGGACCGGGAACCAGACTTGATATCAGACTCAATAATCAAAATCAACCCAACCCCGGTGAAGAACCAATAAACGCCATTGATAAGGCCTGTCACCTTCATGATGTTGCTTATAAAAGCAGCAATCTGCAACACAGGCATCTCGCGGATGTGAAATTAATTCATGCGTTAAATGCTATTCCTGATAAATCCTTCAAAGAAAAATTGGCTTCCTTTTTGATAAAATCGGCTATGAAAAGCAAATTGATGTTAGGTGCCGGTAATTAATAATATGGAATCAATTTATTATTCCCCAAGAGGATACTGGAGGGGTAAATCAGCAGTCCATAAACTCGCTAGCGCTGCAAAAGTGAAAAAAACCACTGCGGCTAATTGGTTATCCAAACAGGCACTATGGCAAATTTATCTACCACCGCCTAAACAAATTCAATTCTCGCATTTTGATGTGACCGCTCCTAATGAAGTTCATCAGGATGATATATTATTTCTGCCACATGATCGTGGTTACAAATACGCTTTAACCGTAGTTGATATTGCAAGTCGATACAAAGAAGCAGAACCGTTAAAAACAAAATCAGCCACTGAAGTCGCTTCTGCATTTGAAAGGATTTATCGACGAGGTCCTCTGCACTGGCCAAATCTATTGCAGGTTGATCCTGGCAAGGAATTTCAGGGTGCAGTGTTATCTACAATGAAACATCATAATGTCACCATACGACGAGGGCATACTGCGCTACATCGCGATCAGGCCATTGTAGAACGATTTAATCGGACGATTGCTGGGCGGTTATTTGGATATCAATACGCAAAAGAATTCATTCAAGAAAAGCGATCCCGTGAATGGGTCAAAAGGTTACCAGCTGTGATTACCGCACTCAATAATGAGATTACTAGAACAATCAACATGAAACCTAGCAACGCTATTAAAAAGAAGTCTATACCCGTACAACCACAAAAAGATTTCAAAGAACCAATTCTTGGTAGTAATGTCACTGTTAGGTACTTATACGAACCAGGAGAGCTTGAAGGGGGTAGAAAAAGGGCTACTGATCCTATTTGGAGTGTTACTGCACACAAGATATCTAGTATAACACGATCTACGGGTAGACCTCCAGTGGATTCAACTGCCCCTCAACGAGGATTTACTCGACAACAACTACAGGTAATTCCCGAGGATACTCAATTGCCACCGCATGGTCTTAACTAGCACCGTTGCGTCTATTGCACTCAAGACAAGTCAACATCACATTGTTTCTGACATGACCGAGATAGTTATTTTTTCTGTCTACGGTGAATTGGCGAGGATCCTTATCCGAATACTGCCAACGCATTATACAATTGCAACTCGCGCAGTGATTATTCTGTTGTTTCTTCAAAGTGATTATTAATTCAGCATCAATATCAAATTCTCGTTGTTTTTTTTTTTCTCCTGTTGTTTGTAACCGGAGAGTTTTTTATCAATAATTTTAACATCAATATCATCCATTGTTGTGTCATTATCATCGAAAACAACTCTTCGAAGTTGATTTATTTTTCGTACTCTGGATACTGCGAGATAGACTAAATTCGACCATTCGATGCGATTATCTACGATCCAAACAATTGTATCCGATATAGTCAATCCCTGTGAAGAGTGTATTGTTGCTGCGTATCCTAGCGTCCACGGGGATTTATTAGCACGCAATGCATCTTCAACGACATTGATATCAACCAGCACAATATCATTTAATACGAGAATTTGTTTTTCACTCTGTCCTGGAATATCAACTTCAATGTTCTGTTTTCGTGTATCCGATGGCCTATAACAAAGGGGTACTGGAAGCGTTGCAAATTTTTCTTTATGCAATTCAAATAACTTCATCTGAAGTGTGTCCCTGACTATTTTTCTACTTGCAATGATCAAATCATTTGGTCTCCATGTTTCCCAGAAATCATTCATTGGAGTTTCTGAAATCACTTCACGCGCTATTTCGCATTGGATTCTATCCGGTTGTAATCTAATTAGCGCTTTGAATTCTCGTAATCGTTCATCAATTGATCTATAATCAGTGGTAATTTCTTCATAATAGTCTACAAAACCCCTTAGCCATTCATGTGGAGATGCACCGACAAATGGTGGTGGTTGGCCGTGATCACCGCACATGACGACTTTTGTGTTTTTGTTTAACAACCACTCGAGAAATGTTTGTAATACATCTAATGACACTGTGCATATTTCATCCCAAATTATGATTTCAGGAATGAATTTATCACCCATACGCTCAGGAGTCCATTTGTCACCCTTCCATCGAAAGAAACTATGGTAAGTACAGGCATTTACCCCTCGCTGTATCATCTCTCTGGCGAGTCTGTGAGTCGGTGTTAGCACAATCATGGTTGACCGACGAAATAATTCAATTGCACGAGTTGTCTTTCCTGACCCACCACAACCGTTTAAATAAACTGTCTTGTATCTACATACTGGATCAGATACCGGTGGTGCATTAGAAAATTCTGATTGAATTTCAATACGGTTACAACAAAGATATTTATCATCCATGGCAACGTCTGCGGATTCACAATACTCATGTAGCATCTCCTTTTTAAATCGCCAACGCCCCCACGCTTCCTCCGGATCTGTGAATTTAGCTACAGCTGATTTGTACTTATTGTGTATATACATCGAATCAGTGGCCACTCTAACCGCGGTATTAGGAAATCTATTTATCATCGAAAATAGATTAATAGAAGCATAGGCTAGCATAGATGATCTTAAATGTGTATACTGGGAATTATATCCATCACAGTAGGTAACAACCGTACCTAATTTCTCACCATTGGATAGAAAAGCATCCTTACGGGATACAAGTTTTCCCTGTTTCATTAAATCCGTTACAATAAAATCGTATTCAGCGACGTCTATGATCAACCGCGAAGAATATTTTGCATTGTCGTATCGTCCACCCTGGGTAAATTTACCGATTATTCTTCGTCCAAAATCTTTTGCTTGTTCTTTTTTAATTTCAAATAACTTCTTAGACCGATTCATGATTTGTTCTTCATTGAAATCAGGGAATTGTTTTCGCTGTTCGCTAATAATACGATCTAGATCGGGTTGTGGTAGCCAAACTTCTTTCTGAGCTCGATAGCATATAATAGCCTCGGAAACAATCAACGATATTAGCATACCACAATCAATCATATATCTCAATAGCACTATTGGCATCCAATGTTTTTCAGATAGGTGTCTACCGAGCCAAACATAACTACACGGATGTAACCCTGTAGCTAATTCGAATGATATCACACGAGCGAATCCGGTTAAATCAAAATCAGGCAATGGTCCATTAATCGCAACACGAGTCATTTCATGCGTGGGGTGTCCAAATCGTTTGAAGTACTCAGCACATTCCCCATACCCGAGAAAACTTCCGGGATAACACGCGGCTATATCAATTGAAATCATACCATCACGTGAGTATTTCGTATTCCACAGTCCTCCATGACCAAATTCGACGCAACTCAATTTAACATCCTCGAGAAAATCACTTCGTGTTGGACGCCATGAGTTTTTTTCTCTTGCGAAGTGAGCTACCACTGATGGAATAGTAAAACTATCCGTGAGTAGTTTTTCATGGAAACTCTCCGGAGAAAAATCACTAGCGATTTTTCTCATTCTGTTATCTAGTTTTTCAACGCGATATAATTCACCATTTGGTCTTACAAATTGATCGAATCCTATTTCGGGATCTTCATCACTTCTAAGTAACCACACTGACACAGGATCATCTTTACACAACGCATGAATAGCATCGAATAATTTCTCTTCATAGAAAACATCCCCGACGAACTCCTTAGGGATATATTTCACGGTTCGTTCTCGTGGAAATACTGTTACCGCAGGTGTCCACGCGTGTTTGTTATGATCAATAATCTGTATTGGCGCTCCATTTTTGTTATATTTCGGTTCGTATAAAACCTCTCCGGTTATCGTCATAACGGTTATTGGGAATCGTAATGATGTTTCTAATTTAGCTATATCAGAAATCTTTGCACCATGCTGTTTCACTGTCAGTTCCCATTCGGTTATTTTCCTACGTCGCAGATCAGTTAGTTTATTTCCCCGGGACACATTTGTGAAATGTTCTATTATTCGTTCTGCTACACAATTAAGCCCTGACGAATATTTCATAGGAGCTAGTTTTGCGATATCGGGTTTATCATTTAACGGATATATCCCATAAACCATTGCTGTTACGGGATAAGATCTTTCGTAGTATGGCTTATCGATTCCGGTTAGAATTCCTGGTTTGGAATCTCTACTCACAATGACAGCTTTTATATTCTTGAGAATTGGTTCAAATTTATCCCTAATAATCCATTTGCCATCGACTTCGATAATGAATTTTATTCGGAAAAAATACTTTTTTTCCCCAACACGTGAAATTATCACTGCTGCTTTTTCATCAGTCATGGTAGCATCAACAAAACCATCAATTCGAAATGTTGACCAACAATAAGATGCTCCATCACGCTTGAATTCATTAAAACAGTCTCTGATTTTACTAATCATGGCTTTATCAAGAATTGTATTCTTTGGTGTATTAGAAACTATATCGAGATTGAATTGAGCATCTTTCCAGGGTAATCTCTTGGACGTTTTTTTTGGTTTATCGAGATTAAATTTAGGATTAATTTTTAATAATCTCTTAAACTCTTTCATGTTTCCGTCTATTAAACGTTTTTTTGGTTTATCGAGATTAAATTTAGGATTAATTTTGTTACGTTTTTTTGGTTTATCGAGATTAAATTTAGGATTAATTTTTAATAATCTCTTAAACTCTTTCATGTTTCCGTCTCTTGGACGTTTTTTTGGTTTATCGAGATTAAATTTAGGATTAATCTTCAATAATCTCTTAAACTCTTTCATGTTTCCGTCTCTTGGACGCTTTTTGGGTTTATCGAGATTAAATTTAGGATTAATTTTTAATAATCTCTTAAACTCTTTCATGTTTCCGTCTCTTGGACGTTTTTTGGGTCTATCGATATTAAATTTACGATTAATTTTCAATAATCTCTTAAACTCCTTATCAGCATTGAATTCAGCATTTTTCGAAGGCGTTCTCCTTAATTCCCTCATGCTATAATTAAAACAAGCATTTAAATGAAGAATTTATATATAATGAATCACTGTAAGTGGCTTATGATTGGATCAACAACCCCGTGTAACAAATCATGCAGAATTGAGTTTTGTGGGTATCATATGCAAAGCTTTCGACGTGGAAGCCTTGGCCCGTTACCCTGCATACGATGTGGGGTTGGGGTCAGGGGAAAATCTCAGTTGTGTTTGAATTGCGGTGGAAAGCGATACAGGGAGTTGAAGCGTTATTATGATAAAAGAATAAAAAATGGACAATCAATCAGAAATTATGACCCTGAAAAAGTCCCTGACACTGACAACGTCCCTGACAAAATCATAAGAACTCCTCAAGACTACATCGAAAGATTCATCATTAAACCAAACAATGAATTAGACAAACAATAGTATTATGTATACGAATGAACCAAGAATTCAGACACCATCCCTTGATTACAAATTATGAAGCATCCAGTGATGGTGTTGTAAGGCACTGTAGACTGAAGAAACCAGTTGGTGCTGACAATGGTATGGGGTATTTGGTGTTCACTGTTAAGGGAAAGAAAACTTATCGCAATCATCGTTTCGTGTATGAATGCTTTTATGGATTGATCGAGGATGATTTTGTTATTGATCATATCGATTCTAATCCAAAGAACAATTCTTTATTAAATCTGCAGGCTATCACACAAAGTGAGAATACCAAACGAGGAGAGACTGGAAAATGCTCAAAAAAAGCGAGACCAGTAAAATCTTTGAATACAATAATTAACGAAGAAAAAATATTTCAATCAATATATGAAGCCGGCAAGTATTTCGATATTTGTAGAGCCTCAGTACGATTCGTTGCAGAGGGGATTTATCGATCGGCTATTTCAAAAAGGACGGGACAAAAAGTTCAATTTAGTTATGTCTAATGCGTCATATTTTTCATTTAGAAATATATCATTATTATAGAATAATGAATTCTGAAAACATGAATAGCATTTTATCCGAGATTTCAAAATTGAAAAGTTGGGATATTGAACTATCAGATGGGTTAAATCCTGATCAAATCATGTCTGATTTTCAGGATATTGAATACGGAGTTAACAACAATAAATATATGCTACCAAAGAAGTATGCGCTCATCAAGAGAATTCAGAATTCTATTCGGGACTCTCTCGCATTTTCCAGTGACGTAAGTGTGTTCGCTCCGTTGTATACCATCGTAGAACGAATACGAAAAGAATTGGGGTACGAATACGAATTGAAAAAGGAGGTTAATTCTAAAGTTAGAAACCTACGGGCGTTAATTCAAGAAAATGAACAATTTTGATTGACCATTTATCATTATTTGATTGTGACCGTCCCTCATAGAGATTTTAATTTTTTTTAGCATTTTTTGATTGATAATGTCAAAAACAGTGAAAATATTTCACACTGAATAAAAATTGATGGACGGTTCAGATTGATCAATAAAAACAACAATGTGGAAAGTGTGGTATTAATTATTTTTATAAGGATTTCCACACTTTCCACATACCTGATAGAAGGTGTCTCACGATGACATAACACTTCCACGGTGGTATTAAAACTCATCCGACATGTCATAAAATGTTGAAAGTGTGATATTAATTATTTTTATAGCAATTATGACACTTTCAACATCAATGATAACGCCCTTAACACTTCCACGATGGTGTTAGGTCGGGTTCGGGAAAATTGTTTCACAATTGAAAAAGTGTTTTGCAATTGAAAAATTGTTTCTGATTTCAAATAATGGTCAATGAAGCATTAACAACCCGATTGGCTCGTGAACGACTGGATGCAATCAGGAGATTTGTACCAATTCGTGACCCTGTACGGAATAAACTACAACAACGACAGAGTCTTCAGACTGATTTTGCTGCGGGATCTGAAGAATTGTTTAAACCAGTAACCACAGCAACGAAGGAGATAGAGCGTGCTATACTGGGAGATGATCCTGACGGTAAAAGAAAAGAAGAGGGTCTTATTCCTGTGTTAGAAAAAATAGCAAAAAGAACTAAACAAACAAAAAAATCCTTGCAATCACTTCCTCAGGATATATCAACCGCTTCAGAACGAAAATTTAAAGGATTTCAGGAAGAACTAGTTAGTGGACTACCTAAATCAATTATATTCACCGAGAGCGCTAAACAACAAATTCTCAACGAGGATATAGACAATTTAGGTGAATTCGCTGCTAACAGCTATGATTCACAAGAGAAGTTTTTCACGGACAATTATTCGGATTATAGAATGTCACATAATGAATGGGCTGATATAGTGTATGAAATAAATACTGGGAGTTTAGATAGAAGGATGAAGGAATACAGAGACTTCAAGAGAAAATTTCAACTCCAAATAAGACAGCCATACGATGAGAAGAAATTTCTGGGGAGTGGTCTAGTTGGAAACGCTAGCGTTTCATGTCCTGGTAGTGTTCTCAGTGATATATCACGATTAGAGGTTCTTGTAGGAGGGTTCCGAGCCGGAAATAACTCACCGGAAATAATTAATGAAGCAGCTGATATCTGTAGACGATTATTTCAGGGTGGTATCATGGATATCAGCACATATCGAGATTTCATTGGAGAGTTAGTGGAAAGTGGGTATCATAGTGACTGAATTGAAAAGTCAATTGATTAGATAAATAACAATTGAAAAATTGTTTCTGATTTCAAATAATGATCATACACTACAATCATGATAAACCAACCCCCGTCTACGTAGTTAATTCACGGTTTCCGGTTTATAGAGCATACTACGGAGATGGTTTAGGTAATACCATTTTAGGGTTATTTGCGAGAATGGCTCCAAAAGTGATGCCGTTGGCTAAACAATTAGGAATGAAAGCAATTGATGTTATTCGTGATAAGGGTATTGGTGCTGTTGGAGATCTTGCTGGAAAAGCGTTTTCAACTACGAAGAATAAATTAACATCATTAGTGAAATCACGGATGAAATCCAAAGGATTTTCAAAACCGTTACCGTCTACAGCGGAAATGCCTGCAAGTGTTAGTAGAATTATAAATAACGCAGTAGATGAAAAATTAGCGTCGATGGTTTTAACCCCCGACCAAAGCAATATTGCAAATATGATAGCAGGAAGTGGCTTTAAAAAACTACGACGATGAAAATGGAAAATCGCGATTTAGACTCTGATAAATAGAATAAAATGTTCAAAAAGTCACATGATCCAGCGTTTGATATAGACGCCCCAGTTGGCAAGGATGATTCTGTACGCGATTATCAATATTACGCCTATCATGCAATAGACTCAAATAGTCGAGCAAGAATTGATCTTCAAGTCCATGATACCAGTAAATACTTTTTGTCCTGTGAAGCGTTTATTGAAGTAGAAGGAGAAATTGTAACAGCTGCTGATACTCCTGCTGTACCAGCACCGTATCCAGCTGGTACTCAAGTCGGTTTTGTCAATAATGGTATCATGGCGTTATTTGAGAGTGCAAAATATCTCATTGATGGAAAAGAAATTGAGGCGATAGATCGCGATGTTGATGTGGCTACAACAATAATCGGGTTAGCGAGATATTCCGATGATTATACAAGATCAGCAGGACCTTCTATGATGTTTGCAAAAGATGCTACAAATACCGCTGGAGGAAAACAATTTGTTGTAAGACGACCAAAGAATAATGCTGGCACCGCTAATATTGATGCCGAAGATATGATTATAAACAACGATGTTAATTTCAATCTAGGAGCTGCAACACGTATTTCAATGTTGCAAGGAGCGCGTAAATCATTTTCATGCGCGATTCCACTGCATCATATATTTGGATTCTGTAGAAACGTCCGAAAAGTTATTTATGGAGCGAAGCATACAGTATCGCTTGTACGAAAGAGTGATGATAGTGACGCAATCTGGAGGATTCCAGCAGACAATGCAAATCCAAATGCTGATGCCGGTAAAGTCAATTTAACAAAAATATCATTGTGGATGCCAGTGTTGACTCCAGCAATCACCGCAGAAGAACGATTACTATCATTTATGGACCAAGGAGGAAAGTCGTTGTTGAGTTGGCTAACCGTGAGTACAGATGTTAAACAATCAAATATCAACGGGTTATTCACTTGGAACCTAGCATCAAAACAAGGCGTTTCTGCGCCACGTCATATATTTATTGCGTTACAAGATAACGCACGAGTTGGCGATCAACGTTTCAGTCATATGATATTTGATCAATTAGGTGTGAAAGACGTCTCACTGAGAATAAACGGCCAACAGGAACCATCCGAGGATATACAACTTAATTACACAGAAAATCATATTGCACGAGTTTATCATCGTCTGTTGTCATTTATGGCACGCGATCAAAATGTGGATACTGGTTTGCAAATATCACAATATGATTTTAAAAATCTGTATCCGATCTATTACTTCTCACTGGAACATCTCGATTTGATGAGACAATCTGTTGTTGATATACATTTTAGAGCTAATGTGACTCGTGGTGCTATTGCTGATTATAGAGCGGTTGCTGTCATTCTCAGTGATAAATCAATGCTACTTGAAGGTGTTGGTGGAAGAATGAGAGTGGTAGATGCACCAGTGGAAAACATGTAATTGAAATTGTAAACGATTTAGAATCAATCAATTATGTATAATGTCATATAGTAATATTAGTGTTGCGTTAACTCCCGGTCAATTAAAAAAATTGCAATCGGAATCAGCTAAAAAATGTGGAACCACAATCACGTTGAAACCCAACCAAATGACTGGTGGTGCAAATAAACTATCGCTGACAACTCGTCAGGTGAAACATTTCAATGATGCACTAGTAGCAAAAAAGGGTGTTCAGATTACTCTCTCTGCGGCTGCTATCAAAAATATGATTAAAACAGGCGGTATATTCCCGTTGTTAGCTGCGATACCAGCATTGATTGCAGCAGCAGCCCCAGCGGTGGCTAAAGCGGCAGCGTTAGGAGCCGTTGGTACTGCAGCAGGAATGGCACTAAAGAAGGCAACTGGGAAAGGATATAAAAAAAAAGGGAAAGGGTCTAAGACTACCAGGAACCCCGTATTCGTGGTACAGCGGAAAGGGTCTAAGACTAGGACCGGTTTATTAATTGGAGAGTCTATGACTCAGGAACCTATGGTTCCCATGTCCAATTTTAATTTACTCGATGCTGCTAAAAAACTCGCGATTAAAAACTTCAGAGGTGTCTTTATGAAAGATCAATTACCACATCAACCAAACAGCGTTGAAACCGGAATCATTAATTTAGATAACAGCACCGGACCTGGAACTCACTGGGTTGCATACGCTATTGATCCACGTGGGATTGTCTATTTTGATTCATATGGATTAGCCCCACCAAAAGAGTTTATGCGTTATATAAAAACCCTTCCAATGAAGACTTGGTATTCTACGCTACCAACACAAACGATGATTGACCCACCAATATGTGGCAGCGAAGTATTAAATGTCCTTAACGCTATTTCTAACTCCTTGAGTAACCCAAGCGGAAAACCACCACATGTTATCGTGAATGAATACACTAGTAATCGCTGGAGAAAATCGAAGATTTTTCAACGAAGTCGTCAAAAACGATTTTAGAGAGAGAAAGAGTTTTACAATAACATAATTGATATTTGGGGGTGATCTTTGAAACCCAAACCCGATGGCACTGCACCCCCTGATTCTGTCAAGGATATAAAAAAATTAATTAAAGATGAAATCGCTGAGACGTTAAATTTAGTAAATGTTGACCCGAACGAAATAGTTGTATTTCAGGACAAACAGGGTAAATTGAAATCCAGTGATGTGTCATTGAATGACATTTTGATACGGCAGCGCGACGCCGCTGAAAACTCTATTGCGCTATATTCCAACGACGGACGACTTAAACCAGGCGCACTTGTGTCTACGATCACCGACGCGATTGCCACCCACGACAACAAGATTGCCGCCCACGACAACATGATTACCACCCAAGACAACAAAATTGCCGCCCACGACAACATGATTACCACCCAAGACAACAAGATTACCGCCCACGGCCGTGAGCTGGATGATCATATACGAGGTTATAATTCTTTTCGCAAAAATGTCGTACATAAATTCTTTGGAACCCCGCTTGTGGTTGGCATGACTCTCACTGAAATTAAAGACTTGTTGAATTCATTCTTCGCTAACAAGGAAGCTGGAAGGATGATGACTGCTTCAGAAATCAAGGCAAATTATCTCGATATTTCTAAACTAATAGAAGATCAAAAACCCACTAATGACATTGTTGGTAGGTTCTTTGGAAACCCGCTTGTGGCAGGAATGACTCTCGCTGAAATCAGTGAGTTTATCGGCAAGCACACTCACAATGCCTACATCGCTAATAGTTTCTTTGGTGTCCCGGCTACATCTACGATGACTCTCAAAGATATTAATATGTTTATGGTGAGACAAACAACACTTAATACCATCGTTGATAGATTTCTAGGGAGAACACCTGGTTCTGAAACCACATCGTTGACAGGTCCAACCCTCGCTGAAGTTAAAAATGCTATTGACGAACAAAAATCCACCAATGAAAAAGTTAACAATTTCTTTGATGGTCCTGAAGGTCATGATACCACTACGACATATTTTGACCTTGCTAGTGATTATAAACTCCGAGTAGATATGGACTTTAGTTTATTTTTGATTTCATTTTTTAAACGCCGCGATAAAACGTCGATGAAATATATTGAAATCAATAAAACCTATTCTGACGTCATTGACGATATTTCTAAACTAAAGGGGAATTTTGAGCGGGTACAAAAACCAGTCAATGACATTGTTGATAAGTTCTTTGGAATTCCACACAACGCGGGTATGTCTCTCGTTGAAATTATCGCGGCTATCAATAAGGTAAAAATTCCACATAGTGTAAGCGTCAATAACATCGTGTACACGGTTGATAGTGGGACTTTTGATTGGATCCGAGGAAATGATAATTATCTTCGTGTTGGCAACAGACATACTGGTGCACCAGGTTGCTACCGACTTACAATAATACATCACCGTAAATTTGATTTGGAATTCAGCAACACAGGTATCAGAGGTGTTAACACATTGATGTATATACTAGAGAAAATACCAAAACCACCACCCTATATACCAATCCCGCTTACGATTGTTATAAGCAGTCCCGACGAATTCGTGATTAGGGAGTCACTACCCTGGATAATAGAATTTGTATCCGGTGTCCCCTCATCCGATCCTAAAACCACTTCGTTGGTGGGATAATTGAAAACACTAGTTGGTTTAAAATAACAACAATGATTCCATCATCGTCGTAATATCGATTCGACACCGTGAAAGAGTTTTCCGCGAATTTGAAATTACTTTCCGCGAACTTGAAAACACAATTGAAAACACTAGTATTTTTTAAATAAAAATGATTTCATCAACGCAATGTCGCTATGATCAGGTCAGAGAATTTCAGACTAGACTCAAAACCCTCGCCGAGGAGTATCAAATAAAATAAAAAAATACCGACGAAGAATCACCGCAATTGATATTACTATGTACTCGGTGTCAAGCGTTCTCGCTGGCGCCGGAATAATACTTGCATCGGTTACAATGATTGCCCCGGTTGTAGTTCCAATTTGCATTTCTGCGGTGGCTACAATCGGGGGTATATCAACCGGGATAGCAAAAAAGATATCATCATGCAGCCAGAGTAAACTGCAGAATTACTTAATTCAATTTCATATTGCATCAACCGCATATTCGCAGTTATCCCTGATGATATCGTCGTCACTCGATAATACAATTATATCAGATAGTGAATTCTCAGCGATGGTCAGTATTTTTGATTCAGCGATATCAAAATTAGAGCAACAACATGAATATAATAACAATGACAACACCGATGGAATCAGAAAACACGAACCCAAAAACAAACCCAAAAACCAAAATGATCTCAATAATCTCAACCATACCAGATTGTGAGTTCTCAGTGATGGTCAGTATTTATGATTCCGCGGTGTCAAAATTAGAAATACAACATGAGTATAATAACAATGACGACACCGATGGAATTACTTCAACAAATAGTGGAGAACACGAACCCAGTACAAACAAGCATGATATCAATAACATCAACGGAACCCGAGTTTAGTGTGAATTTCCCTAGCCCAGTCCCCGTGAAGGAGATAGCGCTAGCAAAACTACGAGTGTATCACAGTTGGCCTAATATCAGATCAAAATCATTTGGTGGTCAACAACCGAATAATTCACTGGTATTTGCAAATAAGAATAAACCCGACGGAACCCCAGACTGGAACGTTGTTTCCATACCAACCGGATCATACCAAATCGAACAAATCAATAACGAATTCGCGCGTAGAATAAAATCGATTACTGGAGTAGAGTCAAAAATCGCTATAACAGTTCATGAACCGACGCTATCATCCGCAATTGAGATAAACACAGAAGGATACGTCGTAGATATCTATCAAAGTTCTATTAGAACCGTACTAGGATGGCCTGAAAAACCACCGGAAAAATCCACCACAGACTTAACCACGGATGTACAATCATATCATGAAATCAATCCCAGTTATCGAGATAATTTATCTGATATAAGAAAAGGAAAAATCGCCGATAGATTTATATTCACCAACAAAGACACATTGCAATGGGATTTTATCATTAAAAGAACAACCGACTCATCTGTTACTATTTCATTTACGCTAACTGACGTCCGTGGTTATTTTAATGAGATTAAACAATTATATGACACACAACTAGAACAACTACGGAAAACAAGATCGCAAAAACACGTTGAAATAATAAATCAACTTATATCGGACATGGAATATATCTATGAACTAATTATTCAAACAATAATTAATGACAACAGCGACAATAAACAACGATTCCTAACCGATTACAATATCACAGAAGACAATCTGCGTAATTTCAAGTTTCCGAAATACAACGCTGATGAATTAGCAAGAATTGTTAAAACCGATATCAAAGCGCTACAAAAATCAGATTCAACTGTCCTCCTCAAATATAATAATGATCCAGATGGTGGCGGTAGGCATATCGCTCCGTTCAACGTGAATATTTCAACGGTGATTGCGCTTAATTTAGTATGTGATGTAATTGAAGGAAACTATCAGATTAATCTAGAGCAATCAAATCAAGCTCAGCAGGGATATATTCTTTATTCATTTGCACCAACAGCTCCTCCAGGATTCCTAATTATTGAAAACCCAATTAATCCTGTCTACATGCGATGCCATAATAATTCGTTAACGAGAATTAATTTCCGACTTACCGACCAGTCAAATAATCTGATTGATTTACAAGAAGAGGTGTTAGCGATTAGTTTGTTTGTAAAGTCCTAAAGACTGGATCAAATCATTTATTATTTTTTGTTAACCCAGAACTGAAAGTTCTAGCAGCAGAGAGGGTGGATGACAACAAGTTGCGACCAAAATTAATTAAAAAATCGTAAAAGTCTCCGTTTTCATTTTTTTAGTTAAAATGAGATTTCGTAGGGAAGGCTTGTTAAGATTTCAATCAATTTTTTGTCTGAAAACGTTGTAGGGTTTGCCCCTGAGACATTTTTTTTGGTTAAAATGAGATCGTAGGAAGGCTCGTTTTAAGATTTCAATCAAAATTTTGTCTAAAAACGTTGTAGGGTTCACCCTCTCTGCTGCTTAACAAATGAAATGATGATGTCTTTAATTGCTGAAATATACTCATTAAAACCTTGACAACGTTTAATTATCATGTAGAAGAAATCCAGTTGCAACTAGTGTGTCATTGGAAAAAACATTTCATTATAAATCAAGGAACAATACATCACTTTTATTTATGTTTTAAAAACGGTTGAATTTGAGGAGATTTATTTATTTCATTTACCAATATTCCCTAGAAGTGCAAAGTGCTCATTGAATTTAAGATAAAATAGTTATTTGGGGATTATTGTGAATTTATTCTAGGATATATTCTACATTATATCAATTGGAAAAGTATAGAAAATGTACCATGTGATCCACTATTTTTCACCAAAGTAAATGAAATCTGGCATTCACTACTGAAAAACTGTATTTCCTTTCGAACGATCTTTCATTAGGTAATTTCCACTATCTGATCTGGAATCACCAATGTTTAATCATCAATGACAGGTCTAGATCGGGCTACTGGGTAATTTTATGTTTGTTCTGAAGGTGCAGTGGTGAATATTTCAGAATGATCATGCATCATTTGTTTCATTTTAAAATATGTGTCACACTTTATGAGTTGATAATGGAAATCACAGAGATATATAATACATGATACCAATTGGTCCCCGTCATGGCCGTCCACTCAGATACATATATTGGCTAGGTGAGCCAGTAATTATCCTGGATTATATTAATAATCACACATATAATGAACCGGTGTCATCTGAATGATGGGGTTTTAGTATTTGGTGATACAGTGTTTAATTAATGATTACTTTTTAATGGATATCAGGAAACATTAAGTGTAACAGTGGGTTCAGTATGGCGACTACAGTTGCCTCTTTTAAAATGTTATTATTTCTAAACATCCTTTATGGATGGTTGTGTCAACATGGGGTATTTACCAAGAGAACCATAATATGTCTAGCAGGACCCAAATATTTATAGTTTCAATCTCACTTCCAATATGGTCACCATAGCAGTCATCTTAAAAATTATGCTATCGCATCTCTACTTAAACATAAAGTAGTGTTGACATGGGGATTTCACCACATGCCTTTGTATGATATCATGTTGGTCTTAAATGAAAACTATTCTGATCTGATGACCAAAATGTCCATCACAATATATATGAGCAGTACCATTGTCATTTAAGCCGAAAGGTTTTTAGTGCAAGCTCCATTTTGATATGGGCATCCATTCAAAAGAAGTGGCATTTAAACGATTTCATGATGGCTGTCATTTGGGCCATATTAGAAGTCAGATTATCACCATTTTCTCAAGGACCAACTTGCCAGCAGCAGACTTCTTTTGGTGAAAACCACATGTTGATGTGATCATTCATTCACGAGATGTAACACTAACAAGAATTTCAAGATGGTCAGTTACAGCCATATTGTTGGTACCGTTTTCATTGAGGACCAGCTATACATCATGTGAAGTCTTTTAGTGAAAACATAATGGTGATATCATACGACTATCCATTTAGGAATTATGATAACAATAGTTTTAACATGGCCACTGTGGTTGCCATATTGGAGATCTGAGCAGCACTATTTTGTTGACCCTGAGATGAATGTTTGGTTCTGGCTTCGTCTAAGTAGAATTGCTTCTTATTCATACTATTTTTTCTGCTTTGTTCAGTCTGGACTGTATTACGCATAAGCTATATATATATATATATATATATATATATATATATATATATATATATATATATATATATATATATATATATATATATATATATATATATATATATATATATATATATATATATATATATATGCCTTGTAATTAGCCCCAAACTGCTAAGCAACCGGTTTTTCTTTGCTATTGAGTATGTTGCTACATGCATTGCTGTTATTATCTGGCTTAATATTTTTGTATTGGCTTTAAGGAAATATACTTGGTAGAACTTCCCTAACTATTCCAAACTGGAGGTGAAAGAGTTTTTAACTTGAAAGGTTATTATGTCCTGTTTATTTTGATTTGTTCATATTAATTTTAAGGTCGGTGAAAATACTGTAACCGTGTTTACTAGTAATAATACAGCAGTGCTCATTCATTCAACTTAGAATGTATAAATTTCGGAAGATCGACATTCATACAAAAGTTGAATTATGACCAGACATCAACAACAGATAATACAAAAAAACACGAAAAGGAGGTTAATAACTTACTTACTTTATAAATTCTTGCTAGATTCATACAAAATGAATTATTAAGCAGCAATGTATATATTACCACCATATATAGCACACACCGCAAAAAAAATGTTTCTTATTGCTATGATTTTAAAAATTGAGGTAACAGTAGGTAAGTGGGGATTATTT
This sequence comes from Unio pictorum, assembly GCA_030141615.1. Classification (NCBI taxonomy): domain Eukaryota; kingdom Metazoa; phylum Mollusca; class Bivalvia; order Unionida; family Unionidae; genus Unio; species Unio pictorum. The sequence goes on along the minus strand of JARLTB010000060.1, from coordinate 20,015,373 downwards.
TTTTTTCTCAACATTATAAATATGATAATGATTGGTATATGTCAGGGGTACACAACCTCCGGTCCGCAAATGTGTTCTTTCCAGCCTTCAGAACAAATTAAGCAACACAGAAATCTGGCCCTTGGCTGACAAAAGTTGTGCTCCACTGGTACATATAATGTACGAAGCGCATCAATTGCTGGACTAAACTAGATGCACAAATCAATTTCGGGAATTTTTTTAAAGCTTTCTTCTCACTTTTCTATAATAAAAAAGGATTGTGGGAATAAAGAGTATTAGGTTCGGCAATGAAACTAACGGGAAACACTGCCAAGGAATACCAAATATGGTTAATTGAGAGATACATTTCTTGAATAAAATATAAGCTTTTAAAAGCTTTCGTCAACATCATTATATTTGCTGGATTTCATTAAAGAATCATACTCTCTGCTTGATAACATGGTGACTGACTCTCAGGGCCTCGTTAACTCCAGATTTGGCTCTTCCTGGATTCTAAATGAAGTGCACAGCGGGTTTGTGAAACAAATGTAATTTGGATGTGAAAGCTCTTACTGTGCTGATGATATGTGAAAATGTATTTTCATGTTGTTGAAAGACTAGTGAATTATAACATATTTCTCCCCATGTACTTCCTTCCACCTTATAATGAGTGTATCTGTATCATACTTCTATTGCAAACCGTAACCTTTCTGTAGAGTGATGCATGTGACCAATGAATGGGGAACAGATTGTCACGGTTACCCATAATTAGTGAACACTTGGCTTTAATATACCAGTGATTCGGCTTAGCAGTAGGACATAAAATAATTTTAAGGCTCTCTACTGCGCATACCATTTTACAGTTGAAATCTACCATTTCTAATTTATTTTTTGTTTAAAAAAGATGAATAATAAATGGTATTTGTTAACCCATGATCTACGAGGGCTTTACGGTCTTTAATTAAAAGTCGGCTTTCATTTGGAGAATCTGAGATAGAAAAGAAAACCAGACCAAATAAAAAAAACAAGTTCCTCACCATCACTTAAGTATTTTGATATTTGTTGACTCTCATTTAAATTGCCATTTTGTTGTTCAATATATTTTGAGTTAGATGCATTGTAACTTAGCTGTTCCTTGCTCATGCTTACACTAGTTCAATGCAACACTGGTTAAACACATTATGTGGCATATAAGAACATAAAAATTGTTAGGAAGAAAAGTATAAAGCAAGACACAGATGATGAAGACCATTAACCATGCTGTTATTGTTCAAGCAAGGATTACTAGTGGTCAGTTATCTGATCTTGACAATGTTTAGGCAGCACCACCAATACTTGTCCAACAGCTGATACACACATATATACTGTACAATCCAAAGTATGTTTTGGTATTGATCATGGAATTTAAATATCGCATAATAACAATTTCTCAGTTGAGAAAAGAGCTACAGAAAACAAAGGCATGAATTTCGGGACCAAAAAAATGAGCTGCTTGATAGGTTTGCAAGATAAAATGCATATTTTAACACAAGTTGCACAATGTTAAACCATGTTACACAATGTTAAACCATGTTACACAATGTTAAACCATGTTACACAATGTTAAACCATGTTGCACAATGTTAAAACATGTTACACAATGTTATAAATGAAAGATCAAGTAGGCATTCGTCCGAAAAGGGTCGCTTATAAAGTTTTGTTACGATCCTAATGTGGCTCTGTGGTCGAGATCACTCACCATTATACCATGGCCAAAGGGACCAATTTGTAAAGAAAGTGTCATTTTATCTCCATAAAGTGAAATATTACAGATTTTTAACATATTTGTACTCTTCGCACGTGCAGATGTGTCACATTTACTTTAGAAGGACTTCAAAGTTACACCGGGTGAACAGTTTGCATAAATGTGAATGTATTTTCCCACTGTGCTCGTTTTAATTTTTAATTTTTAATTTTTATATTCATGTACAGATATAAATGAATATATTACTATCAAATATTTACTGCGTTGTTCATTGTTAACATTTTAAATGTTTGGCAAGACCTATACTGTCAATTAGTAATCTTTTACTACTTTTTCGGTCATTTAAAACTACCCAGGCTCACTATAACACATATTCGGCGTTTTAAAAAAGCAATTTTAACCTCATTATTCAATCTAGAAAGTGTTTTATTGAATATGAAAGTCAACAGACAGAATAGATAGCACCCAAGTTTGCCAAATCCTATAATGTTGTCAAAAATTTAAAGACCGCATCTATTGAACATGGGTACTAGCATGAGGTGGTCACTGTACAGAGGTACACTGAAGATTTTGTTTATTCACTACTGCCCAGATGCTTTTGTAAACATAACTCACACTGTGGAAGTCATATGTCCATATTGGTCAATGAATTAAAAAATGCTATCTGTGCCATATATTCGAAACTTAAACGTAGGCATCTATTTCCCCAGAGGTAGAGTCACTCCTTGATGAAAACCATGAATATCTTTCTTAAATTCAAGGATACCTTTTCTGCACTGGGTCGCATAAATGTATGCTGTGTGTACAGTCCATAACTTTCAAGTCATGGACATAAAGAACACTAACTGTTATAGGATTCATACTGAACTGAAATGGTCAAAACGTTTTTTAAAAAAATAAATTAGATTTCAAATCGCAGCTTCTTGACAACACTTTTATAAGCGATATTTGAAGTAAACGACAAACATCATTGCATATATAGCCAATACATTCTAAACTCAAGTAAATGACGTAAAGAACTCCTGTTTTATCCTATTTATTTCCAGCACATCATTTTTAAAACGATAACTGCAAGCAAATAATATAATATACACATATGTTGGATACATAGCACTTGAGCATCTTTGAAATAATACCAGTTCTAAAATTACACCACATAAAACAAATGAAAGTTTCTTTTGAAAGCAACTATAACTCCATAATAGTCAAAGGATTTGTTGAAATTTTAAAAATGATTATTTCAATATGTACTTTTACTGCTTATTTTCCTGTCATTTTTTAATGCCCAGGCACACAGCAGCAGGTACTCTATATAATTAAAGAAATTTTAACTTCACAATTCAATCTAGGAATTGTTTTGTTTTTGTTTACGATAGAAGGTTACTACTAAGGTAATCCATTTAGCGATGGTGCCATCTAGGCAGTAGCAATAACTTACCACTATCTACCATTGAATAATGGATGACATCAGGATCTGGAGAAAAAATGCTTTACTTGAAATATTCTTAGATCGGAAAAAATATATAAGTTAATTTAATGTGATTTTGTTGTTGTATGTTTATATATTTGACGTTAAGCAGTTTCAACGTTGCGTAACAAATACTATATTATTAAAAATAGGGCACGTTTGAGCACAAGAAAAATCGAGTCAAAGCTTGTGATTTGCTATATACAAAGTCACCAGCCCTTACCCAGTGTCTGAAAATGTTTCTATGAGCATTGATACTCCAGGTTCGAGTGACTTTTGCATCTCTAGATATCCATCACATTTCAACCAACTAAAGCATACATAAACGGAAGTTTCAAACGCATCCACTTGTTTGTGTCAGTGTTTGATTCCATCAGGAATGTGTGTGTGATTCACATTTTTAATGTATCTTTAACCTTTTTGTCATATTGCTATGATGTCTGCAGTGTGGCAGTTTATAGTGACGTCTAGCAATGGGTCATCATGCCATAGACATATAGCATCATGTCCCACCCAGTCACATTATCCTGAAACCAGGCTGACCTTTCAAAACATTAACATCTTACTGCTGAGCGCCATGCGATGTAGTTGCTATTATCATTATGTAGGTCTTTAGTATGCCTCGTCTTGGTTTCAAACTCACTACCCTCAGCATCCGAGGCATATACTCTAACAACTTAGGCCACCGAATCAGTCTCCATCAGAAAACAGTATTTAGAGTAGGCATAGCAGGTATATTTAAATTTATGGAGACGTTTCAATATGAGCTCCCGTGTGTGAGAGATACTCTCGGATATTTGCCATCTAGTTACCCTGTCAGTCAACCAGAGAAAATGCTATTCAACACTGTTTATTTTGTAAGAAAGACTCATACAACATCAACATCAGGGTAGACACCTTACATTGTATAATTGGGATTGGTGTACAAAATTCAAACTACTTTCAACTAAAATGTTACAGCCATTTTTCTGACGTGTGAGAAACCCTATCATTCCTGGCACCACAGATATATTCCTTGTTTAACATTTACCGACAAGTCATATATAATAATCCATGTTATGCGGGTATAGGACAAAGTCCTCACAATGAAATAAAGGACTGGACATAATCCGCTCCCCCCGAACAAGGTTTCGTATCTTTTAAACCGTCCAAAATATACTAGCCTAATTTGAGACGGGAAAGAGCGAGAAAAAAATCGGAATTACTAATATTTCATTTAATTGTGGAATTTCCTGTTCTACAGTAATATTATGGTTCAGATCAAGTGTGTTTCACAAAATAATAATCACATACAGTATATGTGTGTGTGGTGTGTGTGTATATATATATATATATATATATATATATATATATATATATATATATATATATATATATATATATATATATATAGTCAAATACAGTAAACTCCATTCTTAGTTCATCTCTATGCTAGCAATGCTATTTTTCAAATGAATATGGTATGCTATAAAAATAACAATGTTAAAAAAACAGCTAAATAATTGTATGCAGTGGATTAAAACGGTGTGTAATGATGTTTATAAAAGTGAGGTAAAAACATATGCGTGCAATCAATCCTTATATATTTAGGTATCTTAATCTCCTTATCTGTTTTATTGCAACAGAGAGGGCGAACATACCTTTTGCTGAAATGTCATTTGTATAAAACAATCAAGCTTCCTACATTAATGAAAAATGTAATTGTCAATAATGCCAAACCGAAGCCTATAACCAAGCGAGAGTTTCAGTAAATGGGTTAGCTCTTTTAAAATTTTGTATGTATGTTTCCTCCCCCCGGAATTTTCATTGAAGTCGAGCCCTCTCTGCTGCTGTAATTATTTCAGTTTCAAAACCAACGGTTTTTATCAAGACCTATCCAATATCGCGACCTAGGATTATATACAATTTATCGTTATAAATCTGTGTTTGGTAGTTGGCGCACTTGAAAATAAGTTTTTTAATTGAATTATATCCAAATCTCCTGAACAACAAATTTGACGAATAGTTCTGAGAGTATGTGTATCAACTCCATTAAATACAGTTAAAATATTACACTGATTAATGATCACTTTCGGAATTTGTGTATATCTCTATGGAACATAAATTATACTGGTAGTTTGTCCCTGCCTCGAGAAAATATTCTGGCCTGATTTTATTGTTTATCCAGCATTACATCATCAAAAACAACTTAATTATTAATAAATATATCAAGGTCATCAATATCGGCGATAAAATTAATAATATAATCACCACCTTCATTTAATAATTTTGCGTTCTCGTTAACATGTCTAAGAATATAGTAGCATATCTGATCATCTACCGATGGTGCCACAAAATATAATTATCCCACTTGATCCATCTCATTAACAATAACTGTGTCTTTCTACTTCCTTCCAGACGAGCCTATTATTATCATTCTGACTGAATTCGATAGTGCTGAATAAATGTTTGATTGGTTCTTGTTTTCGTGTCGCTGAGAAATCAATCACATCCATATTATAAGTATCTGAATTTGTATTGTTTATGTTGGTAGAGTTAATATTCCAGCCACTAAGTCAGCCATAGCTACCTAAAAAAATTAATCTCAACATTTCTAGGACCTCCATGGGCTAAATATCTAGGCAAAAATATCTTCCTGGATGAAATTATTGTGGTCCATGAACCCGACATAATATTCGACTTGAAGAATGCAATCAATCAAAACCTGGATAGAATCCAGTAAATACTGTTGATCAAACATATCATGTTCATGATGTATATTTATAAAACAAAAATTTACAACAACGACATATTGCAGATGTGAAATTGATACACTCGTTATATTCCATTACAAAAGATCTTTCGGAGAATCATTTGCTAATTGGTTAGTAAGATACGCGATGAAGGGTAAACTAGTGCTAGGAGTTGGTACTTAATCAACTGATTATACAATAATGGAATCGATTTATTATACCCCAAGAGTATATTGGATAGGTAGAGCAGCGATTAGTAACCTCGCCGATGTTGCAAATGGTACACGTTCTGTTGCTTCAAATTGGTAAGCACGAAAAGCAATATGGCAAATGTATGTATCACCACCTAAACATATTCAGGATGCACATTTTGATGTCAGTGTTCTTAATGAAGCTCTTATTAGGCTGACATTTGATTTTAATAAACGATACTATTTTTATTGGTAGACGTCAATACACATACAACTACGCATTAACTGTCGTTGACGTTGCGAGTAGATTTAAAGAAGCAGAGGCGTTATTAACTTGAACGGTCGTTCAAGTTGTATTAGCAGTACAGTAAATTTATCAACGAGGAAAGGAAAAAATTCAAAAAAACGAAATCTCGCGAATGGTTACAAGACTACTAAGTGTGATATTTAAAACTTGCCACAACATTACTAGCACAATGATTATTCTTTCATTGTTTTAATGTCATGATACATTCAGCGTCAAGATCAAAGTCGCGCTTATACTTTTTGTGACACTGTTTATTACCGGACATTCATTTCTTGCGTATGATTTTGAATGTTGACCACATTTGAAATGCACCATCGATGCAAAATTCATTTTTGGCGCTACGAATACTTTCAGTCAGATTATTATTATTATTATTATTATTATTATTATTATTATTATTATTATTATTATTATTATTATTATTATATAATTATTCAAAACAAAGAATATATGCAAATGACCAAAGATAAGTAACAAAGCCTGTGTAAATGAATTTTGCAAATATCATTTACAAAGCGTACGCAGTGGAAGTCTAGGACCAAACCCGTATTTGAAATGTGGTGTTGGGTTAGAGGAGAAACACAGTTGTGTGTACAACGTAGTGGTAAAAAATACAGAGCTGAAAATATATTTTGCTGTTTTAAAAACACGGACAATTGGAGGGTTATAAGAAACACTGAAGACTATATAGCAATATTTCAAAATAATGATTTAGACAAATGATATCATTATATAAATGGAGCTAAATGAGTCTGTGAAACATCCAATCATCAAGAATTATGATGTATCTCGTAATGGTGTAGTCAGGCAACGTCGACCAAAAAACACCAGTTGGCTTTGTCATTAATACTGGTTATCTCGTCTTCAGTGATGGGTATAAAATGTATCTTTTTCATAGGTTTACATTTTGAATGTTTGAATGGATTAATTGAAGACAATCTTGTGATCGATCATATCAAAGGTGTTAAAGGCAATAATTCGTTGATCACTTTACGTGTTGTTACATGAAGTCAGAATAATAAGCTTGGAAATGTTCGTTACAACATAATGAGCTCCAGATCAGTTGTATCGACAAAAACAGAGACAGGTGGAAAAAAAATATTTCAATCAATATATGCAGATTGTAAATAGTTTTATATTTGAAGGTGTTCAATATATTATGTCGCAAATAATATCACCAGGTCGGCGTTTTCCAAAACGAATAAACAACAAATTATATTTCAATATTGTTAGAGAGAAACAAATGAAGAGAGATAACTTGGTCAAGGATACGTAAAGCGATTAAAGAGTTATTCTGCTTGTACTTTATAATAGCTTTCGCTTCTAAATAATTATTTATCATTCTGAAACTTCTATCTATGGTGTGGAAATGCGCCAGTATTAACATAACTATATAATAAATTTTTCATTTTCAGTCACACAACATGCGTTGTAGTTTTGTGTGTACAAATATCGGGAGACAACAATTATTTTGTTATTCTGATACTTCTATCGTCCTTGGCATAAGTATCAAAATACCACAGGAGTCTGACGTTTAATCATACGTAATCAAATAAAGTACGGCTAAATGTCTGACAACATGAATTACCCTTATCAATAATATATATATATATATATATATATATATATATATATATATATATATATATATATATAAGGAAAGCAAGCGTGACCACAACCCTTCGCTCGATTCGACATTTTCTCACGAGTCTTTTATCGCTTCAGAATCGCAAGAAGACTGAAAAACTACACATATGCATTCAAAAGACAGTTACTTACCACCGCATAACTCTTAAATGACCATGTCCTGAATCCAATCGGCGAATTAACCTTTATTTTCACCAGTACGGTCACAATCCTTCGCTAGCAAACAATATTTGACGGAAGTAACCTATTTTACCAGTTTCTACCCTTTTGTATTACAGGGAATTTTCTAAATAAATTAAAACAATGTAACAGTTTTGAAAGCGACATATGTCGATATAAGGCTAAACAGTAAATTAGTATTCAGTAGTTTCCTCTAAATGTTCCCTATCAAAACTTTACTGTTTTACTTTTTGACAACAAGAAGCATGTACTTCGTCTTGTGGGGATAAATGTACAATAACACATTCGATATTGTAATTTATTTGTAATACCACATGATTTCAGCAGGAACTTTCTATATTTGAACTTTTATAAACATTTTAGGAATAATTGGGATTCAATTCGCAATAATTTAAGTTCTTTTTAAATTTTCACTCTGTACTCTAAGAATATAAATTCTTTCTTGAACTTTACAAACTTGATGTTTGCGTTATTTTCTGTCACTTAGTTACTAACACAGACTGTGAGCACAACTGGACTGTGGAAAATCCTTGGCTGTCCTCCCATGTTCCTTACCATGACATCCAACTGTATGAAGACCAGCTTGGTCCAGTCAAAAACAATAACGACCTGCCACCGACTTTCACCATTGTAAATGGTGTGAAATATGGTTGCTTTTTAGCCCCCACACTGTTAGCAATCTTCAGCATGATGCTCCAAAAGCATCAGAAGACCTAAATGACGAAGATAGCATCTATATCTGATTTCGTAATGATGGCAACTTCTTTAACTAAAGGCGACTTCAGGCCCACACCAAGACCTGGAAAAGCTGATCAGAGAACTTATCTTTGCAGATGACGCTGCCCTTGTTGCCCACACGGAAGCTGCCTTACAGCACGTAACATACTGCTTTACTGAAGCACTTCGCCAGCCTGCGCCCAATGAAGAGTACCAGCCATTTTACATCTACACTGACCAGACAAAACTGAATGTAGTCCGCCAGTTCACCTACCTAGGTTGTGTGATATCCTATGATGCAAGATCGACACAGAAATAGACAACAGACTGGCCAAGGCAAACAGCGCTTTCGGCAGACTGTATAAACGAGTGTGGTACAATGCCAGTCTCAAGAGAGGTACAAAGATCAGTATCTACAGAGCTCTCGTACCGACCACCACCATCCTATATGACGCTGAATCCTGGGTAACCTACAGCCGCCACCTCCGCCTCCTTGAACGCTTCCATCAGCGCTGCCTCCGCACCATCCTCAACATCCACTGGAGTGACTTCGGCACCAGCATTGAAATCCTCAAACAAGCATGGATCACTAGCTTTGAGGCAATGGTAATGAAGATACAGCTACTCTGGGCAAGGCACATGTCAAGAATGGAGGAGCATCGCCTTTCAAAAAATCGCACAGTATGGTGAGTTGTCCACTGACCACCGTGACAGAGGGGCACCTAGTAAGAAATATATAACTCCTTGAGAAAGAGCCCCCAAAACGTGTGGCATCGCTCACCGCCGATTTACATCACAAGCTTCTGATACGTGAAAACTGGCGAAGTACAGTTCACCGGGCCACTGCAACTATATAAAGAATATAGACGGGCCAACTTGGAGGAAAAACGATGGCGAAGAAAAACCCGGGAACCATCGCTAGCACCTACCACAACCCAGATATTCCCCTGCAGCATCTGTGGACGGTCGTGTCTGTCACACACACACACACACACACACACACACACACACACACACACACACACACACACACACACACACACATATATATATATATATATATATATATATATATATATATATATATATATATATATATATATATATATATATATATATATATATATATATATATATATATATATATATATATTCAATCGGAGTGCAACTTCTCCTATCAGCTGGTTAATTTTGGTAATTTGTTTGCATTAAAGGTTGTGTGGATGAGTTAAAACAATGTTCAGATTTTTGTTGAGAAATTATCGAATGTTCGAATATTTCCATACTGCAATTCAATTTTTGAAAGACAAAATGATTAAATATAATCAGGACTGAATCAATATCTATGCAATCTTTACCATTTTATATTCAAAATCTCATAGACCAGTTTCATAGATTTATGTCATCTTTCATTCTTCTGTTATGCTAGGATGTTTTTAAACAGTATTTGGATATTTCGTACATGGTAGACATCTTATCAAGTGTTTCAAGTTGACCATGTTATTATTTATCTCTGATATTTGATAGTTTCTTAACTTTTTCCTTCTCGTTTGGCTAGCAACACAAATCCATATTACATGCATTTTTTAAATCATTTTTTAATGGGCCGTTTTTACATTTGTTTTTTTTTTTCTAGAAAACCTGTACATTTGACAAGTTCAAAGATTTTAAGCTCCTTCCTGGTTCCATCGGTGCATACTGCTTCCCCCATCATTGACCGTGGATCGATTACTTTGACAGGTAATTTCTATTAACGTAATAATGATTTCCTTTGGAAATGTTATATCCTTTAAGGTTTCTGTTTATAATCAGCGAAGTTACCTCATATTATTTGCCTAATTTTGAATATTTCCTCTATAAATGTTACAAAGGTAGTAATTTGCAATTATTGTTTTACATTTTGAAATCCTGACTTTTCAGCAATTTTTGAAATTATGAGTTCCAAAATGTACCAGCTGCCATAAAACTGTTGATTTGATTCATACGTTTGATCTGTTTCCTTCGGCTTTATGTTCGACAATACGGGCCGAGATAGTAGATCGCTGTGAATTTTTGAAATTGTATATGTGTTTCAGAAATTCGATTACAACGTCATGTAGTCGTGTTTAAATGAAAACAAGTTTCTTTGTAAATCTATCATCAGATCCTTTTAGTCTTTTAATACAGTTAACTAGCATTTCAGGATCGGCCACATATGTGTAACCTTTCAATGTATTCCCTCTCACTCAAGATAGATTCGGCCAACGTTGGTATATGAGAAAGCTTGCCGGTAGCTTCTCGTGGTTCGGTGGTTCTTTCCGGGGTTTTCACAGGTTCTTCTTCCACCATTAATACTGGTCGCCATATATAGCCTATTTTGAGCTGAAAATGGCGTTAAAGCCTACTACCACACCAATCTGATAGATTTAATTTAATTTATATAATAATCCATTCTGAAAACAATCAGCAAACCATTGCAAAGTCTTCATAGTGTGTTGCATTCCTAACGGAACATTAACAATTGTCTTGTCATATTGCTACGATGTCTGCATTGTGGCAGTTTATAGTAAAGCATAGCACTGGAGCATCATGCCGCAGATATGTCGCATCAAGTTCCACCCAGTCACATTATCCTGACACAAGATCGACTACTCCTAACACGAACCTCTTAATGTTGAGCGCCTAGCCAGGCAGCTGTTAATACCGTTTTGGAAGTATTTTGGATGACTCGACCATGTTTCAAACCCGCGACCTCAAGCTGATATAAATCATTAGAAGAATACGGAGAATGATTATTATATTAACCATTTCTTAAATCCAAACTGACAATAACTAATTGCATCCTCTGTATTAATCCATTCACTAATCTTGGATCGAAAATGCTTATATAAATATATTTAAAACTCAACTCATTAGTGTAATCCCTCGATATAGTCGGGATTAAGAATTTTACCTTACTTTGAATATTGGACCTTTTACTGCCTCACTTGTAAACGCAGGCAAATAACCACTGTTATGTATTACTTTGCAACGTTTACTTAAATAAAGGCACAGCATATCGTGTCCGAAAAGAATTATATATATATATATATATATATATATATATATATATATATATATATATATATATATATATATATATATATATATAACTAGGGTTTATGTTAGAGGGGGTGGTCACATCCCGCTTCAAGTAAAAGAATGGCGTGTAAAAACTATATTGCAACATAGCTTCTGCAAATCATCGGTGCTTGTCTCGGCATTTAGGAAATAAAATACGTGTGTCAAATAAATCGCTAGAAGTGGCTCAGAAAATCAATATATCCCTCGTTTTTATCTTATTTGTCTTGAACTTATCGCACCAGATCGCAATGTTTTCAAACACAAATGACATTTCGAAAAGCCATTTAAAGCAACAAGGTCATGAATGCGACAGAAATGACCGATTTAACAATGAATAAATTTTAATAACAAATTCGAACTTTGTCATTATCCGTCCGTTTATCATCAGCTGATGAAAATTAAGTTTATGTTGCATTGTAAAATTTCCAGACTTTATATCTACTTAAGAATAATTTCTATAAGTACAATTATCCAAAAACTGGTCGTGTGATTTAAGAGGAATTGAGGTAAAAATAATGTTTAAGAATAGATGATTTTATAGAAAGCAATAAAAAATTACATAATTTAATTTAAAAGCAGGTATGAAACATACGGTTTCTAAAATATTAAAATCGGATATGTGATTTTACGGAAATACAGTTTTGTCATTGAATACTGCTTTCTTAATCCATTAGTAGTGGTAGTAGTAGTAGTGGTGGTGGTAGTAGTATTACTGTTGTAATTATTATTATTATTATTATTATTATTATTATTATTATTATTATTATTATTATTATACTACAAAATTCGAAAATCGGAAGAGAAAAGGATTATTTATATTTTTATCTTATATGTGTGCATATATATTATGCTTTTTTTAATGTATAGTTTTGGTCAATTACCATTGGCACCGTAGCATATGCCAAAGTATAACAAATGCAGGAAAAGTCAATATACTTGTATTTTTTAAATTGTTTAGGTTTTAATATGCACTACAACAGAAAACCATTGAAATGAAAATTATAAAGTAATCCAAATCTTTTAAACGAAAAAGAGATTTTAAATTTTACATTTGACAAGGTGAAGAGAAGTCTTCATAGTCCTTTCAAGGTCAATATGTACTACTAGTGTTCAAACGTGTGTGCTGTGGTCCTCTCAATTTACGTCACTTGACAGAGGTGTGTGATCCTCCCAATGTGTGTGTGTGTGTGTGTGTGTGTGTGTGTCCGCTTGTATGTAGAGAGACAATTAAAAACATGTATTTTGATCGGTCCGTAGTTGGTCAGGTAAGCTGATACATAAGTACAACGTTAGGTGCCTTGCATGTTTGATTAATTGCTAGCTTCTTTCAATGATTGATAAGCAGATATCAGAAGTTGAGCATAAGATGCCCTATGTGGATAACACTCATTACAAGGAACCGACATAAGTATCGCAAGCAACATCATGAGAATTTTGGATTATAACATCGAAACGCATTAACCAGGAGAGGCATGATAAACTTCTTCCTTACAAGCTTAACGCCGATGTCATCTTTATCTCGCGAGGGTTTTTAACGATGGATTAAGAAATTATTGACCGCCATTTGAAAGCCCTTGCAACTTTTCTGTGTTCAATAACATCTTCCACGTAGGCTTTCAGCCGAGCCCCCTTCTAATATATTAGTATATGCTTGGAGTGTTGCCTGCTGTCTAATACTTTGATACCGGGATGAGCAAACGTTGCTAAAATTACTATGAAGAACTACAAAGCGGAAGAAACTAGGAACAACGTTGTGCACCATACTCAATCTTCGGATGAACAGAAAATTATTGGAGGTAAGGCATTGTAATAAAACTGAAAATAATCCGAATATTATATAGTACGAACATATATTTAGCAACTTTAGAATATTTATCATAGCTTGAAATGTGTTTGATGTATATATTGCAAGACGTTACACAGTAGACGCTTCAGAGTGTTACACAGTAAGCTTGTTTAAAAGTGTTGGAATGTTCTGATGACCCTTGTTATGGATTGCTGATGGGAATTGGAGCAAGTTACATTTCTCAATACACTAATGCAGATGACACGTGTTAGACGGGTATAGAACCCGTAACCACTGGATACCTAACCGGCGTTCAACCAAATCACAGACAGATGTTCCCGTCACATTTAATTCATATAATATTGTATAACTTACTTTTGCAAACTTATTTAGGTATAATGTGGCTTGGTTTATATTTGTGGGTATATAATGACTTACAAAAATGCTAATTAAACTGGAACATGTTTTCTCATATTAAACATTAGCTCACATGTCATATTGTATCGATTCTAAACATTAATATACCAGATAACTGAGAAACAAATGGGACATACAAGCATACATTGTTAAAGCGTTTATTTCGTTTAAAGGTTGTATTTTATTTGATTTTTTATTTTAAAAAAATAATTAAGGGCTTTGCGAAAAATGGCACTTATACGCGAGGATGGTAAAATGAAGCCAGTTGGCTATACCCTGTTATTTTTTTTATCTTTGAAGTCTTGCTTAGTAGCAACAACAACCCCCAACCCCAACCTCCAAAAACAAGAAACAAAACAACCAACAAACAAAACAACAAAACAAAGAAACTAAACCAAAAGGAGCACAAAAACAACAAAACAAAACCAAGAAAATAGGATATAGGAACCCCTCAAAGAAGGTATTATTATTTGTATATAATAATTGAAGGCAGGTATCTGAACAGAAAAATATATTGTATAATGTTGCTTTTTATATTTCTTGAAAATGATAGATGGCACCCATCCACCCATTCATTCTAATTCTAAAATCCATCTGCGAGTTTAACTAAACATCCATCCATCCACACTTTCACGTGCCCATAAACAAGCAGACAAAACGGTAAGAACCGATAAAGTGGCTATAATCCAAAAATTTCAATCTCACTCATATACAAAACTAAGAAATAATCGAAGAAAAAATCAATACTTTATTTCCTATAACGAAAACCGACTCCATAACATTCATATAGTTCGTATTCTGTGTGCATTAGAATTATAGGATTAACAAATGTAGTTCGTATAATTGAGAACGTGGACGCCAATTGACAACTTCTCAAACTTGAAGCCTCCGCTGAGAGGTAAGGCACAACAATACTGAAAACAATGGTTATGTTGCCAACAAGTATGCAAGACGCCAACGGATTTTGTTTTGCTTTCAGAGCAATGTTATTGCTTATTTTGAGCCACACGTTTACGCATAATTGAACCCGAAGTTATTTTTTTGCGCCTGTTATATCTGTTTGCTTTTGTTCTTTTGTAATATTATATCTCAATAAGACTGAATGCCCCACTTTTTCAACCTCCGGCAGGGAGTACACTTGTTCGTATGTCTGTCCGTCACTAGTTTTGCAAAACAAAGTATGTTTCTTATGTAGTTTTGTCCGTGGAGTTACACAACTTTGTAGGCAGATGCTTATCAGTGTTTGCAACGCCCTTATTCCAAAAATAGGTCAGTGTGACCTATATTTAAAGTTAAATTACAAAAGTAAACTTCGCGTTTAGGTCTGTTTCCCCGTACATAGTCGGCTGTATGGTCATGCAACTTCTTTTAGTTTGTGTCTTGGTAAGCACATCACTCTCATCATGTGTCAATCAGCTTGCCTGGAATTCATATTCTGTAAACACATTTCTAGTTGTGTGGTGTCCTAACTGACGTTAAATACATTCTAACCCTGTGTCTTCATATGTATTACAGTGCCTCTTCCCCCTCCCCGGCAGTACCACCTAACGATTTTAACAACGACAAGCATCGCTTTTAACAAACATGCATACTCCGTTGGCATTTCATTTCTCAATTTATAATTTCGAATTTGATTGCTGTCGGGCGATCTCTGACACTGTCGTTCAGATAGGTGGCGGCATGTATCAAGACGAGAATAGATGTTTACATCTGCATCGGCTTACGCTAATCTAACTGGTCTATCACATGTTATTAATTTTAGGTACCATTATAAATCAGTCGGGAGGGAGGGGAGGTCCCGTGCAGATGTGATCTTCAGTTCCACGGTGTATGGAATAGATACATATCACGTATCACGATTTGAGGGGTCTAGATTTTTCTAGCTTTAACGCCATTTATCTGCACACGATCGGCTAAACATGATGGCCAATATGTATGGTGGTGAAAGAACCAGCGTCCCACTGGAAAGCTGCTGGCAGGCTTTCTTACAAACGCACGATGGTAAAGCGGAAACTCGAATTGATGCGGTCAGACTTGAGATGTGAGCGATCTATAAAGGCGAGTGTCTTAGACAAGCAATTAACAATATAAATCTATACGAGTTATCGTCGGATTTAACCATAAAAATGTGAAACCAACAATTTGTACAACGAAGTACCGAAACATTTACCGAAGGGAAGCAAAGATGGTATCTGAAGGTTTTTAGTTATACCTCATACCATGCTATGACTGGAAGACAAAACAAATCAATGGCTTAAGGTCGCAGGTCGCGTGAGCAAAACAAACTAAGTTCCTTGTCACTAATTATGCATATTAATTAAAATGCACAGTTTCGAAAGGTCTGCCTATAAGAAAGATGGCCGCACAAGGTCAAGGACTGAGCTGCACGAAGCCCGCTGGCAGCAGAGTGGTCCTGCGACGTGTATGATTCAATCCCGAGAAATTTTAACATTATAATAACCGTTCTAACGCCAAGATACTGTGGTTACTTAGAGAACCATCGTGACACTAATTGAGACTAGCGACCTTACATGCTTCTCGAACATAATAAACAATACATCTTATGCCCGCGAAACATATCCGTCTTTATAACCGATTTACCAAGTGGGGCATATACGATTATCTGCAAACTGTCTGAAAGAAACAAGAAAATAATTAACGTATGCATGTCTGACATGTAATTTGTTACTTGCGTCTGGAGAAGTAGGAACAAACATGGATATGAATTTCAGTAAATTAACACAAGTATGAAAGATTAAACAGGATATATCACACACACACACACACACACACACACACACACACACACACACACATATATATATATATATATATATATATATATATATATATATATATATATATATATATATATATATATATATGTGTGTGTGTGTGTGTGTGTGTGTGTGTGTGTGTGTGTGTGAGTGTGAGAGAGAGAAAGAGGTTTCTGCGAATGCTACAAGCTCTTACAACTTGAATTAGCCCTTCCCCTCAACTGATATGAAATTTTACATGGATAGCGGTAGTAAATTAATATGACTTCATACAAGTATAAGAAAAGATACATGACTCAGGTAAGAGAGGTGTGTGTGTGTATGTGTGTGTGTGTGTGTGTGTGTGAGAGAGAGAGAGAGAGAGAGAGAGAGAGAGAGAGAGAGAGCACTAGTCAAATAACGATCAATTAATGATAGTGGTAGAAATTGAGCATAAGCACATAAACGAAAATGAGTAGTTAGACGCTAAACGTTATGAAAATCATCTCTTTTTTTTTTGTTAAAATTAAAATTGAAATTAATTGCACAGAAATTGTGAATATTCCGTAATTAAGTAAAGCGTTTCGTGTCTTTAACCTATATTTGGACACATAAACCGTTATTAACATTCCCTGTAAAATCGGATGATTCAGATAGCTAATTATTGTTATGCTCTGGCACATAGTGGACAAATTTCGCACGATCTTCAATATGTTATTTACAAATAAATAAAAATATTTAGATGACCTAGAGGAATCATATTTAGGTAATCTTATGTCTTGATTTAGAGCGGAAAATTTACGAACTAAAGCATCATACCGGAGGGTATACAAAGATTCACATCGAAAGTAGGATATGTCTGGTATGTTGATAGTGTATGTAATTAGTAACTGTATATACTTGTCCCATGAAATGATGTACCGCATATAAAACTAAATGCATTTTGGCCATGTGGCCTAGAATATGAATAATATAGATTTGTATTATTATTAATAAATTAATAAATAAATTAACTGCTAGCTATGGACAAGTATACCGAGAAACACGTAGTGATGCGTAAAAATCTACAACATGGCGGCAGATGTCTTCTATAGTGAAACACTACCGTGGGGTGAGGGTGGTGTGGGATATGGGGGTGGATCCCTATGTTGTAAGGGTATTTCCTCCTTGTACCATGCACAACCGATCTGATAGATATTACACTAGAATCCTTGCCGCTGATAATGCTGAAACTTAATCCAAGTAGACACAAGTTCTGTTTTCACCACTGTTCGTTTGTATGCAATATTAGTGTTTCCGAGGCCATAAAGCCAATCTCTAGACCGTCACGTTCATGGTTATGGTATTCTTAAGATGAAGGTTGCCGATGCCCGAGTTGTTTATGAGCTTCACCTTTTCATTGGTGTCGAGCTATGTCAGATGCGCCAGCAATGATGGCAAAACCTATGTGAATCAGAACTTGGCACCTTTCGTTATTTGGAGATTTTCAGTTGGCAAGAAATTCGGTCGCATATTTTGTGCAATGTTACAACTTATACATTTCATCAGCCGTGGCATGATTGGAAGGCATATGGTATGTATGTATGTATGTATGTATGTATGTATGTATGTATGTATGTATGTATGTATGTATGTATGTATGTATGTATGTATGTATGTATGTATGTATGTATGCATGCGTGTGTGTATGTATGTATGTATGTATGTATGTATGTATGTATGTATGTATGTATGTATGTATGTATGTATGTATGTATGTATGTATGTATGTATGTATGTATGTATGTATGTATGTATGTGTGTCTGTGTGTGTTATCAGGTAGGTAGGTATGGACGTATAGATAAATAGATGGATGTATGGACTGATGCTTGGAGTAAAAGTTTGAAAAAATGGCCAAAGTAACAAACGTTCAAAGATCTTTAGGAAAACAATCCCTTAAAAATAAAAATAAACCCCTATGACAATATGATGCAAAGTAAAATACAATTATTTGAAAATTCATTGCAAAGTTTATTTTTAAAAAAATAAAGATAAAGGCACAAAACTAAGAATCTTTGAAATACGATAGTGAACATGGTGAATATATAAAAGTCAAAGTTTGTCAGACAACAATATTAGTAGTGGCTTAATTGATTCTTTTTGGACAAATCAATATGGAGACTGTCTATATGTACAAGTCTGTTTAAAGTAAACTATTCATTGTATCAGACAACCACGATATGCATGCGGTGTTGAAATGTTAAAATGTCGAAGGGGATTAACTTGTCTATGCGCATTCACCTATATCCCATATAACAAGGTAGGCAATCACGTGCAATGACGAACACAAAGCCATTTTTAGACAAAGGACAATGAATATAATAAAAACAAAATATAATTTCTTCTAGATCTACTTTCTTGAACACTTTTTTTTATAGAATGAGAATGACACGTTTATCGCAAGAACATGTCAGTCTTTCATTGCACCAAAAAGAAAGTATGAAATTTAAGTGAGAAAAAACAAACAAACATGAGAGTGATTGCTTATGGCTTGCTGTTCTGAACACCGTTTCCTGAATTACGTGATGCTACAATAGATAGCGCTTTCCGAATCGAGTCGAGGTATATAGCGGAATAAATATAAAGAATATAAAATGGGGGAAAACATTGTGTGAAACAACTTTGCTACATATATAAATAAAATATATTTATCGTATTCATGCAATTCCATAAGTATATTACAATTCATTCAATTCAGCTGTCAATGCCATTTATCTCGGACGTGACAGAAAATACACCATGAGGATTGGAACCAGTAATATTGAATGTTGCACGAAATCAATTATGTAGCCAGAGTTTCGTATATTCAAGTGATCTCAATGAAAGATTCCAACAAATGTAGAACATACATCGTGTTTTCAAAAAATAAATAACAATTATCCATATGTTCGCTTTATTGAAAGGAAATCATATAATTCATTATTATCTGACCTCTTTAATAATCAAGCACTGCAGTTACTAACTTTATCCAGCCTTCAATTAACAACTGCATGCTACCATCACAGTGGGCCTAGTGGTCAGAACGTTCGCCTCAGATTAGGAGGTCGTGGGCTCGAAACCAGGCCGAGTCATGTCAAAGAATTATAAATATGGTACTGGCTGCCGCCTCGCTTGGCGCTCAGCATTAAGAAGTAAATATTAGCTTTGATCAGTCTGGTGTCAGGATAATGTGACTGGGTGGGACATCATGCCATATGTCTGCGGCATGATGTCCTATTGCAAGACATCACTATAAACTGCCACACTGCATACATCGTAGCGATATAACTGACAAATTGTTAAGGCTACGTTACAAATCTCAATCACACAAACACACCATCACAGCGCAACTATTAGTAACGAGTGTTTCTCAGGGAGCAGCTAAGCTGCTTAGTAAGTGCTTCATGTACCTTGACGCCTACACTTTCCGGGCTGCATATAGGCTGCTACCACCAACCTATTACAACAGGGAAAGAGCATTTTGCTGTATCGTATATGATTCTGGATAAAACAGTTGAACGTCCGCCCCTATAATAGGAATTGACTCACAAGGCAGTTTGTAGATGCAAAGACTAACCTGAGAATCAATAGACATACAATGTGAATCATTTGTTTTGGTCATTTTACGGCGCTTTTGATACATTATGGATCGTATCATGTTCAGAAAATTGTAGCTAATTATCTTTCCCAAAAACACATCAATACAGCCGACCCTGGATGGCCCGGACAGTTATCGAACCCTCGACATTTAGATATCAAGTCGCTTACGTTTGATAGGCACGCCAAAGGAAGTTGGTCATCATATAGTTTGTGTATTCTGGAACAAAACAATGTCTGCAACCGCTTTTCTTTTCCGTGCTTTTAGATAAAGATATAGTAGCGCTATGAGGCGGTAGAATAAGTCCTGTAAATGTATTGTCATTTCGTCTGACGTTCCAATCTAGAATTTTGGAGCGCCGCTGAAACCACATGGCAAAACTATGATTTAAAAAAAAATATTCAAAAGTTACAAAATTGAGTTAGTCTACTTTATAATGACCTTCACTATTAGGGAAGTTATGTGCTGTCTAAACCAGACAACTGATTAAAATGTATTCTATCTCTGTGCTTGAGAAATGTACTTGAAAAAGCACAAAAATAAAGTATATGCTTTAGTAATTTATGAACGTGAACTTATAAATGTTACAATATAAAACAAGCTATAACAAGATTTTTGAATTCATTTCTTGTGAAGTTCGTAATGTGTAAATGTCCATGCAGAGCGAGATGCACATGGGAAATCTGTCGGAATAGTTCGTTGTTTTTCTACCAAAATCCATTTCAGAAAAACTTCGGTTGAGTGATAATAACTAAAATGGGGATAATTTCCGTATATTTGTTGAAAACTCAGTCGCACGCTAAAGACACTTGGTAAAATTGAACCATGTCAAAAACAATATGATACTTTTAAGGAACGATTGACAAACGTTCAGTAGAAGACGGTTTATCAATATGTTATTGGTTGAATCACAAAACCTGGGAATGATTCGCCTAAGAAAATGGCATTTGAGTTAAGTTGCCGTGTGTTTTGTGTACATAATTCATGTCAACAAAAAAAAAACGTGTATCACTTTAGGTATAGAATGTGCAGTTTCAGGGGCATATTTGTACGAGCACCAAATGAACAGTGCTACATCCATGTCAGAATGAATGATATTATTATTTCTTCTTTCATTCATATTTCCTTTTAAAAAAAAAAGAAATATTGTTTTAAACATAATCTCAAATGGGTAAATTTGCAACGAGTTTAATAAATTCAATGTTGAATTTTATTACCTATTGGAGACCCTCTATACATGTAATGATGGCTACCGTAGTATTTCTAATGTATTTTGTCAGTCATCAGTAGTAAGGCGCAAGTATATTCTTATTGATCCGGAGTCATGTTCATTCGGCATGTTCTCAGTTTTCTTCATCACATGCTAGAAGAAAACAAGAACAATACCTCGGTTGTAATGAATGGCCATTTTCAATTGTCCTCAAGCGCGTGGTTGATTTGACGTCATAATACTTTCATTGACGTCACAATGACTAAACGGCGTGTCATCACTAACAGCAACGCAGTCCACTTAGAACATCCTCGTCTCTTTCCGATATGAGCCGAATACCTTCGAATCTCTTTATAAAAAAGTTATTAAGAACAACAATGTTATTGGGGGCAGTTCAAAATGATATCCACGTTTTCTTTTTTAACACGTATTACCGATTGGTAAATTGTGTGAAATATGCAGAACGTATGATGGTATTGTGTATATAATATGCAAATGTATGATAGTATTGTGCGTCAAATGTAGATATTATAGCTTGAGGCAGAACTGTGTGAAAAGTTCAGACTCATGCATAAGGCCGTATTGTGTTTGAATGGAGAGACTTATGATGAAACGATGTTTAAAATGGAAACAAAACAACAAAGCAACAATTGTTCTTTTAATTTGCTTCTAAAAGATTCCAGGAACAAAGGACGTAAAGGCAACTGCGGAGGCTTCTTTATAATGACGACGAATATGAAAACGTTTTTACCCTTTGCAGAATTTAACAATTATATCTCAGGAAAAATAGTGGAACCTGCAAACATTTTCTGATCGAACAGATATTTTAGTGCTTTGTCATCGCGACATCTATTGCGTGTAACAGTGGTGCCTTGTACATCGGTTGAAAATGGTAGAGGCAATTAACCTAAATAGAATACTTTGTAAATTTAACATCGATAGTAGATGATTTTGTTTGATTTTAAACGAAAACATATATTAGAGTATCTATGTTTTGAAAAACTACATTTCTATTTTATTGATATGTTGTGTTTCTACATAGACTGGGGGGATGACATACGTGTGGTAAATGGCATACACTACGGGGACACGGTTTACTTACCTCTAGTTCACTACACTTTAAGAGGACTTCGCAGAATTACCTCCTCCTTGTCCAAGGGAAAGTTTCAGAATTCCGTTTGCTTCGTAAGTTTTATTTATTTAATTGATCAATGTTTCCAACTTTACTTCGTGTAGTATAAATAAAAATGGAAACAACACAATATATAAGTATAAAAAATTATTCCTATATATGTTTTACTTTAGTATAAACAATTGCGATGACAATAAATGGCCCAGTAAGAGCTAACCAATTTTATGAGACAATTAAAATTTTACGGATTTTATGGATCCAAAAAAGACAATAAAACTATGCGATTACACAACAATATATTATTTTGACAATAGCATATTAAAAACAAATGTAAATTTACGCCTATACATTATTTGAGGAAGAGGAAATCAAAGATGTTAAAAATAAGACGGCCAGAATTGTAATGAATGCAAAATATATTTCAGTAACTATTGAAGTTTTATATCGATAGAAACAAGGCTGGATAATCGTGCATCCAGACTACAAAAACACTAACTTGCATTTCTATGCAAATGGCCACTGGTTCAAGGCGTCCTTAATTATAATATGTCCAATTGCGCCAGTTATTATTGACATAGATTATGACGTAAATAGCTTCCAATCCTTGCAAGCTGGAGTAAGAGTCTTTACTACAACTTTTTCTTCCTTCAGTCATCCGACAAAGAAGCAAATTATCTCTCATGACTCGCTTAAGCGATTCCATTAAACAAGGTCATTAAACAAGGTCATTAAACAATCGTGACAATCATGTTCCCGGACACTGTAATTGGGAAGAAAGAAATATATGTTTTCTTCTCGACTAAATATAAATTGCGTCACAAGTAATGAACAAACATTTAAAAATGATTTAATTGGATCACCTCTATATTGAGGTTTTATTGAAGAAAGTATACCACATTATAATTTTCTCTTGCGAATATTATCTAGAACAAGACCATGCAAATGATCCAAACCCTTTCCTTATGGTAAATTAACTTTAATTATATTTAATATGGTGATACAATGCTCCAATTTGAAATAAGCATTCATTTATGTAGATCAGTCTAAATTTGCTTGACAGTCATGCCTTTTGCTCAGAAATCAGACCACAAAACAGACGATAGTTGTCTTGGCTGAATTGGGTTTTCGGCTATCTACTTGTCTTTATTGTGGTATCTTTTGCCAGTTTAAAATCTTTAACAGAAGGATAGAAAGGATGGTATTGCATGTGGATAAAACAGTGCTGAAATTTATATCTCAATATAATTTTGTTTCTCATTTCTTCCCTGTTTCGACATATTATAAAATGTTTTATAACGTAGTAACATATTAATTGTTAACATAGGATCTATAACTGTCTCATTTCTAGAAAGACAGCTCCAGCGGCTTAGTTGTTAAAGTGTCCGCTTTGAATGAGGGAGGTCGCGGGTTTGAAACCCGGACGAGTCATAAGAAAGGCTTATAAATATGCTATTAACAGCTGTTTTGCTATGCCTTCAGTACTAAGAGTGTTTTCAGCATCTATCGCTCTTCTCCTAGTAGAAAAAACAAGCTGACTGAATCTCTCTTTTTGGAGCAGTTTCCGAATCTTCTGGTGTATGGAAATTCGATAGGTGGCAACCTAATTATTCTTGGAGATTTCAACTTTCTCTTTGACTGTCCTGGAAACCCATACACATCAAAACTCCTCGATTCCATTAAAGTTTTCAACCTCAGTCATTTAACCAACCCACCCATAAACATGGTCACATTTTAGACTGGATTCTTCACAGACCCGATGATAATATTCTACAGTACTCTCTGGTATCCCACGAACTTGTATCAGGTCACCTCTGCATTTTATGCCATCTGGATGTATCAGTTCCTAACCCTCCACCTTTATTGGCTACTAAGGGAAACCTCCGTATGATAAATAGAACCAAACTAATGCATGACATCCAAGCAAACCTAACAACTTGCTTACCTTCTTCATAGACTCGCTTCCGATATATATGGTTTGATTTGATCACTTTTAGCACAGCAACACAGCTAGGTCACTTTGTACCGATGTAATTGTAGAAAAATACATTGCTTGAGAACAACGAGCTGAACCCGCACCCGAACATGTACAAATTCATGTATATCTTGGGTTGTGTTTATATAGTGGTAGTAAAAACACATTTGTTGTAATTGCACATTTAGCTTATAAACTTTGATAATATATGGGAATCTATTGCCATAAAGTAAATTAACACTTGATTCGTTCGACTTCATTGAAACAAGCGTTGGTCTTACCTGCTGTGGGAGCCTGGTCTCTGTCCTTATTGGCGCTTGTGCTGCACGTTGATCTTGGTGAGTCCTTTTCTGAAAAAGTACTTTTAGTATACGAACTAATAGCGCAGTAGCAAATGCAAATAATATGATGTTTGA